>RYYW01000029.1:322946-635533 GCA_013621005.1 Aeschynomene evenia | reverse complement strand
GGGAGTGCTCATGGGTTTGGCCTTATCCATCAGAAACTTCCTCAGAAGTTCTTTGGTATACTTCTCTTGGTGAATAACTGTCCCTTCTGACTCTTGCTTGATTTGCAATCCCTAAGAAGAATTTAATTCTCCCATCATGCTCATCTCGAATTCACCTTGCATAAGCTTGGAGAATTCTTTGCAAAGGCATTCATTGGTTGCGCCAAATATTATGTCATCAACATAAATCTGGACAATCAAGAAGCCAGAGTCTTCTGAGAGTGTAAAGAGAGTTGTGTCTACTTTCCCTCTTGAGAATCCGTTTTTAAGTAGGAAAGAGCTCAATCTATCGTACCAAGCTCCTGGAGCTTGTTTCAGACCATAGAGAGCCTTTGTAAGCTTAATACGTGATCCGGGAATGCATCATTCACAAAACTAGGAGGTTGTTTTACATAAACTTCCTCATAAAGGTATCCATTCAAGAAGGCAGACTTAACATCCATCTGATAGAGTTTGAAACCTTTGTGTGCAGCAAAAGCTAGCAACATTCTGATAGCTTCCAATCTTGCGACTGGAGCAAAAGTTTCATCGTAGTCTATCCCTTTTTTGTTGGTTGTACCCTTGAGCAACGAATCTAGCCTTGTTCTCACGACTTGACCGTTTTCATCAAGTTTGTTTCGAAACACCCATTTAGTCCCAATGACACTTTTGCCTTTGGGCTTCTGAGTTAGTTTCCAAACTTGATTTCTCTCGAATTGGTCAAGTTCATCCTGCATGGCATTTACCCAGCTAGGATCATCTAACGCCTCTTCTATGGAGTCTGGTTCAAGTTCAGAAACCATAGCAAGATTTGTGTAGTTCCTTCTGGTTCTTACGCCACGTTCTGGATTACCCAAGACTTCATTCTGAGAGACGTTCTTCAACTCTCTTGAGCCTCTAATCCCTTTAGGAGTAGGGTTCTGAGAAGGAGACACAGAAGGTTCTCTTTCTGAGTCATCAGAGGCTTGACCTTCTGAGGATCTAAATTCCGTTGCATTTGGAGAAGTAGATTCTCTAGGTTCTGGAGCTTCGATGATGCTACTAGATTTTTCTTTAGTTAGAGATGGTTGTTCCATGGGTTGGAAGTCAGTCTCATCATCTATAAGAATTTTCTTTTTGGCTTTCTCAGAAGAGATGTTGAGTTTCTCAAACTCATCTTCTAAGTCTGCATCTTTCTGAGACATGTCCTTACTAAGTTCTTTGAACTTAATATGGATTGTCTCTTCAACACATTTACTCCTTTTGTTATATACTCTGTAAGCTTTAGAGACTGAGGAGTATCCTAGGAAGCATCCATCATCGGACTTAGGATCAAACTTAGAGAGTTTGTCCTTTGTGTTGAGAATAAAACAAGAAGAACCAAATACATGGAAATAAGAAATGTTTGGTATTTTATTCTTCCATAGCTCGTAAGGTGTCTTTTTCAGAATTGGTCTCAGAAAGACTCGATTCTGAATGTAGCATGAAGTGTTAACTGCTTCAGCCCAGAAACCTTTTGAAAGTCCGCTTTCTAAGAGCATTGTTCTTGCCATCTCTTGAAGGCTTCGATTCTTTCTCTCAGCCACTCCATTTTGTTGAGGAGTTCTGGGAGATGAGAATTCGTGAGCAATGCCCAGATTTTCACAAAACTTTTCGAAAGCATGGTTCTCAAATTCACCACCATGATCTGATCTTATGGCATGAATGTGCGAATCCTTTTCTGTTGAAACTCTTTTTGCAAATGCTTTGAACTTCTCAAAAGTTTCTTCCTTAGAGGCTAGAAAGAAAACCCAAGTGAATCTGGAGTAATCATCCACTATGACAAGACCATAGCGTTTTCCAGAAAGAGAAGCCGTTCTGGTTGGTCCAAAGAGATCCATGTGGAGCAGTTCCAGTGGTTTATGAGTAGAAATACCACTTTTACTGGGAAAGGAAGCTTTGGTCTGTTTCCCTTTTTCACAGAAGTCGCAGGTTGCATCCTTCTGATACTTAATTCTGGGAAGGCCCTTTACAAGTCCTTTCTGAGAGAGTTCAGAAAGAAGTCTCATATGGGCATGACCAAGTCTCATAGATTGTGAGTTAAGCCATCGACCAAAAGTACATCTGAGATTTGGTGAGAGGAATCCTTACCAACATCTCCGATTGCAGTGACTCTTCCCTTAGCGCCATCACCGAATCGCACTGTTCCGCCTTTCTTGGGCTTGAGACTTCTGAACCAGTGCTTGCTTCCAGTCATGTGCCTCGAGCAGCCACTGTCAAGGTACCACTGCTCATCGTGGTGGTGGAGCAGCGCTTGATGATGTACCTGCAGTCACAAAGTTAACAGATTTAGGTACCCATTCTTTGTTGGGTCCTTCCTTGTTAGCTTTCTTGGACTTTTGCCTTCTTTTCTTAGAAGGGTCATGGTTTTGAGAGTCAGAGACCTTTTGTTTGCCCTTTTCAGAAGCACTTGCTTTTTGAGAAGTTTTACCCTTCTGAAAGGGGTTAGTCTTCTTAGAAGACTTTGCTTTCTGAGTTTCTTTTGAGCCTTCTGAGGCTTAGAGAGTTTTCCTTTTTCCAACATAGGACATTTTCAGAACCATGGCCACTTTTAAAACATGCGATGCACGTGCGAGGTGATTTAGTTAAAGATGGATCAATATCATTTGGTTCGAAGATTTCTTCATAACCAAGTCCACTCTTATCCTTGTAAGGTCTTTGACCACCAAGCAAGAGTGTCATCATTTTTTCACCCTTGACCATCTTAACTAAGTCAGAAGTGAGAAGCTCATTTGTCTTTTGTAATTCTATCAAAGCCAGTTCGGCTTTTTCAACAGTTACAGAAGACATTGTTTCTAAAGCTTGATAGAGGTTGTGACCTTCAAGATATCTATTTTTAAAGTCATCTCTTTCAAGCCTTAGATTCTCTACTTCTTGAATTAGTCTAGCATTTTCAGCTTCTAAGTGTTTAAAAGACTTTCTTAGTTTGCTGAAATTGTTAGCTAATTCGTTTGAGTCTCTCAGAAGCTCTTCATAGAGTTCTGAGATCTCATTGTATGAGTATGAGAGAGGAGGAGAGTTTGGTACCTCTTCTGACTCAGATTCTGTTTCCAGAATATAGTCAGTACCCGGCCATGAAGCAGACATTAGCTTCCTCTTCACTTGCTGACTCAGAGCCTTCCTCTTCTGAGTCACTCCATGTAGCAGCCATTGCCTTCTTCTCTTCTTCTTGGGAATGAACTTCTTCTTCCCTTGTTCTGAGGGCACCCGTTCTGAAGTGGCCCTTTTTTCCACAACCGAAACATGTGGCATCAGAAGGCTTTGACTTTCCTTTCTAGGGGTGATCTCTTTGTCTTGCTTGGTCTTCTCTTCCAAGCTTTCTTCATTTTCCTTACTAGAAGAGAGATGTCATCTTCATAGGAATCTGAGTTTTGATCGTTTTCAGACTCAGATATTCTTCAGCCTTTAGGGCTTTTGAAGTCTTTTTGATCTGACTTTTCAAAGCCAGAGCTTTCTGAGGTCTTGAGGATGAAGATGGTCCTCCAAGCAGTCCTTCAAGCTCAATCTCGTGAGTTCTGAGTGAGCCAAACAATACATCTAAACCTAGCTGATTTAGATCCTTTGCTTCTTGGATCGCTGTCACCTTTGGGCGCCACTTGGCAGAGAGGCTTCTGAGAATTTTCCTCACCATCTCAGCGTTGGAGTAGGTCTTTCCCAAGACCTTTAGCTGATTATGATGTGGAGAAACCTTATTTACATGTTGTCAATGGTTTCCTCAGGTTGCATGCAGAAGGACTCGTACTTATGTACGAGCATTGATACCTTGGTTTCCTTGACTTCATCATTTCCTTCATGCAGCATGTGTAATCTCTCCCAAATTTCTTGAGTGGTGTCACACGACACAATCTTGTCGTATTCTACCTTGGGCAGGGCGCAGAGAAGAATGTATTTAGCTTTGAGGTTGAGTGTATCTCTCCTTCATCTCTTGAGTCCATTCGTCCTTAGGGACTCGTCTTGTATAGGTTCTGAGTGCTGGAGGTGACACTCCTGGCTCAGCGTCTGTTGCAACTACAACATCCTCTGTAATTGTCTGCAGAGGCTGATAGTCTCCATTCTCGATCCTATCCCATAAGTCCAGACTGGTGTGCTTGATGAATAGCGTCATCCTGTCACGCCAGTAGTCGAAGCTGTCTCCGGAAACATCGGAGGTCTGTTTATTGAAGCCCATCTGATATGAATGCAGCTGGTGAATTCATATTTCCCTTCGTGGATCTTTTCCTTGACACTGCTAAGTGCTCAACCCCTTAAGGACCGAGCTCTGATACCAATTGAAAAGGGGGGTATGTGTGCACGAGAAGGGGGGGTTGAATCGTGCAAGTTTTAAAATTACTTCTTAAAACTTTTACTTAAAAGCTGTTTTTACTCAGAAGGTAGAATAAGAGTTTGCAGCGGAAATTACTTTATGAGAAGATTAAGTTTCTGAGAACTTAGTCTTTCTGAGAAAGTTCCTTTCTGAGCAATTTTAAGAAAATGACTTTACGTTAGAATTTCTTAAACGCTTTCTGATTTTAATCAATAAAGTTTTTACGAGACTTCTTAATTAAAATCGTGGCAAAGTTTTCCTCAAAGATTTATGCAAGTAAAGAGTAAGGGAGAAAGCTTAACACAAAGAATTTTATACTGGTTCGGTTATAACCAACCTACTCCAGTCCTCAACCTTCAGTTGAGAGTTCTTGGATATTCTTCTTAAAGTGCCTTCCCAGACAACACTGCCTTTACCAAGTAAAGGACTTCCACCACTTCACAACCCGAAGTGGATTTCCTTGCCTCACACTAGAGGACTCCTTGCCTCCAACACTAGAGGACTTCTTTGCCTTAATCACTTAAGGACTTCCTTGCCTAACACTGAGGACTTCTTGCCTTAAACACTTAAGGACTTAAACTTTGCCTCAAAAACACTTCGAGGACTTAAACTGCCTCAAACAGCGAAGGACTTAGCGTTTTTCGGAAAGTTGTTTTTGCTTTGAAAACCAACTACTAAGATTAAGTTACAAACTTAATTTGACCCTTAGTAGACTTCTAGATTTAACTTACAATTGTTAGAATTTACACCAATACAGAACTAGAAGATTTTCGCAAAGTTGAAAGAACAATTCCGTAAAATTGTCTTTCTGAGAAAGTCTAAGTTTTCGCAGATGATTTTCAATTCAGCAGAGTTTTTGCACGTTTAATCAAGAGTTTTTAGCGCAAGAGTTTCGTCACATTGCTCTGGAATGAACTCATATATATAGGCATCAAAGAGCCGCGAAATTAGAAGCTTTCACTTTGCTTATGTGGCTGTGTCCTTTTCAGAACGGCTCCCTGCTACAGTCAGCGCGAAATGAGGAACTTTCAGAACTGCACAGTGCGCGTGTTCCCACTTCCTTAGCTAGTTGTAGCGAGCTTTCTGAGACTTCTTGCGATCCCTTGAGTCCAGACCCTTGGTTGCTTCTGAGTCCAACTTTCTGAGAGTTGTACGGACTTCTGAGGCGAACCTTCTGAGGGAAGACCCTTCTGAGAACTACTAGTCGCAAGGTCTTCTGAGACCCTTCTGAGGCGACAGTGTTCTTTCCTCAGAAACATGTTTTCACCTTCTGCGCTTCTGAGACATCCTTTCTGATATCTTTGGCGCTATGATTTATCAATTGATCTCGAGGCTACTTGATGTTTTGTCTTGGTCTTTGCTCATGGTATTGCAATAATTTAAAGCTTTCTGAGACACTTAGCACACATATTAGTACAACCTTAAGTAAAATTTTTTATACTTATGGCTTACCTTGTTATCATTAAAACTTTAATTGCTCTAAGAGAATTATGCCTAATCTCTCAGAAGGGTTCTGGAGCTTACACCAACCAAATTATATGAACTTTGGTGGATCTTTGGTCCCAACCAAACTTTTTACAAGCATTGGTGATGCTGTGATGCACACCTTATTATATACGATGCTTTTCTTTTTCTTTTTTACAAATAATTCCTAACGTGAATCTATTACTAGAGCATAGTGGTGAACATGTTTCTTATTCTAGCATAGGTCATATGCAATAGTGCATATTAGTGAATAACTACATACCTAGGTGTGTATTTGCATGTCTAGCATTGATTAATTTTGAGACTTTCTTTATGCAAAAAGTATCCTCTCCAACTCAGCCTATAAACTGGTTTGAAGTCAATCTAGATAATCCAAATGCACGCTGTGTACTTTTGAGTTATCTATCCTCAAACATCGTTCATCTATATTTGTTACTAGGCCCATCCATATCTTTTGATGATTCACTCGATTGTCGTAGAGTAAGTTGTGAGGTAGTTTCTTGTAGGAGAGACGGAGATGCTTTTTTGCCAATAAATTGCATGTGTTTACTTATGTTTATATCACAGAAAGTTGAGCAAGAAAGTTAGAGAAGCTTGCGCGGCAGAATGTGTATTTGTGTGTATTTGTGTTTACTTATGCTCTTGAATTCTATTCTTTTTCCTGTTATGTTTTATGATTTTAGTGCAGAACTTCATGCAATTAATGAAAGTTTCAAATTTTTGAAATGGATTTCATTGACATTTGAGAATATGTTAATCAACATTCACATTGTAATTCATAAGTTTTGGGGGAATGTCAACCAACAATCAGAAACTGATTTAGCATCATCGACAAAATGTCAATAAAAACTCATTTCAAAACTTGGAACTTTCATTATTTGCATGAAGTTTTGCACTGAAATAAAAAAACATGACAAGAAAAAATATGCCTACTTAGTATTTATCATGATTTACTTTCCTTTTTTTTTGTTTCTGTTGGTGTTTGGTTGATGAAACAATTTAGAGATGACGAGAAAATTGATTTACTCAGTATTTTTTATTTCTTTAAGGTTTCCCTACTCTTTTTGCATAGGTGAAATGAAAAAACATAACATAATATTATTTTAATTCTGTCAAAATGTGCAGGTAAAGATCTAATTTTGATGGAAATTCAATGAATCTTATAAATCTAGAAAGTATATATGCATTGATACTACCTATATTTATTTATTGGGTCCATATATTTGATTTGTATGAATTATCATCTTTGATTATTATATATTTGTTCTAAGAAAAATTTCAACCTTTCAGAATAAATTTCATTATTGAACCTCTTTAGAAACTAATATGCCTACTTAGTATTTATCTATTTTACTTTGCCTTTTCTGATTTATGTTTGGTGTTTAGTAGATGAGACAATTTAGAGATGATGTGAAAATTGATTGACTCAGTTTATAATAGTATATAAGGGGAAATATAGACAGTTTTGGATGTGAGGATGAAAACTGAAATAGCGAATCACAGGGTGAGTCTTCTTTTGGTTCAACAAATAATAAAATCAAGGTGAATGCGACATGGGATGAGTTGATTGAACGCCTTTTTCATAAGGATAAGCATCGCCACATGGTGCTCAAGAAATAATACCTTAGTTTCATTCTTTTTGTGATTTTCTATATGAATAATCTCTTAATATTTAAAAGTCACTTAGTTCAACACCAAAGATCAACACAATTAGGCGGGAAAAAAATTTGACAAGTGGCAGCATATCTAAACATAACAACCGTAAAATCTTATCATAATTTCATACAATTAATGAATATAGTTTAGCCGCCCAACCTACTAGCGGATATACTTCATGCACTTCTAAAGATGAAATTACATTGGTTCATTTCTTAAACCAATAAATGTAATTCTTCTCTATTTCATATTTTAATATCATTATTGAAATGGCACAATAATTAAACACAATTTAGGGTATAATTTTAATGTTTTAATGACATTTTAATTTATTTAAATGGATACGTAAATATCATTATTTTAATGATATTTTATATTTTAATATTATTTAAATTAGAAGGTACAATTTTATGTATTTTAAACTCAAATATACATTTGATAACAGAAATTACTCATAATATAGATATGTAATTTAGGTATCAGTAACTGTATTTTGTGACATAGTTTATTCAAGAGAAAAAATAATGGATAAATCTATTAATACTTAAAAGTCAAGTAATTTCACTCAAAATATAAGATTTAGGCGGAAAATATTTTTACCAAGTGTCAAATAAAACAAAGTATAAGATGCTTTAATTTATTAAATATGATCATGGGTAATTTAAAAAAAATTAATGATATTATCTTTTTGTTTCTTGTGTTGCTTTTATCATTATATTGAATTTTAAATATCAATCAAATAAACTTAAAAATTTTGTAGCTCAAGACATGTATTGGAGTCTCATGAGAATAAATAAATAAAATAAAGTAAATGTCTTCTACCTAATTATTTTCTCATCTCAAAACACTCTCTCATAATCTTCTCCAACAATATACACACACTATCATTCCAAAACACTTAAAGCTATGATCTTCATGCCTACAATAGAGAGCAACAACTTGACAGTGATACTATTAACGCAGTTGCACATGCTAAAATGAATAAAGCTCGCAATGCTTAAGGCGATTGATGGGGCAATAAGATGTGACAAATACGACAATAATGATGTGGTATTTACAGTTGCTCAATAACATTGAAGATGGAAGAGCAACAAACAAGCAATCATGGATGACTTGCATGACGAGTTACTGATAGCGTGATGTAGGCTTATTATAGAGCTCACATACAACTATATCTAATTGTGGTAGGGTTATCTATCATGGTTTCATTGTTATTCTGTAGTTTTCTATATCTTTCATTTTGTTTCAATTTTTTTTCTTTCTAATTCTCATTTATTTTATTTTGGAATAATCATTTTCTCCTGATGCATAAATATTATGTAAGATTCATTTTTTTTTAACTTGATGCAACATTACATGTTAGTTAAAGTTTAATTTTTACATTATTCCACGTTCAATCTTTAATAAATTTATTTACTTCGAAATTAAGTATTTACATTTTATCTAGTTTTTGTATGAAGATGGATGGAGTTAGAGATAAAATTGGTTATTTGGAATCACTTCGTATATTATTTATGTAATAAAGCTCTCAATATGTGAGATGCAAGAATGGGAAAGGGCCAAAAGGGTTTCTTCAAATTTCACAACATAGAAAGAGATATGTGTGTAATAATGTTTGTAACAGATGATTTTAATCATGAGACCTAGCATCAATTTTTAATTGGTCTTTTATCAATGATTCGCAACATGCACGTCTAGATTACGTTTAAAGTACTATAGAATCACTTATTAGAGAAGGATATAGCATTTCAATACCGGAACTCAATTTTAGTCTCACATTTAGTTTCAATAGTTTTTTAGATTCTTTTTAATTCTTACTAGCGACTCGATAGGCACGGTAGTGCTTGTTAAGTCGATTTTCTATTGTTTCCTTACGTAACAAACTCTCCCTACACAACACTCCTGAGGCACAATATTCGGCCTGATTCTCGATTAATATAACTGCTTGGAACTACCTCTATTATTGAAAGCACCAGTTAAATCAAAACTAAATAATATATAACAATTAATAAATAAAAAATGAGGCATATATCAAGTTTGGATATCAGGGGACAATCGAAAAGCAAAAATGCTCGGTCTAACTGACTCTCCACCAGATACTGGGATACGGCCCAATTGTTGAAACTAATTAAAAATTCAACAAAATTAAAGGGTAAGAATTAAAGATGGCGTAACAATAATTGGATGGTTAATTACCGTATAAAAATCACCATCTTACATTTAATCTACTATCCAATTTTATTTATTCATTCGTTTATTTATTTATTTATTAATTAGTTCATTCAATTAATGAAAAATTGATTATATATATTTTACTATTTTCATAATTTTAGAAGTGAAATTAGGTAAGGGTGAATTATTTGCCGTAAAATAGGCTCAATGTATAAGGTCATTAAAATAGTAATTTATTTTTAATTTTAAATTCAAATTTTTTTTAATCACTCAATTTTAAGGGCGTAACAATAATTGGATGGTTACCGTATAAAAATTACCATCTTTGTGTTAGCACCAAGAACC
Source organism: Aeschynomene evenia (assembly GCA_013621005.1). Taxonomy (NCBI): domain Eukaryota; kingdom Viridiplantae; phylum Streptophyta; class Magnoliopsida; order Fabales; family Fabaceae; genus Aeschynomene; species Aeschynomene evenia. Next base: position 625,536 of record RYYW01000029.1, on the reverse strand, counting down.
CTTTACCTCATCATTGAAGGTTTTGAATGATAAAATTCTAAATTAAAATAAAAGTTTTAATTTGGTTGGACTAATGGTTTGTTAAGTGTGTTTTAGGATTTAATTTATTTGACAAAATAAAAAGACACATCTTGACCACCATGGACAACAAAAGTGGCGCAAACATATAGCTTGGAATACAAGTTATTCTAATTTTTGAAGACCAAGTCAAAGCTTTTCTAATTAAGGAAAGTTTGGTTGGAAGACTCTATGATTTCCTAAAAGTTAATTATGGAAAATACATGAAATTAAATAGAGAATCTCCTTTATCAAATATCTCTATTTAAATATTCATGCACAATATATATATATATATATACATATATTTCGAAAATTATATATAAAATAGGGAATCAAAATCAAATCTCTATTTTACACAATTTTGATTAATAATTTCGAAATATATATATGTGTGGGAAATCTAGAAAGATCTTGTATGGAGAATTAAATGCAAATTATTAAATAAAAACAATTATCTAGAATTTATTCTAGAATATATTTTGCATTTAAGTAACAGAATATTTTTACGGATACTTTAAAAAGATTCTGTGAGCCTCCTAAAGATTCTATTTGAATCTACAAGATTCCCTGAAGATTCCATATGGGACCAGAAGATTCTGTTGAAGATTCTACACGAAGTTAGAAGACCTCAGAAGATTCTGTCAAGATTTTCAAGTCTAGAAGATTCCTGAAGATTCTATCAAGATCCCAAAGAATCTCAAGATTCCAGAAGCATCTCAAGCCTCAAGATTGAAGAATATTCAAGATTCAAGAATCTACATTCAGAAGATTCACTGGAAGACCATGTTTGGTGATTTACGATTTTCAAAAAATGAGAAATTGTGAAATCCTAATTCGTACCAACATGGAGGAAAACTTGTGGAGCAAGAAAAGCTAAAAATCCTAGCCTTTCCCATTCCCAAGTTGGCGCAAAAATGCTTGCAAATTTTGCAAGATTTTGTGAAAATATGATGAAGCAATGCACACCACAAGATCAAGGCACAATTCAAATTCAATGGTCAAGATGAAGTTTCCTTATTTCAAATACTTGGTTACAAAATTTCCATATTTAAGACCAAATAATAACCTTTGGATTAAAGGGAATTATTTGAATCAATGGCCAAGATGAAACTTCCTCTTATTTGATTTTTCTATTTTTGGAAGATCAAATTTCAAATCATATCAAGGAATTCTCACCATTGGATCAAGAGATTTCAAATTCAAATCAAGGGTGAAGATCAACCCATGGAATTCGAAATTTGTAGGGACTTTTCCCTATAAATACAAGACCTCAATGCCCAAGAATTCAAGAGACTACCCAAGCTTACAAGTGCCAAAACGCTGTCAAATTGAATCCTTATTTCTCTTCATCTTCAACCTCTAAACCTCAAGTTCTTATTTTTATTTGGGTAAAGGCTGTAATTCTTAAAAGAGTGAGCTTTATTTGTTTATCCTAGCTTTGCTAGTTATTTCTTTGAGAGAAAAATCCATCAAGGTTCAAACTTAGTTGCATCTATGTTCTTGATTGGTAAAAACCACATCTTTTATACAAAGTCCTTATTTTTGTAAGGCAAGAAGTCCTTAGAGGGTCTAAGGCAAGGGTAGAAAGTCCTTCGGTGTTGAAGGCAAGGATTGAAGTCCTTTGGAGTTGTCAAAGGCAGTTAGTCACCTAGTTGTGGTGCAAGTGAAGTCCTTTGTGGTTTTCAAAGGCAGTGAGTCACCTTGGTAAAGGTGCAGGTTGAAGTCCTTTGTGGTGTAGCAAAGGCAAGAAAGTCCACCTAGTTGTTGGTGGTGATAGTGAAATCTCAGGGGAATCCTGGGGACTGGAGTAGGTACGTTACTGAACCAGTATAAAATCTCTGTGTGTGCTTTCTCTTTTCCCTACTCTTTTATTATTATTGTTTTTACAATTTATCATTGCATACACACACATAGAATATTGCGCAATCTTCATCATCATTAGACTAAGTGTTGAAGGTTAAAGTTTTAACATTTATCATTTAGAGGACCTTGAAAGTAAATATACTTTCAAGATCTACAAAAGCCTTGTCTATAGGCTAATTTTTATTTATTACTAACAAACCGTTTTCGCTGTGCAAGACAAGTTTATACTTGATCTTTATTTTTAAAGTAATTTTCAGAAACAAGATTTATCAGTGTAACGTGATTCAACCCCCTTCTCACATTTCACTACCTTCAATTGGCATCAGAGCTCGACCTTGGGGTTGAGCACAAAACAGTGTCAAGGAAAGATTCAAGGGACCATGACAGCAAACAACAACGCGTATATTGCTGATGAAGCCTCCACAAATAGACCACCCATGTTCAACGGTGATGACTACGCATATTGGAGAGATCGAATGACATTGTTCATTCAATTCACAAGTCTCGATTTTTGGGACATCGTTGAAGTCGGCGACAACCCGACACCCTTCGGCCCAAAGAAGCTATGGATTGAAGAACAGAAGATCCAAGTGCAACAAAACAAGAAGGCAAAGTACATACTTTTATGTGCTTTACCTAAAGCCGAATATGACAAGATTGTGTCATGTGAAACGGAAAAACAAATATGGGATCGTTTAGCGACCGTACATGAAGGCACGGATCAAGTTAAAGAAACGAAGATCTCTATGCTTGTACATAAGTACGAGTCATTCAAGATGAATCAAGACGAAGACGTTGATACTCTTGCTACAAGATTCTTACATATTGTTAATCAATTGAAAGTTCTTGGCAAGACGTATTCAAACGCTGAAATCGTTAGAAAGATTCTTCGGAGTCTTACTACCAAGTGGAGACCTAAGGTCACCACTATTCAAGAAGCCAAGAACCTAACTAAGTTAGGCTTGGATGAATTGATTGGGTCTCTTAAGACTCATGAAATCGAGCTTAAAGCTCAAGAAGAACCAACAACATCAAGATCAAGACCTTTAGCGCTCAAGACATCTACAACCAAGAAGACTTTGAAGACTAAGAAGAAAGCGCTAAAGGTTGAAGAAGATGAAGACGAAGAAACAGATGAAGAATCTAAAGACAAAAGACCTTGACGAAGAAAACATGAGCATGCTCGTCCGTAAAATGTCAAGGGCTTGGAAGAACAGATCTAAGAAGAATAAAGAAGCCTTCTTTAAGTAGGATAAGAAGAACAAGACGAAGACCGATAACACAACGTGTTTCGGATGTGGCGAAAAAGGCCACTTCAAGACCGATTGTCCTAAAAATAGGCAGTCGAAGAAGAAGTTCTTCAATAAGAAAAAGGCTCTTGCAGCCACATGGAGTGATAACTCCGATTTTGATGAATCCGAAAATGAAGAAATAGAAGAAGAAGCAAACCTCTGCTTTATGGCAGATGCTTCATATGATACAGACTCAGAATCTGATAAAGATGAATCTGAGGAAATCGGCACCATCGTATGAGGAACTCTAGGACCTCTATGATGAACTGTTAGAGGATTCAAAGAATCTGACGACTCATTTTCTGATGAATAAAAAAGCTTTGAAAAACCTTGAATAAGAAAATAAGTCATTAAGATCTCAAAAGGAGGAACTAGAGAGAGAATGTCAAGAACTCAAGGACAGTAAAGATAAACTGTATGAGGGCTGGCAATCTCTAGAGACAGAAGCTTCTGTGCTTGTGGAGAAGGCTGAGGAAGCCATGTACCATGCACAGAAGACTAATGCGCTTCTCCTAAAAGATCTTGAAAGAATGGTCAACGGATCTAAGATGCTCGATCTATTGTTACGAGGTCAAAAACCTTACAAAGATCATACAGGTCTTGGATATGTTCTAGTCTTTCATGAGGATACTTTGATACCCCCAACAGACAGAAAGCCAATTCCTACTTGTCTTTTCTATTTTAAACATGGACACGGCAAAGAGAAATGTCCACTTCTTAAAAAGGGAACTACCTCCAAAGCCAAGGGTGGCACGTGGAAGGGAAAACCTAAAAAGACGTGGAAGTCTCAAAAGCCGAAACCAGATGTTGGGAAGGCTAACAGGAAAGGACCTAAGAAGGTATGGGTACCTAAAAATCCTTCATCTGTGAATGCAGGAACTTCAAGTGCAAATCAACCATCAAGAGCCACAACAACGGTGGCTGGATGAAAAGTGGTACCTGGATAGCGGGTGCTCAAGGAACATGACCGGAAGCAAGCACTGGTTCAAAGATGTTAAACCAAAGAAGAAAGGAACAGTGCGTTTCGGTGATGGAGCTAAGGGCAAGATCGTCGGCAAGGGAAATGTTGGTAAGTCCGATGATCATCAAATATCTGAGGTATTGCTTGTTGATGGTTTGACTCACAATCTTTTAAGCATTAGTCAGTTTTGTGACAAAGGCTTAAAGGTTGAGTTTCTAGCCAAATATTGTAGCGTCATTGATCTGAAGATAGGTAAAGTTGTTCTCGAGGGAAGAAGAATAGGCAACACCTTTGTCATCTATCTTGAGGACCTTTTGGATCAAGATGTGAAATGCTTAGCATCCTTAGAGGATGACAAGTGGCTTTGGCACAAGTAGTTGGGTCATGCCCACATGAAGTTACTTTCCGAGTTATCTCAGAAAGGTTTGGTCAAAGGGCTTCCCAAGATCCGCTATGACAGGGATACAACCTTTGATTTCTGTGAGAAGGGAAAGCAGACCAAAGCTTCTTTCCAAAGTAAGAAAGTAGTCTCTACTACTAGACCACTTGAGCTAGTTCACATGGATCTCTTTGGTCCCACAAGACAGGCTTCTCTTGCGGGCAAATATTATTGCCTTGTCATAGTTGACGACTACAATAGATACACCTGGGTAATTTTCTTAGCTTCTAAGGATGAGACGTTTTCAAAGTTTAAAACATTTGCGAAAATGGTTTCTAATGAAAAAGGTTCTCGCATCACCACCATTCGTTCTGATCATGGAGGTGAGTTTGAAAATCATGCTTTTGAAAATATTTGTGAGGATCTTGGTATTGTTCACGAATTTTCCTCTCCTAGAACTCCACGCAAAATGGAGTGGCTGAGAGAAAGAGTCGAAGCCTCATTGAGATGGCGAGAACAATGCTTTTGGAAAGAGGTTTATCAAAAGGTTTTTGGGCAGAAGCTGTCACTACAACATGCTATATTCAAAATCGTGTTTTCATAAGGCAAAGTCTCAACAAAACTCCATATGAGCTTTGGAAAGGAAGAATACCCAATATATATTATTTTGATATCTTTGGTTCACCTTGCTTTATCCTGAACACAAGAGACAAGCTTTCAAAGTTTGATTCCAAATCCGATGACGGAGTGTTTCTAGGATATTCTGCTGTTTCTAAAGCTTACAAGGTTTACAACAAACAAAGGAAGACAGTTGAAGAAACCATTCATATCAAGTTCAAGGAACTAAAGCAAGACATTCAACATGATCTAGATGACATCGAAGAAAGATTGAAGGATCTAACTATCTCAATCATAGGTTGCGAAAGTCATGATCAAGTACCTATTGAAGAAGATGATCATCAAGTTATGAAGGAATCACTCGATTCAGGGGGAGATGAACCAAGAGTTATTGTAGCTCAAGAACCCTCTACTCCTCAAGGGGTTGAGTGTATTGAAGTTCAAGAACCCGTTCTAAGAAGAAAGATCGGAATAAACGATCTCAAAGCTGTTAGAGATAAAGAAGTACTTGGCGATCCATCTCATGGGATAAGAACAAGAAGATCCCTGAGATTTCAATCTAATGCTGCACTGGTTTCAGAAATCGAACCTGAGACAGTTCAAGAAGCATTGGATGAACCCAGTTGGGTGGAAGCCATGGAAGACGAACTCGAACAGTTCGAAAAGAATGAAGTTTGGAAGCTTGTTCAGAAACCCAAGGGCAAAACAATTATCGGCACAAAGTGGGTATTCCGAAACAAGTTAGACGAATCCGGAAAGGTCACAAGGAACAAAGCTAGACTCGTGGCACAAGGATACAACCAGCAAGAAGGGATCGACTACGACGAAACCTTCGCGCCAGTTGCAAGACTAGAAGCCATTTGGATGCTTCTTGCATTCGCTGCTCATAAAGGAATAAAACTGTATCAAATGGATGTGAAGTCTGCATTTCTTAATGGTGTCCTCAATGAAGAGGTCTACGTAAAGCAACCTCCAGGTTTTATCAGTGAAAGCTATCCCGAGCACGTCTATCGTTTGTCTAAAGCGTTATACGGTCTTAAACAAGCTCCTAGAGCTTGGTATGATAGACTTAGTAGCTTCTTGACTACGAATGGATTCACACGTGGAAAAGTGGACACAGCTCTTTTCACTTTAACCGATAACTTTGATTTATTAATTGTGCAAATTTATGTTGATGATATAGTATTCGGTGCTACTAACGAATCTCTATGTAGAAAGTTTTCAAATCTAATGCAGGGGGAGTTCGAAATGAGTATGATGGGAGAATTGAAGTTCTTCCTAGGACTTTAAATCAAGCAACAAGCTGATGGAACCTTCAAACATCAAGAAAAGTAGACCAAAGAACTTCTCAAAAGATTCTTAATGGACAAGTGTAGTCCCATGAAAACTCCGATGCATCCATCACAAGTCATTGACAAGGATGAAGAAGGAGAAAGGGTGTCTGAAAGCACCTACAAAGGTATGATCGGGTCCCTGCTTTATTTAACTGCGTCTAGGCCTGACATATAGTTAAGTGTTGGCATTTTTGCAAGATTTTAATCTTGTCCAAAACAGTCTCAGCTAACTGCAGTCAAGCGTATCCTTAGATACTTGGCAGGTACTACTAATCTTGGCCTTTGGTACAAGAAAGGTATCTCCTCTGTGGTTACAGGTTTCTGTGATGCTGATTACGCCGGAGACCGGGTTGACAGAAAAAGCACCAGTAGATGCTGTGTGTTCTTTGGGGATGCACTCATCACATGGAGTTGCAGAAAACAAAATACCATTGCACTATCAACCGCAGAAGCAGAATACGTGTCTGCTGCTGGATGTGTAACACAAATTTTATGGGTAAGAAATCAACTACTTGACTACAATCTCAGGTATGATAAAATTCCCGTCATGTGTGATAACACAAGTGTAATAGCTTTGGCTAAGAATCCTATTCAGCACTCTAGATCTAAACATATTGATGTTAAACATCATTTCATTAGAGATCATGTGCAGAAAGGCGATATTGAGTTAAAGTTTGTGAATACGGAAGACCAAGTGTCTGACATATTTACAAAACCTTTAGCTGAAGAACGTTTTAGCACGCTGAAAGATTTACTTAACCTAAAGAGCTTTTAAAAACTCTTTTCGAAAATCTTTTTGAAATTAAAAAGTTTTAAGTATTCCACAAAAGTTGGTAAGTGTTCAAGAAAATGAAGAAAAATCAACATACCAACAATCAGAAGTCAACAGAAAAGTCATGTTGGAAGTCAATCAACTTATCTTTTGGAGAATCTTATTTCCGATGCATGCAACATAGACAACGATGGCATTATCATCAACGGAAACCCGGAATGGTTTATTCAAGACGGCATTCGTCCTAATGATGTATCTAGTGTCCTTTGCGGGAATTACAACATGAATCCCGTCAATTTGAAAGTTAGTGATCTCTCGGACAAAGCGAAGATGATGTTTCAAATTGTACAATTCTATCTTCTACCAAGAGTTGGATCAACTATCTCTTTGAACAAAAAGGACACAATGCTTCTCTTCTATCTCATGACAAATTTAAAGATCAATTTATCAAGATTGATTCTTGATAACATCACTGATTCTTTAAATACAAATCAAGAATACATCATTGGTTGTCTACCTCATGCGAGACTTCTTACTCGCATATTCAAGTTTGCAAATATCAACTTGGATAGGTTTGAATATGTTACACCGTATTCATATCTCAAGTTCTCAACGGTTCCAAGTATGATGGGGTACTAAAAGTGAAGACTTTTTTTATGAAACAAAGGGGGAGAAGATAATTGAACATAAATGAAGACTTTTTCAAGAACATTGAAGAATGAAGATCAAGAACTTCAAGAACTTATCTAGCTCTAGGAGGGGCTTAATTCCTTTTTTCTATGTTTTAAAACTCTTTTTAAGTTTTTTTTTAAGCTCTTTTTTAAAAGTTCTTGCACTTGTTAGTTTTTCTTAATTTCTTTTATGTTTTGATCTATTTTATTTCATGTCTATGTTTATTCTTTTCATAAATTTAATTAAAGTTTCTCCTTTTAGTATTTCTCTTCTATTATTTTCTTTTTTGTTTATTTGAAAATAATTTCCTTAGGCTTCAAGTCTTAAGAAAATATTCTCTCTTGTAGTCAAATCAAAACCTTTATTTCAATTGGAATTGTTATCATCAAAAAGGGGGAGATTGTTAGCTCCAAGAACCCTTTACCTCATTATTGAAGGTTTTGAATGATAAAATTCTTAATTAAAATAAAAGTTTTAATTTGGTTGGACTAATGATTTGTTAAGTGTGTTTTAGGATTTAATTTATTTGACAAAATAAAAAGACACATCTTGACCACCATGGACAACAAAAGTGGCGCAAACATATAGTTTGGAATACAAGTTATTCTAATTTTTGAAGACCAAGTCAAAGCTTTTCTAATTAAGGAAAGTTTGGTTGGTAGACTCTATGATTTCCTAAAAGTTAATTATGGAAAATACATGAAATTAAATAGAGAATCTCCTTTATCAAATATCTCTATTTAAATATTCATGCACAATATATATATATATATACATATATTTCGAAAATTATATATAAAATAGGGAATCAAAATCAAATCTCTATTTTACACAATTTTGATTAATAATTTCGAAATATATATATATATATATGTGTGTGTGTGTGTGGGAAATCTAGAAAGATCTTTGATAACGTGGTTTTTGCCAATATTTTATACCCTTAATTTGGATGATTGTATGCAATTCTTTGCTCTATTTTAGCCTTTTATTATACTTAATACAATTTGGAATTTAATTGGGCTTAATAGAAATAAAGGCTAAAATAACAAGTTTTATGATGTTTTTGCAATTCAAGGATGACCTTTGCACTTGATCTTGGATATTTTGTATTTTTAGTACAGGTCACAGGTATTATTGGAGTTGTAGACATCAGGAACTGAGCAAGAAGCGGAGCAGTGAGTTTCATAACCAGCATCGAGCGCTCCAGCACCCATAGCGCGCTCCAGCGCACGAGGCCCACTTAAACTCATCACGTGCACAGCGCTGGCGCCCTAGCGAGCTATACGCGCCCCAGCGCCGCGCCGCAATTCTGTCACAGCAGAAACCCTATCTGCACGAGTTGGGGGCCCAAATTGATTAGGGTTTGGAGGCTGCTCACCTTATTTAAAGGAGGCTAATGCATCAGAAAACACACCTCTCAACACCACCACTTTTACATCTTTTCTTTTCCAAGTTTCTTACTTTCAACCCTAGGCTTTAGTTAGAGTTATTTTTTCTCCATTAGGATTCCATCTTTTTCCTAGTTTAGCTCTAGCTCTCTCATTTGTATTCTCAACGTTATTCGTCTAGCCCTTTGGGTTTTGTAAGTTACTCTTTCTAATTAATTCAGTTATTCGTTAGTCCATCTTTCCAATTTGCATTTAATTTCTTACTTGCTCTTTATTGTTAAAGTTAATTACTTTCTTTATTCCAATTTATTTTCTGCCTTTTATTTACTCCATGAGTAACTAAGCCTCTTGGTGGTTTATGAGGGTGTGAACATCATTGGGGTAAATTGAGGCTTTGTTCTTAATCTTGCATAAGTTTTCATTATCAAACCTTGGCATATGATTTGAGATCTTAAATTGTATGTTTAATCTGTTGTCTTGGCTTACTCGATTGAGTTAGGCTAATTCATTAGCATATGTTTATGTGTTAGTTGATTAATTGATGCATGACATATTAGGATTTGGTAATGAGTAATTAATTGGCCGATTAGTCTCTTTAATTAGATTAATGTGATTGGCTTTAATAATTGTTGAAAGTGGAACTAAAGGTGAGATCTCACTAATTAATCCCATTCTAGGCAATTAATCATTAGAATCACAACAAAGGAGTTAGATCTAACTCCGGCGTAATTAATCAACTCATGCATTCTTTTGTAGCCAATGATAACACCCTAATGAATGTTCTACCCCCATAAACCACTGTTTTTACTATTCCAATTTATTTCTCTTGCATACAAAAACCCCCCAATTGTGATAACTGTCATACAACTAGTCTTGAGTATTGCTCTCTTAGTCATTCCTTGTGAGAGACGACCCTGGTTTCCACTAAACTATATTAGGGGAACTTGGTTTTAAAAATAATTAAATTTATGGGTGTCACGACAACAACCATCAATCTTGTATGGAGAATTAAATGCAAATTATTAAATAAAAATAATTATCTAGAATTTATTCTAGAATATATTTTGCATTTAAGTAACAAAATATTTTTACGGATACTTTAAAAAGATTTTGTGAGCCTCCTAAAGATTCTATTTGAATCTACAAGATTCCCTAAAGATTCCATACGGGACCAGAAGATTCTGTTGAAAATTCTACACGAAGTTAGAAGACCTCAGAAGATTCTATCAAGATTTTCAAGTCTAGAAGATTCCCGAAGATTATGCGAAGATTCCAGAAGATTCCAGAAGATTCTATCAAAATCCCGAAGAATCTCAAGATTCCAAAAGAATCTCAAGCCTCAAGATTCAAGATTCAAGAATATTCAAGATTCAAGAATCCACATTCAGAAGATTCCCTGGAAGACCATGTTTGGTGATTTAGGATTTTCAAAAAATGAGAAATTGTGAAATCCTAATTCGTACCAACATGGAGGCACACTTGTGGAGCAAGAAAAGCTAAAAACCCTAGCCTTTCCCACTCCCAAGTTGGCGCAAAAATGCTTGCAAATTTTGCAAGATTTTGTGAAAATATGATGAAGCAATGCACACCACAAGATCAAGGCACAATTCAAATTCAAGGGCTAAGATGAAGTTTCCTTATTTCAAATACTTGGTTACAAAGTTTCCATATTTAAGATCAAATAATAACCTTTGGATTAAAGGGAATTATTTGAATCAATGGCCAAGATGAAACTTCCTCTTATTTGATTTTTCTATTTTTGGAAGATCAAATTTCAAATCATATCAAGGAATTCTCACTATTGGATCAAGAGATTTCAAATTCAAATCAAGGGTGAAGATCAACCCATGGAATTCGAAATTTGTAGGGACTTTTCCCTATAAATACAAGACCTCAATGCCCAAGAATTCAAGAGACTACCCAAGCTTACAAGTGCCAAAACTCTGTCGAATTGAATCCTTATTTCTCTTCATCTTCAACCTCTAAACCTCAAGTTCTTATTTTTATTTGGGTAAAGACTATAATTCTTAAAAGAGTGAGCTTTATTTGTTTATCCTAACTTTGCTAGTTATTTCTTTGAGAGAAAAATCTATCAAGGTTCAAACTTAGTTGCATCTAAGTTCTTGATTGGTAAAAACCACATCTTTTATACAAAGTCCTTATTTTTGTAAGGCAAGAAGTCCTTAGAGGGTCTAAGGCAAGGGTAGAAAGTCCTTCGGTGTTGAAGGCAAGGATTGAAGTCCTTTGGAGTTGTCAAAGGCAGTTAGTCACCTAGTTGTGGTGCAAGTGAAGTCCTTTGTGGTTTTCAAAGGCAGTGAGTCACCTTGGTGAAGGTGCAGGTTGAAGTCCTTTGTAGTGTAGCAGAGGCAAGAAAGTCCACCTAGTTGTTGGTGGTGATAGTGAAATCTCAGGTGAATCCTGGGGACTGGAGTAAGCAGGTTGTCGAACCTGTATAAAATCTCTGTGTGTGCTTTCTCTCTCTTCCCTACTCTTTTATTATTATTGTTTTTACAATTTATCATTGCATACACACACATAGCATATTGCGCAATCTTCATCATCATTAGACTAAGTGTTGAAGGTTAAAGTTTTAACCTGTATCATTTAGAGGACCTTGAAAGTAAATATACTTTCAAGATCTACAAAAGCCTTGTCTATAGGCTAATTTCTATTTATTACTAACAAACCGTTTCCGGTGTGCAAGACAAGTTTATACTTGATCTTTATTTTTAAAATAATTTTCAGAAACAGGATTTGTCGGTGTAACGTGATTCAACCCCCTTTCTCACGTTTCACTACCTTCACTTTGCATTTAATATACCATCTAATTTTATTTATTCATTTCTTTATTTTTTTAGTTCATTCAATTAATGAAAAAATGATTATATTTTACTATTTTCATAATTTTAGAAGTGAAATTAGGCAAGGGTGAATTATTTGCTGTTAGATAGGCTCAATGTATAAAGTCATTACAATGGTAATTTATTTTTCAATTTTAAATTCAAATATTTTTTAATCACTCACTATTAAAAAAGGGACTCTACAGACACATGAGTGTTGCGTAGGGGGAGAGTGTTACGTAGGAAAAACAACAAAAAACGACTTGACAAGCACTCATGTCTCTGTAAAGTCCCTTTCTCAATTGCTTTAACGAAAAAACAGGTGTTACATAGGGAAAAAGTTGTCCGTAGAGAAATAGTGTTACGTAAGAATGAGTGTATCGAAAGGAGCTGGTATTTATAAATTTCTCCACGTTTATCTCCTTCCGTATCTCATTTTCCTTACGGAACACTCTTTTCATACGTAACATTATTTCCGTACGGAAAACCATTTTCTTATGTAATACCTTTTCTTCGTAAAAGCAATTGAGAAAGGGATTTTACAGAGACATGAGTGTTGCGCAGAGAGAGAGAGTGTTACTTAGGGAAAACAATAGAAAAGCGACTTGACAGGCACGGGAGTGCCTGTCGAGTCGCTAGTATATATAATGTACATTCGTCGATACATATATGCTTTTGATGGTGTTGTGATTAATTTACAATTTCATTAGTGGCAATTTTTATTGTTGGGATCGAACCAATCGATTTCATATTGAATGATATATAACAAGAGAATCCAACATTAGTTTAGGACTTCACAATTATTGTAAAATGGGATGCATCAACGTAATCAAACTCAAGTGTCTAAGCAAACTCGTGGAGGCTCCGTCAACTGGACTCGTTTATTCGACTCGTAGACTCGTGAAAGGCACCATAAGCCCATTACAAATTTATAACTGATAAACACACTTAGTCAATCCAAGTCCAACCAAATCAAAGTGTACATTAACTTAAATTAACAAAGATTAACTGAAGTTAACATGGAACCAGAATAAATTAAATTAGAACCAAAACATAATGTGCCTCTTAACTACCAAAAGAGAACTAGTACCCAGAAATCACAAATGTTATCAACAATCACAATTATTATATATATTACTGTTAATATTGAAGAAAGAACAAAGGAAGAACTATGAATGAACATTACATAGGTGAAGACCAAACTGTGAATGTGAAGAGATAAGCTCACGACAACTTGCGATCTGGTGACTCGTGAAAAGAGGAGAACAGACGTTTACAAAGATCTAGAAACAACGGAAGTGAGGCAGTGGGTGACGTTAAGAAGAAACTACAGTGAGAGACTAAGAAGTGTCTGAAGCCATTAAAGGTTTCTAAAGGCTAAATTTGTTAAATAAATAGAGGTACAATCGTGATTTTTTAATGGTCATTTTAGGATTGAGATTAATGTCATTTTCGTTATTTAGTGTAGGCATATCAAACTCGTAATCTCTATCATAAATTCCCGTGTTTGACCGAGTTTGCATGAGTCTACCAAGTCTACCCGAGTCTACTCAAAAAAGAGTTTGCATGCGAGTCAACTCGATTCTATGATCTAGAATCGTAAACTCGTAAGAGTCTACGAGTTGACTCGAAAGTTTGATAACAGTGGAATGCATCAAATCATAAAGCACAAAGTTTTTAAATTCAGTAAACAATATATAAAAGGACAATTCAACATACATAGATGCATTGATGAACATACCAAATAGTATAAAATCCATTTCATCTACCGTCTTCAATTGTCACATCCCATCCATATCGTCGTACTTCACTTATTAAAAAAATTACAATTTCAATTACCACTATCAACTGTACTTTCTTCAACATCATCATCTTTAATATTTCTCAATGAATTGTGTTAACTATCGATTAAAACATAGCATAAGTCAAAAAAGAATTGACCAAAGAAGGTCCCCTTCAATAAGTTTTTCACATACACATAATTTTTTTTTTCTTTTTCTCATTAATTCTCACTCAATAATAAAACCACACTAATTATTTGCCTTTCATTAGGAAAAGATGGGGCTTTTTAAAAAAAACATGCATTTAGTGTTTTCAATCATTCAGGTTAGGAAAAATCAATACTTTTCTAAAAAATTGTACTCCTTAATTACTACATTCATTCAAAATATTAAATAAAATATTTAAATAATTATTAAATTCATTTTATTCTCAAAATGTATTATTTTACTTGCAGATCAGTAAAGATATAGAAGAATTGAAAATTTCTTACCCAAATCCCAATATCAGGTATATATATATTTATATATCAATGATATTTTTAATGTATATATATATAAATATTTCTAAATAATGATTATATTATAACCCAGGTTAATAAAAATAATACATAATAAACCATGCTCCTTTCGAAACAACGTCTAAACAGATTGGTTATAAAACTATAAAGATCGAATTCCGATATGGACCGGAGACGGTTGCAACATCATTCCACAAATATTTCTGCATCTCACCAACCACCTCTCTTTATATCTCAAAATGACAAGATTTTCTCCGTAATTTTGTCGAATGGTGTATCTAATTTAACTTCTTCAACCAGCAATACTAATTACCTAATGTGATTTACATTAGGGGTGTCAACGTGGGCCAGCCCACCCCGCCAAAAGCCTGCCCCGTTTTTTGGCGGGCTAGCTGGGCCCGCTATTTTTTTAATAAGTCATTTTTTTAAAAATTGTTAACATGTTTTTCAAACTAAAAATAAAAAATATTTATTTTTTAATAAAAATTCATCAATTTCAATTAAAAATAAAGACACAATAATAATTACTAAATCAAAACCTATCAAAATATAACTTAATCAACAAAATTTTATTAAATAAATAAAAAAAAATAATGAGTGATAATAATAAGTAACAAGTCCACCAATCCAATATACTACGTTTTAAATTTTAACAACTGCAATGATAAATTAAAAAAAAACTATCAGAAGCAAAAAAAAATAAACAGAACAGAACTACAGAGTACAGAAGCAGAACACAAATCAACAGAACAAAACTAATTCATGTAAAAACTAATCATACAAAACAGAAACGAAGTGTAAGTAACCTTAGAGGCGCCGGAGACCCGAAGCAAGGCGATTGAAGACAAGAAATGGCGGCGATTGGAGACCCGAAGCGGCGGCGATTGGTAGACCCAGATGCACTAACAGTCGTGGCGCGAACGATCAAAGACGGAGGCGGAGGCGGAGCGGGTTTCGACTTCCGAGGCTCAAACTCGAAGAAGCAAAGACAGGCGCGGCGCGGACGAGCAAAGACGGAGGCAAAGGCACTGCGTCAGCGATGGGCGAAGGCTCGAACTCGAACTCGGACGCGTCAGCGATGGGCGAAGGCTAGAACAGCGAAGGCTCGAACTCGAACTTGGGACTTTGGGTGTTGGCCTGCTGGTGTTGGGTGATGGATTGACGCGGCGGCAAGAAAAGGAAAATGGAAGGGACGAAGGGTAAAGTGAAAATGGGAGGGGAAAGAAAGATTAGAGTTAGGATAGGTTTGGGTTGGGTGAATGTGGATGGGCCATTGGGCATTTGGGCCGAGTTAATTTTTTTTTTAAAATAATAGTTGGCGGGCTAGGCGGGCTAGCCCGCCCCCGCCCCGCCTAGCCCGCCGGCTAAGCGGGGCGGGTTAAGCGGGCTTTTGGAAAATGGTGGTCCTAAAAACTCAGCCCAGCCCGCCAATTTGGGCGGGCTAAGCGGGCCGGCCCGGCGGGCCGAACCTGTTTTGACATCCCTAATCTACATTTGTCCACTTGCATTATAACTATTACTATACTTCAATATGTCATTTTTTAGTACTCGGTACTGCACAAACTACGAGGTTCAGCATAAGCTGCTGCCGACCCACTACTAGAAACACGAAGATTTCGAAAGATTTGTTGCCGACGGAAATTTCCGACGGAATTTTATGGTGTTGTTGAAGGAGTACAAGTGCACGAAAATCCGACTGAAAACCGTCGGAAAAATGCAGGAAAAACTCATTACTTTCCCGCCAACAATTACTGACGGTTTTCCGACGGATTCTTAATGGGTTATCTTAAAAAAATTAATTTAAAAAAATATTTTTTTTTCTAAATGCCTAATCGTTTCCGCTGTGATTACAATGATGTATTTTTTTTCCGGAAACCACCCTCCATGGCGGCGAAATCGCCGGTCAAAGCGGCGGGGAGAGAGAGTCGGGAAGGGATGCGGCGCAGAAAGGAGGGAGGATTTTTAAATGATTTAAAAAAATAATAATAATAAAATTGTTTTTTAAGGCGTAAACCGTCGGAAAACCGCCGGAAACGATAAAAAATTCCGGCGGTTTTCCGACGAAATTTTAAATGATTTTTTAAAAAATTAAAATTAAAAAAATTTGTTTTTTAGGGCGTAGTCTGTCAGATAACCGCCGGAACATTTTATCGTTTCCGGCGGTTTTCCGACGGAATTTAAAAGAGTGAAAAAAAAATAAATTTGAATTTCCGCCGGAAATCCGTCGGAAATCGGCTCTAAAAAATTATGGTTAACTTTTTAAAATCCGATGGAAAACAACGCATATACATCATTGTAATCACGGTGAGTTGATCTACATTTTGTACCGATTAGAATATTTTTTTGAACAATTTTTTTAACTCTCACTCTCTCCACCATAGACAACCGCTGTGCCGCCTTCTGCCGCCGCCCCTCCGCCAGAAAAGGTAATTTTCTATTTTCTTTATTTTGTTTACATTTTATTAAAGAATATCTATTTTTTTATTTTTTAAAAATTTTTACCTACCACAGTTGTGGACCACCCCGCTGCCAGTACTGCCGCGTTCACCGCCTGCATCGCCGTCTGCCGCCTGTTGCTATAAACCTTAGGATAGATGACTTTGACTGAGACCGGTCTTTATTTCCGGCAATTGTTTTTTATATATTATGATTCCATTTCAGTTGTTTTTTTTTGTTTTTTATATATTGCACTACTACATTATTAAATTTGTACTGTTGATATATTTTTTTATACGGTCAGTATTTCAATTTCAATTTCTACGAGTACACAATATTTTTGTTGTGATGTACTTGTTTTTAATTTGTATAATTTAATTTGCATTTTTAAATCATTAATCAGGTGGTAATTGAAAAAAAACACTTTTCAGTAAAAAGTGCATGAAGATCGTTTAGACATGAATAATTTAAAAAAAAAAAAAAGTTAGAAAAATCCGTCGGAAAAAGAAATATTTATTGTTTTAAATCCATCAAAAAACCGTCGGAAAAAAATAAGTGTTTCGACGGGTAATTAATTAGAATTCCGTCGAAAATATTTCCGACGAGCGTTTTTTCGACGGTCTTTTTTTTATAAAATTTTCGTCGGAAATCCGACTAAAGTACAAAAAACTGTCGGAAGTCCCACGGAAAATCCGTCGGAATCACTGTTTTTCTAGTAGTCCACACAGTACTGTGACAAAATAACTTCACTTACAACAACTACAATAACCATTCCAACATTAGCAACAATGCTCTCATGTTGCGGCCATTTCTGATACAAAAGTTAGGAATCCAATCCAAACCAAACCTAAAAGGTCCAAAACCTACTTAACACCTTACAAGCAATCAACATGATCGTCATACTCATATACCATACTAACTTCCTACAAATACGTACGGAAAATAAACCTTCAAACTACATGAATGACCACATCACCAGAATGAGCCCAAGGATGTAACACCCCGATTTTCATTAAGTCCTAATCGAGGGAAATTAAGGGTAATTGACCTTGGTTAGAATTTAATTAAGTTTGGGTGGATAAGTTTCTTCTAGTAAATCATTATGTGTTTTGTGATCTAATTGTATGTATAAGTGTTATACGATCTATGTGTGTGTATTTCATGTTATGTGGCTTAAGCGTATGGATATGTGTATGCATAGTATGTTATGTGATTTATGTGTTTATGTGTATGTTTTTTATGATGGTTGAGGTTAGGGGTGATATGTAGAGGTTATAGCACGAGTCGGGACGTTTTAGAAGTGTTTTGGGGCTATTTTGCTGCCCAGTAATCGATTACAGAAGGCTGGTAATCGATTACACTGCACGGACTTTCGAATCTCTGCATTTTGACAGGCTGTAATCGATTACAGATTCGTGGTAATCGATTACAGACTGCGCAGTAAGGGTTTTTAGTGCGTTTTAAGTTACGTATGTGCCCCACAATGACTCCAAACCATATATAACCGAGCCACCACGTGAGAAACCCTAATCTTCACTCTAGAAACACTCCAAACACTCTCTCTAATCCTTGTGCCTCCATTATTCTTCCTCTCTCTCAAGAACTCAAAGCCATAGCCATTCCAAACCATGAAACTCACATCAAACCTTGCCCGTTCACGAACCGATCACATATTTGTAATCCTCACACCAAGATACACCCTTCTACCGATTGCAATTCAGCAATAGGATTCGTATTCATCACCGTACCATTCGTGGGTCTAGAGAGAGAAAGCTAGAACGAGGGTTTCACCGGGAAAGAATTGTCTCTACGCTTTTATTTGAATTTCTTCAAGAGGTAGGGGTTTTAGGCATTCTTTATTCTTTGTAATTTCATGCATGATGATGTGTATTTGATGAGATTATTGTTGTTGTTCGTTTTTCCCATTTGGGTTCATGAAAGGGTTATGTCTTACAAAATTAATTTCAAAGAAAAAGGGTTTCATCAATTGAAAAGTGCTTTTAATCATGTTTTATCAATGAGTTTTCATGTGCCTATGTTTTCTATTGATTGGGATGATTCTAGATTAAAGTTTTAGCCATTGACTTGTGAAAAACGTGTTTTAGAAACTTTAGAATCTGAGTTTTCGCGTTCGTAATCGATTACAAGAGGTTCGTAATCGATTACGAGCTGAGAATTTCCAATCGCGAGAAAACATGGCTCTCTGGTAATCGATTACAAGGTCTGTGTAATCGATTACAGCCCCGTTGTAATCGATTACAGCACTGCAGATTTTACGAAAATTAACTGTTTTGACCCTTTATGTACCCTAATGCGTTCTACGACTTGCATAAATGTTATATATGATTTATGCATGATTTATATATGATAATATGAGCTATAAAATATGTTTATATGTATTTATAATATAAAAGTATGATTATATGATAATGCATGTTATATATGATTCATGTATGTTCATTAAGTAATGTTACTAGTTGTATGTATATTTAATTGCTATGATGTATATATAATTATTGTATGAGATGTTTACGATGAATGATTACATGATGTGTATGCTAGGTAATGATATATATATTGTGATGAAATGCTCTAAATGAATTAACTCTGTCATCCGGTAAAGATTAAAAGGTGTTCTGAAAGATACTCTGATGCTCTGAAATATCTCTGTTAACTCTGAAAGATTTGTGATAATTAAAAGACGTTCTGAAAGATCTCTGATACTCTGAAACATTAAAATACCTTGTAGCCTTCAGCTTGTGATGAGTGTTGTAGGGAGGGGTGGCATCCTCGGCTGCAACTCCTTCACTTGAGGAAGGTGAACGGTACCCCCTCTTCCCCGTATGTTTTAGGATGAGCTCATACCTAGGGGCCGGATTGTAGGAGTAAGGATGGGAGGGAGGCTTTGCCATGTCTGACAGCTTCAAAGTAAAAGTTAATGATAAGATGCTCTGAAAGAAAGTTCTGATATATGTTCTGATATGTTTTGTTGATGTTTAGAAGCACATAACGCACTACACAAAGACCTCTAATTATTGTATGTTATATGAATTAATAAAATGGACAAGATGCACTTAGGTAAGACGTTCCGGGGAAAGATTGATTTTCAACTTATATCCGAATCAAACTCATTTCATGCTTCACTTATTTTATAATTAAACTCGGGGCGACTTCCTCTACTGAGTCACTTCCCAATGCTCACCCTATGTTTTTCCCACCTTTTAGAGGAGCAGACAGAGCAGGATGTCGGAGCACACGAGGAGCCCGTGCAGACTTAGTTTATGATATAATTCCCTAGATATCAGAGACATGTTTTACTTCCTTATCAGATGTTATGACTTTTATGCTTCCGCTACGTTTATTTATTATGTTTTCTGAGTCCGGACCTTTGTTAGCCGGCAGCTATTTATTTACTCGTATTTATGGTGGAATCTCGTAGGTCACAATTTTTGGCTTATGGGGTGAGACCTAGTATTTATTTCATGTTTGTTACGTGATGGGAGTTATCTATATGATGAAGTATTTTTAGTAGATGTTTGTATCGCGTATTAATATCGTTGTACTTATGCGCAAGGCCCTTATTTTCTATACCGCAAACGATTTACGAAAATTTACTCCCGCCTATTTTCCGCGTATTATATTTTAAAGATAAAGATAAAACATGATAACAGGAGGTAACCCTTATGAAATGGCCTAAAATGACTTAAGCGTTAAGGGCTATCTAGTAGGGTGTTACAAAGGATGCCGACAAACAACATCAGCACCGTCTTTACAATTTCAGATGATTCATCATCATCATCTTCTGAACATTCATTACCTTCACCCAAGGTTGACGTTGAAACATCATTTATTGTCACCAGTTATGGATGATGCACATTAGGGCAGTCTGGCACCTGTGGCCCGACCTCATCAAAGTCTGGCCATGTCCTCATTCCGGCAGCCTCTCGCACCCAAAACTTCATCCAAGCAGAATGTGCCTCTTCCCTGCTCTTGAAAGCTCTGTGGAGAAGGTCGCTGAATCCGGTCACTTGTGCCTCAGCCTCCTCCCACGTATCATACAGCCCAAGCCACCGACCTTTAAAGACGACGTAAATCTTCTTAAACGCTTAAGGATGTGGGAGGCGTCGGAGTTGCATTCTAGACCTATATTGTGTTTTCCGTAGGCAGCGAATATGGATTCTATTTCAAGACCTGTGTAATATGTTGATGAAGCAAATATCACATCGCCAAAGTGAACAATTGGGTCACATCAATATTGCCTTAACGTACCCGTGTACATGCCTACCAACCATTTGTTTTTTTATTTTTCCCCCACAGTCTTATTTTTCAAGTCTGGTCGTCCTGCATCTCACCCAACTTGCTCTTGTCCCATCCATCAATCAACGGACGAGACCGACTGGACAACTGCTGCAAAATACTACTTAGGCTATAAAAGCCTACGGCACTATCCTGTAGAAATCATGGAAGGTCGCGAAAGCTAACCTTGGGACAACCTGTTATTTGTTTTGTTACGTATCCTTTCTTTCCCATCTAAAATATTTCACACTACACACAATTTTTGTTGCATTACTATAATTACAAAAAGAAGGGGTTCTAAATTCACTATACTATCTTTAAATTGAAAATTCAATAATCCAATTTAACTAATACTAAAAAAAAAAATTATTACATTTTCAACTCTTATATAGCTGACATATCATAATTAAAATATTATATAAATAAACATTATATAACTAAAATGTAAATATTTAAAATTTCACACAAAGCCAATATAAATATCTAGAAACAAATATTGAATAAATCATTATCTTTGCAGAATTTTCCTTTATAGGAGTAATGGCCAAATCTTTAAAGACTGTATAAAGTCATTTTTGAAAAAAAAAACACATTAATAATATTATTACGGTTAATAAAGGTCAAAGTTATAAGAACTAATTTGAATACCAGTGAAACTTTACACTATAGACGTATCTACAATTTTTGTATAAATCATATTAATAATTATTATTAATATTATAATATATATAATTATTTATATATAATTTTGCAAAGGTTCGGACCGGTCCATAATTTAATTATTTGATCCAATGATGGGGACAAAAAATATAATTTTATTAACCATTGGAGATGCTCTAACATCATACATAATTTAGCAATTAATATCAAATATAAATGTCGTGTATCATTTACCACACGCGCAAAAAATCATAAAGCACATATGATACTATTTCCTCACCTCCACATATTACCGGGATTATGCATCTCATAAAATAATTATAAAAAATGCTATTGGTACATACAATTAGTAATATCTATCTCTTTTCCTCCTCATAAAAATGTTGACAACTTTGATGATGTAACACCCCGCTATGTAGGGGTGTCCGTGCGAAGGGCACTAACCCAATGAACACGCTACTAGGACCTTAAAACTGAATAACTGTTAACTGAATTAATTGTAAAATACTGTTCATCATGAATAAATCTTAACTGTTCTGTAAAGGTAACTGAAACATAAACTGAAAGGTAACCTGCCTCTAGTGTCTGGAGCAACTATTACATATTCAAAACTGTTCAAATTCTACGACTTAAACTGAAATGAAAATCTAAACAAAGGAAAAGCTGAAAGGCTGCACGTCAGAAGCAGAGCTCACCAAGGATGACAACTATGACCTCTACTGGATCAAGGGCTCCTCGTCTGCAGTAGGATCGTACTCTGAAAAACATGGTTGACGAGGGATGAGTCGTCGACTCAGCGATGGGATAATGTATGCAATGCAACGCTCGCAACATATATATCACATATAAACATGTTATCATTCAATCAAACAATCTCGTTGAGTTATCACACTAAAGCAACCCAAGCCTACATCTGTATATCTGTATCAGTATCTGAATCTATGAACTAACTCTCAGTACGCGACTAGAGCATAGTCCCATCTGTCCCGTGAGGGGTATATCTGGCACCAAGCCGTCCGGTAACCGGGATCGGAACATGCTTGGCGGGCTTGGGCGACTCACTCTTAACTAACACACGATACTAAGATACCGGGATCTGACCTCCGGCCATAGCGTCTGACGTATACTAATCAGGGTGGTGCGATTACTCAAGACAGTCAACAAGTAGTACAATCATCACACATCATATCAGCTATAGCTACATTTCTTATCTTTAATTAATCACATGTTATCAGGACATATACGGAAAAATATAACATCCAACATCCATCATACAGTCAACATATATAACATAACTTAGAAACTACATTCCTATAATCACCTACTAAGTCACTACTACCTAGCATATCACTATACCTAACCACCTAACATGTTACTAACTACTACTACTCCTACTACTACAAACAAATGCAATATATAACATTATTATTATCTTGCCTAATTAGCTAGTGATCATACAAATATATATGCTGTAAATGCTGAACTACATACAAGATCTCCACTCACCTGGATAATCCTGAGGCTGAAGAGGACCGAACGCTCCGTCCCCAGCTACTGGAACCGTATTTGCACCTGTCGTGCAAAAGACATATTAGAACCGCTTAAAGAAGAAAAGAACGAAACTTTGAACTACTGCTGCGGATCACACCTTCGCTGGCGAG
Source organism: Aeschynomene evenia (assembly GCA_013621005.1). NCBI lineage: Eukaryota > Viridiplantae > Streptophyta > Magnoliopsida > Fabales > Fabaceae > Aeschynomene > Aeschynomene evenia. The sequence goes on along the minus strand of RYYW01000029.1, from coordinate 602,005 downwards.
CTCCTCCTGCTCGCTGGAGACCATCACGCAGAAAAGGGCAAAAACTACTTTTACTCACCGTCGGGAATTTGCTCTCACAGAGTATCCCCAAGACGTCGAGCTCACACTATCCTCAATACGAAGAAAGCCCAAAGCACTGCTTTGAAAAGACTGAGTGTGAGATGTGAGGTGGGAGGTAACACAACCTCTCATATATATAGGGTGAGGGGGAGAAGGTTGAACCAAAAGTAACCAATGTGGGACTTCGGTCCGGTCGCTAGCGATAAGCATACGTTCGCTAGCGACCAGCTCTTCGCTAGCGAGCACTGGCTGCTCGCTGGCGAGCACCTTCTGACAGCAACGCCTTGACGTTCGTTGTGTACGATGTGGGACTAAGTCCCATCGCTAGCGGCCCACGTGTGGTCGCTGGCGACCAACTACTCACTAGCGGAGGCTGAATGCTCGCTAGCGAGTCCCCTCTGACAGCAACTTGCTGACGTGCTCTGACGTGTCCTAAAGAGAGTCCTTCCTAAGGGATACTATGATACGGGGTATCACAATCTCCCTTCCTTTTAAGTATTTGGTCCCCAAATCCAAACTAAACATAAAAGAAAGAAAGCATACTGGAAATGTACTAAGGTTTACCTCGTGGGTCGAAAAGATATGGGTACTTCTCTCTCATCGACTGCTCCGTTTCCCATGTGGCTTCGTCTCCAGAGTGATTCCTCCAGATGACCTTGACTAGCGGTACCTCTTTGGAACGAAGCTTCCTGATCTGGTGATCGACAATGGCCACTGGCTCCTCCTCATAACCTAAACTCTGATCTATCTGCACCGGTTGTGAACTCAGAACGTGAGACGCATCTGGAACGTACTTCCTCAGCATGGACACATTGAAGACTGGGTGAACTGCTGCTAACTCCGCTGGAAGAGCTAGCCGATAAGCAACCCTGCCAACTCTCTCCAAAACCTCATATGGTCCGTGTAGCGTGGGTTCAGCTTTCCTTGCTTACCGAACCGTACCACCCCCTTCATCGGAGATACCAGCAGAAACACCTGATCCCCGACCGCGAACTCCAATTCGCGTCTCCACTTGTCTGCATAAACCTTCTGACGAGAATGAGCTGCTGTTAAGCGTTCCTTGATAACCTTTACCTTCTCCAGAGCCTCTTGAACCATGTCTGGACCCACTGACTGAACCTCACCTGTCTCAAACCACCCTATAGGCGAGCGACAACGCCTACCGTACAACGCCTCAAACGGTGCCATCTGGATGCTTGCCTGGTGACTGTTGTTGTATGCGAACTCCACTAAGGGTAACTGCTCGTCCCAAGACCCACCAAAATCCAAACTGCAAGCCCTCAACATATCCTCCAAAGTCTGAATCGTACGCTCAGACTGACCGTCCGTCTGCGGATGAAAAGCCGTGCTGAGATCCAACCTCGTGCCTAGAGCCTGGTGCAAGGCACGCCAGAATCTGGAGGTAAACTGTGATCCCCTGTTTGAGATGATAGAAACCGGTACCCCATGTAACCTGACAACCTGATCGATGTAGAGACGGGCATACTGCGTGGCCGTGAATGTGGTCTTCACCGGAATGAAATGTGCAGACTTCGTGAGCCGATCCACTATCACCCAGATAGCGTCAAAACCCTTCACTACTCGTGGCAACCCCGTCACAAAATCCATCGCTATCCTTTCCCACTTCCACTCTGGTAGTGGAATCTCCTGCAACATCCCTGCTGGGCGCTGATGCTCAGCCTTGACTTGCTGACACACCAGACACCTGGTCACAAACTCACGGACATCCTTCTTCATACTGTGCCACCAATATAACGGCTTGAGGTCCTTATACATCTTAGTCGATCCTGGGTGAACCGAATAAGGTGTACAATGAGCCTCTCTCAGAATGGTCTCTCGGAGGTCCCCTACCTCTGGCACACACAACCGGTCTCCAATCCTAAGCACCCCACCTGCATCCACTGAGAAGTCCGAACACTCCCCTCTCTGAACCCTCTCTCTGAGCTCCACCAACCTCGGATCCTCTGACTGACGCTGCTTCACAAGTTCCGCAAACGTCGACCTAACACTGATATGGGCTAAGAGCACCCCCGATCCATCAACCTCGAACCATACACCCTCAGACTCCAACTTCTGGATCTCCCCTGCCATGGGTCTCCTCTCAGGCGCAACGTGGGCTAAACTCCCCTGCAATCTCCGCTCCTCCACCACGGGTTCCTACTCAAAGCATCTGCCACCACGTTCGCCTTCCCCGGGTGATACTTGATCGAACAATCATAGTCGCTGAGAAGCTCCAACCACCGTCTCTACCTCAGATTCAGATCTTTCTGCTCGAAGATATGCTTCAAACTCTTGTGATCCGTGAAGATCTCACATGTATCCCCGTACAGATAATGCCTCCAGGTCTTCAAGGCGAAGATCACTGCTGCCAAATCTAGATCGTGGGTAGGGTAGTTCTGCTCATGCTTCCGCAGCTGCCTGGACGCATAAGCAACCACGTGCCCCCTCTGCATAAGCACGCATCCCAGACCAACCCTAGATGCATCACAAGACACCGAGAAACCACCACTACCTGACGGCTGAACCAACACCGGTGTTGTAGTCAAGTTGTCCTTCAACCTCTGGAAACTTCGCTCACAAGCCTCCGACCACTGGAACTTAACCCCCTTGTGTGTCAACACTGTCAACGGTGCGGCTACCGTCGAGAAACCCTTTACAAACCTGCGGTAGTAACCTGCTAGTCCCAAGAAACTTCGGATCTCGGCTGCTGACGCCGGCCGTACCCACTGACACATCGCCTCAACCTTCTTTGGGTCCACCGTGATACCCTCACTCGTCACCACGTGTCCCAAGAAAGCCACCCTATCCAACCAGAACTCACACTTCGAGAGCTTAGCATACAACTGATGCTCTCTCAGTGTCTGCAACACCGTCCTCAAATGTCCCTCATGCTCCTCTTTGCTCTTGCTGTACACCAAGATATCATCGATGAACACGATAACAAAGCGATCCAAGAACGGCTTGAACACTCTGGTCATCAGGTCCATGAAAGTAGCTGGGGAATTCGTCAACCCAAAGGACATCACCAAGAACTCATAGTGCCCATAGCGGGTGCGAAATGCCGTCTTGGGTACATCCTCATCCTTGATCTTCAGCTGATGATATCCCGACCTCAGATCTATCTTCGAAAAACACACTGCCCCCTGAAGCTGATCAAACAGGTCATCGATCCTCGGCAACAGATACTTGTTCTTCACTGTAACCTTGTTCAGCTGCCTGTAGTCGATGCATATCCTCATAGACCCATCCTTCTTCTTCACAAAGAGTACCGGCGCTCCCCACGGTGACGAACTCGGCTGAATAAACCCCTTGTCCAACAACTCCTGTAACTGGCTCTGAAGCTCCCTTAGCTCTGCCGGTGCCATGCGATACAGAGGTATAGAGATGGGCCTCACCCCTGGCTCCAAGTCTATCCCGAACTCCACCTCTCTAACTAGGGGTTTCCCAGGAAGATCCTCCGGAAAAACATCCATGAACTCTCGAACTACAGCCATCTCACTGGTGCCACTCTGCTCCACAGACATATCCCTCACCGCTGCAAGGTAACCACCACTCCCGTTGCTCAGCAACTGAAGAGCACTCATCGACGATATCAAACTATCCACCAACGCACAACTGCTGCTCCGAAACAACACTGGCTCCCGCTCCGGAACTCTGAAGGTCACTGTCTTCCCCCGGCAATCTACCTCTGCATACTGCTCCGCCAACCAGTCCATACCCAAGATCACATCAAACTCCTCCAACCTGAGAACCATCAAATCCGCCTTGGCCTGGAACTCTCCAACCCGAACTGAACACTATCTGAACACCCGATCTACATCTAACGAACCTCCCGACGTACTAACCCGGAAAGGCAGCTCAAGGGGGGAAGGACTCTCACGGAACCTCATAGCAAAGAAGACTGACACAAAGGAATGCGTTGCTCCGAGATCGAACAACGCTAAAGCATCATAACCATTAACAAAGATAATACCTGTGAGAACTGCATTGGACGCATGAGCATCCTGACGGGTGACAGCATAGAGGTGGGACTGACCTCTCGAGCCTCTACCTCCTGATCCTCTGCTATCTAACCTCCCGCCTCCACCGCCTCGGCCGACCGGTGTAAAGAAGCGGGTCTGACCCTGTGCTGACTGGGCTATCGGAGGAGTCATCTGTACCGAGCCCTCACTGTATGACGACTGCCTGGATGGACAATCCCTGAGCATATGGCCCTCTTGGCCACAACTATAGCAACCTCGAGTCCCCTTACGGCAACCCTAGAGTGGAGCTTACCGCAAGTCAGGCACTGTGGGCGAGATGAGACTGACCCTCCCTACTGGTGTGACGCGGCGGACTGGCTACCCCTACTCTGACTCTGACTGTGTGTGGAAGTGGGGCGGATAGGAGTGGACGTTGAGGAGATGGTCCTACTCGACTGGGAACCGTGAGACTGTGGTGGCTGCTGGCTGCGGACTGGGGCTGCTCCGCCCGAGAAAGAACTAGTGAGCTTGACTTTCTTCTCTCCCCTGGCCTGAATACTAATGCTCGTCGTCTCGCACGAAAGAGCTGCATTTAGAACCTCTAGAAATCTGTCTGACGTCTGATAGCATGTCAGGGCAAACCGATAATTGCCTAGAAGACCCTGGATGAAGCGTCTCACCTTCTCGTTCGGAGTCATGGGGAACTGGGTGACCCTAGCGAGGCGGGAGAACTCTGACTCATATCTAGTAACCGTCATCTCTCTGGTCATCCGTAACTCCAGGAAAGTCTGAAGTGCTCTGTCCCGAAGGCTAGTGGGAACGAACCGGTCTCTGAACTCCCGTGCAAACTCGTCCCATGTCAGCGGTGCGGCCTCTGGACCTCTGACCTCGATCAATGTCTCATACCATGTGGCTGCAACACCTCCCATCCGGTGTCCAACCAACTCGACAGCCAGCTCTGAAGGAATGCGGAGAAGTGTAGTCTCCCTCTGCATACAGCTCAAAAAGTCCATCGGGTCCATGTCCTCTGAGGTGCCGAAGAAACGAGGAGGATTTGACCGGTTGAAACGGTCAATCAGCACATCCTCTGTGTTCCTCCCGGATGCTGCCTGAGCGGCCTCCTGCTGAGCCTGAACCACCTGCTGAGTCGCCGCAATCTGCTGAGCTAACGCCATCTGTTGCTCCTGGGCGGCCTGCTGGGTAGCTGCTAGCTGTTCCGCGAGGGCCATCTGCTGTGCTGTGGCAGCCTGCTGTGTCGCTGCTATCTGCTGGGCCAATGCTGCCTGCTGCATCTGAGCGGCCTGCTGTGCCTCTGCAAGCTGCTTAGCTAGGGTTGTGTGCTGCGACTGAGCAGTCTGCTGTGTGGCTGCGAGCTGCTGGGCCATCTGAGTCTGTTGGGCCCGAGCGGCCTGCTGCTCCTGTGCATTCTGCTGCGCCTAAAGAGCTACAATCTCCGCCAGATTGGAGATAGCGTCCTGTACACGCCGAGAACCGGAGGAGGAAGAGGAACGTCGGCGAGGAATCATGATCCTGGCGAGGTCAAACCATAAGACATATCAGGAAAGAGATTTCAAGGGAGACACTGACTATTACTGAACTTAGCTGACTTTACTTTCTATGAACCTTTCGTGACACTACATTCAATGGCCATGGGTGCACTTCCATTACCACGGTTGCCATGACACATAAGGTTCCTAGCTCCAGACTCTAGGGGGAAACCTATGGCTCTGATACCAACTGTAACACCCTGATATGTAGGGGTGTCCGTGCGAAGGGCATTAACCCAACAAACATGCTACTAGGACCTTAAAACTGGAATTAATATCATCTTAAAACTGAATAACTGTTAACTGAATTAACTGTAAAATACTGTTCATCATGAATAAATCTTAACTGTTCTGTAATGGTAACTGAAACATAAACTGAAAGGTAACCTGCCTTTAGTGTCTGGAGCCAATTTGAAAGATCATTTAATGTGGTTGAAATAACTGTATTTTGGGTTGTTCGATCAAGTAAGGGAAACTCAATGGAATCATAGATTATTTGAATTGAACCTAATATCATTAACGAGGGCTACGACTTAAACTGAAATGAAAATCTAAACAAAGGAAAAGCTGAAAGGCTCCACGTCAGAAGCAGAGCTCACCAAGGATGACAGTTATGACCTCTACTGGATCAAGGGCTCCTCGTCTGCAGTATGATCGTACTCTGAAAAACATGGATGACGAGGGATGAGTCGTCGACTCAGCGATGGGATAATGTATGCAATGCAACACTCGCAACATATATATCACATATAAACATGTTATCATTCAATCAAACAATCCCGTCGAGTTATCACACTAAAGCAACCCAAGCCTACATCTGTATATCTGTATCTGTGTCTGAATCTATGAACTAACTCTCAATACGCGACTAGAGCATAATCCCATCTCTCCCGTGAGGGGTATATCTGGCACCAAGCCGTCCGGTAATCGGGATCGGAACATGCTTGGCGGGCTTGGGCGACTCACTCTTAACTAGCACACCATAATAAGATATCGGGATCTGACCTCCGGCCATAGCGTCTGACGTATACTAATCAGGGTGGTGCGATTACTCAAGACAGTCAACAAGTAGTACAATCATCACACATCATATCATAAGCTATAGCTACATTTCTTATCATTAATTAATCACATGTTATCAGGACATATACGGAAAAATATAACATCCAGCATCCATCATACAGTCAACATATATAACAAAACTTAGAAACTACATTCCTATAATCACCTACTAAGTCACTACTACCTAGCATATCACTATACCTAACCACCTAACATGTTACTAACTACTACTACTCCAACTACTACAAACACATGCAATATATAACTTATTATTATTATCTTGCCTAATTATCTAGTGATCATACAAATATATATGCTGTAAATGCTGAACTACATACAAGATCTCCACTCACCTGGATAATCCTGAGGCTAAAGAGGACCGAACGCTCCGTCCCCAGCTACTGGAACCGTATTTGCACCTGTCGTGCAAAAGACATATTAGAACCGCTTAAAGAAGAAAAGAACGAAACTTTGAACTACTGCTGCGGATCACACCTTCGCTGGCGAGCTACTGCCTCTCGCTAGCGAAGGCCAGGTCGCTGGCGACCATCACGCAGAAAAAGGGCAAAAACGACTTTTACTCACCGTCGGGAATTTGTTCTAACAGATTATCCCCAAGACGTCGAGCTCACACTATCCTCAATACGAAGAAAGCCCAAAGCACTGCTTTGAAAAGACTGAGTGTGAGATGTGAGGTAACACAACCTCTCATATATATAGGGTGAAGGGGGAGAAGGCTGAACCAAAAGTAACCAATGTGGGACTTCGGTCCGGTCGCTAGCGACAAGTATACGTTCGCTAGCGACCAGCACTTCACTAGCGAGCACTGGCTGCTCGCTGGCGAGCACCTTCTGACAGCAACGCCTTGACGTTCGTTCTATACGATGTGGGACTAAGTCCCATCGCTAGCGGCCCACGTGTGGTCGCTGGCGACCAACTACTCGCTAGCGGAGGCTGAACGCTCGCTAGCGAGTCCCTTCTGACAGCAACTTGCTGACGTGCTCTGACGTGTCCTAAAGAGAGTCCTTCCTAAGGGATACTATGATACGGGGTATCATAGATGAAAATGTTGGTAACTTCCCAACATTTTCATCAAAGTTGCCAACATTTTATTAGGTGGAAAAGAGGTTGATGATATTATTCTATGTACTAATAGCACCCCTCAATAATTATTTTACTTCATTCTCCACTTGTCTCCAATTGTTTGTGCCATTGCCCCATTTGCATCTGGTCGATTAAACTAGTCTCCTAATGTTTGCATGTGATAACACTGTTAACACAACACCTTATCAACACACTTGACTATACCTTGCACATTGGTATTTTAAACCGCAACATCCACTAATTCTTTTTCGGACAGATTGTCCAATACCTCTCTCGATTCCCCTCATCAAAGCTCCTTCTACAAAATTCCTCACGCCATTATTCCCTCCCAAGGTAATTTTCCTTCTCCAACTTTTGCGTTACATTTGTTGACAACTTTTTCTTCCATAAATTTCCCCCTAATGGGACAAAACCAGTTTTTAATACCACCCCACCTCCTTCATTTTCAATATCAACTGACTACAACATGTAAACTCCTGCATTTTTTAACCATAAATCACAACTGAAACTTGTTTAAAAAATTTCTTTGTAGATTTTTCCTGCATTAGTGTTGGGGATTTGTCTAACACGACACAATTTACCGATCATCCCGACAATTCAAGCATGCATTCACTCACTTCCCATCCCATTCACCGAAAACAATGTTTTCACCCTGATCTCCAAATTGCATTGAATTCACCGGTTGTCATTTCCACTAGCCATGATATTAATGAAGTGCCCATCTTTACCGTTGATGACCTATGGGCCCAAAAGATCGATTGCCCACACGACGACGACGCAAACTTTGCAGTCGTGTGACCTCATTCCCCACCACGTGATTAGCAAGAGCCGCTGATGGCCCATTTGCCAGCAAGGAGGACTAACCTCCTCTATTACCCACAACAAATGGCAACAATGCATGATGAGGAACATTTTTATATGTTTATGCCACTAAAAGATATTGATGCCATGGTTCTACAAATTGATAATGTCCGGGTAACCCATTGTTAACTGTTTCCACTAACTGTTTGTGCTTTTGCTTTCTTCACTGACAAATTTTACTTCAATAAATGAAATTCGTCTTTCCCTTTCCTAGGTTTTGGGTCGCGATTCTCCAATTTACCAAGTAACTTGCCAGCCACTAATGATGAAATCTGTAAACGGGACACTGCAAGATTGGTATGACTGAATTAACCATGGCCCAACCCCCGTCCCCGGCAAGAGTATCCCACTCAACATTCACTACAATCATCATTTTGGTTAAAAAATTGGGCTATGGAACTACACCACAAATGACCCTAATACTATTCAAAATTTAACCAATATTTGTCTTCAATATAATCCTCAACTAATGCTTGTCACAAACGCAAGGAACCTCCGCCTCACAGAACACATGCCAACTAACAGTCTGTCTGTCCCCTACAATTGCTCCCACATGTACAACGCAGAAGCTGGCAGAGGTGTCTATGCCATGTGGAACATCAATGCGATCAGATGCCTGTGTGTTTCAAGTGAAGTAGGTTCCATTCAATTTGTCATCACATTTACACCTTAAGGATAATTCGATGCTAATCTTCTAATTCCTTCTTCAGGTTTAAAATCAACCCAAACCTTGTCCCCACTACTATTGAATTACTACCGAAGTAGTATGTGCTTTGTTTAGTACCTTCATTTATGTTGTTGCCCATAATCTTTTTTTTTTTATAAAAATTGCTTGTTTAAATGTCACGCATTCTACATGTACCATTATAGCAATCAAATTCTAAAAAATTCCATTAACCACTTCCTATGGACAACTGATTTATATCGTATTCTCGCACAATTTTTTACTATACAATTTACACTATGTAAACTCACTTATAGTGTTAATGATTTCGTTAGTAACGTGGTGAAGACATGATAAGATTTCCTACAATTCCAAACCTACTTTATATTTCGTCTACTTTTGGTTTTTTTATTTTACCTATGTTAACAACGAAGAAGCTCACGATGTTCTTCCCATAAATGTTATTGATAAAGGAAACGATAATGATGAATGTCCACGCATGTCCCCTACGAAACTGGTTATTTTATATTTTATTTTGTTTTTCTTTATTTATAGAATTACCCAGGCATACATCTGCTATGGACTGAGGTTACTGATTTTGTGTCTGCGTCTGACTCATACCTGCAACTCAAGTGTATGATTCTCAAGCTTCTCTTATTTTCCATTTTTGCATTTGCAGGGTCAATATTACATAATTCACCAATTACTTTCCTGTTGGTTTTAATTTATTTTCAATGTATAAATCAGTTCTCAAGCTAAATTTTATATTACAAATTTATTTTCTCAGATTTATTATATAATTATAATACTTTTTCTTCCTTCAATTGCCATTAAATTTTTCTCAAAATTATTGTGCTCTATCTCCTGCTACTAAAATGTTCTGCTCTTTTGCACATTTTATTTACCCTGAAAATGTCCCGCTCAAAAATTGCTTCCCCACCACATGAATTTTTTGCTGCATGCCGCATTTTATTCTCAGACATACTTTCGATTAATGTTTTCTGCAAAACGAAAGTTCAACTTATCCTACAAACTCCAACAACATAATGTTCAACTCAAAATCACTTTATACATTTTTCTTTACTCTTTTAACTTTATTCTTTTCACCTACAGAACCAAGAAATATACATCACTATCAACACCAGCTACAAACTATTTCAATACAACCCTTTCTCCATCAAACATCTGCAGAGCTTTTTCACTACTATTATTCTTCTAACTTTTACATCATAATGAAATACGTTATTAATGAAATTTGACTCAAAACTTTTTTTTCTTACTCAAGTTCCTCTTTTATTGTGGCCAATTCACTATAAACAACTACAAAATTCCCTGGCCTAGTCAACCCATTTACTTTTTCTGCTATAACGGGACCAAACCCAAATGAACCCAACATATATACTTCCTATACACAATCACATTTTTAACCCTGTCAAATTTCCGGTCCTAACACATGTCGCCTACTTACATTGTATTGCTACACATCCCAAGCCCAAAAATGCCATCACCATACGACAAACAACCCTTGCAATAGGCTCAGCCCACCTCACCTAAATGCCCACAACTCTACAGTGGATCTGTACACAGCCCAACATTTCAACATAATCGGGCTCGATCCATTTTACACCATCTATTTCTAATCATATTATACCACAAACACAACAACTTACAGTTCCCCATTTCAATGACCTTATGACGACCCTCGTAAATTCTACAATCCACGATTATGGTCCAATTTTTCCCTGCAACTAACATCACTTCACCCATTCACAATCGATTCACAGAGTCCACAACTCGCCTCACTTATATCAAGAAAACATCGGACCAAAGAACAAACAAACCCACGGCTTCCACTTCCGCCGTGCTTAACCACCCACCAACAACGTTTGTTAACATCTCCACCTACTATTTTAATCTCCCTCAACTTCGTTTTAAAACACTTTCCGTACCAACATTGCTCAGTTGCAACAGCACTTAACTATGACTCTAATGATTTTTAACATTGTTTACCCTAAACTCAAGAAATCATTAATGTCATTCACAACAACATCACATACCAACTACGAAACTAACTTCTATCAAAGACCAATAACACATTTTAAAGATAATAAACATAACAACTCATTCATATACTACATCAACTGTATCTCAAATTAAAGTTTTGTTGCTAAAATACATTCTATTAAACTTTAAATCCAACTTTATTCATACCACCTGCACTTTTTATACACATGGCCGTTTATCCATCTTACCTCATTTACAGGGCATCTCTGTCTGCCCGCACTACACATCCACCGTTAAAATGAGGAACCACTATCTCTTACAGCAAGACGTGACGCCAACTGCTTCGTCCACATCGGTTCGACCTTTTTCAACCCAAGTGATTGAGCTACAAAATATTTTCTACTACATCCTCCCATTCACAATTGGCATGTTTGTTATGCGGAAAAATCGTCAGGCTGCATCTTTATGGCCGACCGCTATGCCCATTCACGATTGGCCTTTCCAATTCGGAATTAGAGTTTTTTTAGGGATTTCGATCTTTCAGTCTTCTACTATTGTTCTTTATACGACATAATATCAATCAAAAAATAAATTAACATTCACGGAATAGCAATACACTATAAACACCGTCATCCCACCTCCGTTAGTTAATATTGATTGTTACTGTTACTATAGTGGTTTAAAATTTGGTCGTAGGTCAACATATGGGTCTGGTCGTAGGTCAACATATGGGTCTGGTCGAACCAACATGTGGTGGAAACACGATCCTTTACCAAACTTTACCAAATACTAACCGCGCATCCTTTACCATAACAATCGTCATTTTTAAAATCAGTATTTTCAAAATCCAATGACTATATGAGCACACGTTAGCTTTTAAGTTCTTTCCATTCATATACACTGTTTTTCACGCATTACCTTTTTTTATAAAAAAAAAGAAAATATGATAATATTGAATTTAGTGATTTTATGGAAAGATGCAGAAAATAATTTTAAGAATCCAAGAAATAAGCAATCTCTTTTATCAGTAATTTATTCTTTTTTTTAAGTCATTTAAAAGGCTATATATCTTTTTGTTTTCATATATTTAAAAGTCATAAAAAAAAATATATTTAAATATATATTTTTATGCTTTTTATTATAACTCTATATATATGTATAATGATTTATTCACAATAACATTATAAACTCTTTCAATACTTTTTAACCAAATTTTTTGTTTATCAAAATACATATCTTTATTATATATTTAAATATAAGGCAATACGTAGCACCTAAAAAAATATAAGGCAATATGTATGTTTTTACTTTTTACGTTATTTTTAGTGGGTGAAGAATTTTAGAAAAACAGTCTAACGTATCTCTTTTAGAAAAAAATCTAACGTATCTCTTTTAGAAAAAAGTCTTGGATGGCATGGTGTGAATCGTGTTTTGTTGTTTTTGATAGAGGAGGCGCTGTATTAGAAGGAAAATGATGAAGGTGGAATCATTTGTGGTGTTTAATGGCGAGAAGAGTTGGGTGGTGGCATCGATGACGAATGTTAGTATCCGGAGGGTGCTAACCCAGGCGGAGGACCCTTTGAATGAAACTTGCGATTTTGTTAAGGTAAAATTAAATTAATGTCAAAAATTGGAATTGGGATTGCAATGAATAATCTGATAGTTTGTAGTAGGATTGAGGTGATGCAGATAGGTTATGAACATGGGTTTTGGTGTAGATATCAGTTTGTAGGTATATGCGTTGTTCTTTTGCCTGTTATTGTATAGGACGACATGAAGATGACCAAAGAACATGATTGAAAATGTTGTTATAATTGTTGAGTCATGATGTTGGATTATGGATTTAATGAGTATGACCATTGTTTAGGTTGTTTGACATGGAAGAGGAGGTGCGAAGCGAATGTGTAAGTGTCAGGAACTTTACTACGCTTAACATTGTTAGCTTGAGTGATGTTCGTTTATTTACTTGATAGATAGATAATGTTGTTGTGATATGCATTTGAAAGTGAGTATTGTTGCAGAATAATTAAAATGAAATTAGAGTTGTGAAGGGGTGGAAAATTTACTTTAGATTGAGGCGATCATATTATGGTCAAGTATGAGAGGAATGTTTTTAATTAGAGTTAGTAGTGCAGGTTCCTCTATTAACTATATTGTTAGTGTCCTATTTAAAAGGCGTTAGACTGCAGATCTGTGTATGATATGTTAGTTTGGTTTGTTGAGTGGTAATGGTAATTCCCTGAACATGGTGATGAGATTTGAAAATCATTTGCTGCCATAGTGATGAGATTTGAAAATGATTCGCTGGCATGGTAATTACCTAAACAATTTGTGTGTGGTGTGAAGAAGTCTGATGCAATTGTCGCAATTTCCATGTTAACCTTTGCTAAATTTGTGTATTGTGCATCAATTTAAGCAGCATGAAACGAAGGTGGAATTTATTTGATATTTTATTGTGGGTGCTTGTTTGTATATTGTTGTCCTTTTGTTAGCCGAGCAACGACTGTAAGACTGGGTTTTTTTAGTTGGGTTTTGTTTTGGAAGTTTACTGAATTTCGATTTGTTAGTGCAGGTTGAATGTGAGGATGCTGTTTTAAATTGTGAATGGGTTTCCATGATGTTTGTCGAAGTGACCTAGTCGTGAGTTCACCCAATTCATTTATAAGGCAGATTGATGTGGCATAACATTTTGGTGTCAACCATTATGTTGTTGTTTAGCTACGTTATGTATGATGATAAATCAGTTTTTAGTGTCGAAGGGAGGATGTATTTGATTATGTTTATTACAAAATTACGTCTGCAAGTAGTTGTACATCATGTATTGTATTTGTTTAGTTTGTGTCTTGGTGAATTTGTTGCTTAAGGAAGTAAGGAATTTGGTGGTTTGAGTTTGAACATAACCGGTGCTGAAAAGAAACTTGGTGGACAATCGCCGTCGCAATTGGATGACAGAACTTGTTATGGTTGTTTGCCTGTAAGAAATGTTGACATGGGACTCGAAAGGGCACCGTTTTGTAATATGCGGATGAGAAAATATGTTGACAAATTTGTAATTTGCTTTGTTGTATTTTGAGAAGTGTGACATCCGTATTTCTATAGCTACTTGTTTGTGGTAGATTTGATTATGATTAGCTATATGCTCATGTGAATGATTTAAGGATGTGTTCTTGTTTGGATATGTGCTTATGTGAATGATTTGGAGCTATGTGCTTACGTGAATGTGTACTTGTGTGATTGAATGGTGGCTAGATAATTATGTGGATGAACTTAGAAGATTTCATAAGGATTTATGACACTAAGGATGCATGACTCATAATTTATTATATTTAAAAGGATTATTTTATTAGATGCATAAATTAGTATTTAATATTTTACTATTATTTTACGTATATGAAAAATGTGCATGTGCATGCAAGATCATAAGGCTTCTCTTAAATTAGTGAGTGATCTTTATATTTTCCACCTAGGACCAATCATCTTTGAGGGCCCCACCTCTTATCTAGTAATCATTTCACCCACCATTCTACAAGAAATTATTATTCTATTCCGCCAATGACAATAATTTTGACTATGGCCCACAAATTGTCTTTGATCGCCACTTGGCACCTCTTGACCATTCTACAAGTAACATGACTAAAACTTAGAGATCATATATTATTTAATTATCCTAGATGTACAAAATTAAAATAAAATACCTCCACATTTCCCTCTAGAAACCGTGACCATATATACATACACATACACATACATTGATTCATTTTGTCAAGATTAGTCTATTATAATTTAAGTACATGATGGCACCTTTATCCACTTCATCAAGCAACCTACATGCAAGCCTCCACATCATCATCCTTCCCTTGATTCTTGCTGCCCCGGCCCCACCAATCCGCCACTTCATCCATTGCATGCAAGCCACCTCACCAAAAACTACTTCTCCAAGTCACCTCTTTGAACCATTATTGCACCATATGCACCAAGACTCCACATGGATCTCTTAGACCTGACTTGAGACAATAATTTCCCCTTAATTTCGTGCATATATCAGCCTCCCATAATATTGATACATATCAGCCCTAATTAGAGCCATACTACACTCCATAATCACCCTATGGTACCACCATTGCATCTAGATGTTTCTAATCACATTCCTACACCTCTAAACTAATTTAATCAAGTCAAACCACCTCTCCACTCCACAATTTCGTGCACATCATCCCTCTTACACATACCAGCACATCAGAACCAAGCTACACACTCAAACTCCTCTCATTGGTTGCATGCTTCAACATCATCATCACACTCTTTCTCCAACACTCCAAGACTCCCTTTAACCACTCAAGCCCTCTCATTTTCGTGGCTTCCTCTCCTCTGAACTCCTCTCTCATTTCTAGAAGTTCTAACTTATCTCTCAACACTCCCTCAAAAGTTCTAAGGCTCATACACATCACCAAGAACACAAACACCATTCTAGACCATTCTTGCACCTCTAAACTCATCTCCATTGGTTCTGATATCACCCCAACATATCCAACACTCTCATAATCCTCTCTTGGTCATTCTCAAGTGGAGCAACTCGGCCTAGGAGCTCCAGAACCAAATCCATCTTCAAAAGACCCGTAAAAGCTCAAGAACACCACTTTTGAGTGAGTTGTTTAACCCTCTTTGTGCCTATCCTTTTGATCTGAGCATGCCATGTTTAAATATGTTTTTGCATGCATTATAATCTGTATTTCGTGATACATGAAGCCCTACATCAGAATCATTAACATGCATTTAAGAAAAATCACATTTTGAACACATGCATGAACATAATCTTTGCATGCAAGCATTTTGATGTTTTAAACACTATCTTAATACATTTCACCGATTAAAAGTTCATATATATGTATATAAATGATTTTTGATGGAAAAGAATCGGTGAAAATGGATTAAAACAAGATTTGAAGCAAAAACATGATTCTGCAGAAACTTGGTTTCTCTCATCATCTACCCGCTAGCGGCCGATCTACACGCGCTAGCGACCACACCGTCGCCAGCGGCTGTGAAGAACGCGCTAGCGGTCATGTCCATCTACTCCAGCATATTTTGCATAAGAATACCTCTCTTTGCATAGATATCTTATTTTAACATGCATGGACCGATTGAAATATGCTTACTATGTTTTTATAAACTTGCATGTTCGATATTTACAACTTGAAATCTTTGAAAACGGTTGGATGAAGCATTTTAAGTTCAGAAGCTTGATCTGTTCTTGAAGTTTCTGAAGCACGCGCTAGCGGCCAGTACGCACGCGCTAGTGAGTGAGCACGAACGGAGCAGGCGCTAGCGGCTGTATCATGCGCGCTAGCGGCCGTGCCCGAAAAATTTTAGGAAATGTTCTTGATTTTGATTTTGATGATTTTAATGGATTTTAATGATTTTAAGTTTATGGAAAAATGAAAACAAGTATATATATACTGACCCTTTATGATTTATATTAATTATTTCACTCTTAGAATATTTTTCTATGAATATTGGATTTTTACGTGTTAAAAATTAATAAAAACTCAAGATATGGATTTTTATGAAAATAAGTATGTTTCTGGAATATATGAATTAGTTACTGGATTTAGACATTTAAAATATATAAGTATATAAATAAATGGTGATTTTACTAAAATACCCTTTTTAGCTATAAATTGAAATAATTACCATGTTATGACATACGAAAATAATGCAATGATTATGATTCTGATTGGTGGCTAATTTATACATGTTGAAATGCATTTTTGGATGTTTTATACTTACTGGAATATAATGATTCACATGATATATTGAAAATTACCAAAATACCCTTTTGTGCTATAAAATGAGATAATGGTCGTATTATAACATGTGATGAATCGTAATCTTTGTGGCCTTGAATATGGATGATATGTACATGTTATTATGCATTTTTGAGATAATTATCCTTGCTGTAATATGATGTTTCATGTGATATGTTATGATCAAATATTGTTGAGACTTGATAATAATAAGTGTAAACCATGCAAAGTGCTATTATGTGAAATTGGTGAATTTTGACGATGTGTATACTTGTGTGAATGTCTTGGATGATTATTAACCTATGAAATCAGAATGTATATTGAATGAAATATTGTTAATTTGATGATTGAGAAGGTGTGACATAATGTTGATTATACTGTGTTGACTTTAATATAATGATGATGATACCATTGATGTATTATTGATTGTGAGAAGTGTTGAAGTGGTGGGAAGTGATGAAGTGTTGAAATGATGAGAAGTGATGATGAAGGGGAGTAATGATTGTGATTTATGATTGTTTTAATTTCATATTTATCCGTCAAACGAAACTATTGATTAGCCTAGATCTAGCCGTTCGAGGAGCCGAACGGTGGGCATTCTCACGGGATAGGGAGGCCTATGTGGTGAGATGCAGTTTTTGGCATTAGGGCACATAGTCCTGCCGGATGAATACCTAGGTGAAGGGTGACACGAGTATCAAAGGCCGCCAGGTACCTTGGAGTAGGGTGTATACCGGTACGGCTGGCGGGGTTTTTCATGTGATTTGGCTACCTAGAAGTAGAGTGTATTTGGGTTGGCCCGTAAGTGTTGTTGTTTGAAAATGGAAAACGACTAATCTCTAGTAGCGGGAGACGAAGAGACTCTGAAGTGCGAAGCGGACCGAGGTTCTTCTTAGTACGGCCTATGGGAGTTTCATCGAACGCGACGCACTATCAGATACTGCGTAGGTTGCTAGAATCGCGAGAACATAGAAAAGACAACTAGGTTCCCCTAGATCGGACAAGTAAGATGTTTGACCATTCGAAACAATAGCTCGATCTTTTATGTGAAAGTTTGTTTTAGAAAACCTGAGATATTGGTTCGAATGGCTAGAATTGTCGCATGGGTACGTAGTCTGGGTGCCCGAAACAACTCGCTGAGATATTCGTATCTCATCCCTTTTTCTCTTTATGCCTCAATTCTAGGAGACGATGGAGCAGCCGCCGCAACTCGCATGTGATCGTACTTTTGATGGGCACACGCCAGACGCGTGCACGGTGATCATCTCGTCGGCATCTCATGAAGCTCGAGACTTCTCTGCAAGACTTGACTGTGACTTCTTTATCCTCGTATGCTCACAGTGCAGAACCATCTATGGTCGACTCTTTCTTTCCTTCCTTGACTTCCGAGCAAACAGGAGATGGGATGCAGTCATCGACCATGAGGAAGAGTTTCTTGAAGGGGTACCAGTATCTAGAGATGGGACTTGACGAACAACCAGCTTGTGGAACTGCGTGTGCACCTACAACTTCTCCATTCTAGTTATTATCAGTCTTTGATATCGATTCCTCTTGCATTTGATTTCTTGTATTTCCCTAAAGACATTTGTACCTTTTCATTGTGGATGACTGTATCACTTATTCAGACCTATGCGGCAGCTTCGTCTGCAAGCTTCAGATACTGTTGATGTTGTTGTCTCAATTCACTTCAGTTTACCATTATGGCTCTTTTGATTATGTTTCATTATTTTATTGCTTCATTCTTTCTTTCCTCCTTTGTATGGTTTCAAAAAAAAAAAACGTGTGGTTTTTCCTAAGTAACAATTAGCAAGTTAATTATGACTTAAGCATAATTAGCGAGTTAAGGTGTTACAAGAAGTGTTGTTCATGTAAATTGTTTGGGTTGGATACTGGTTTGAGTCGCATTAGTTTGGTGATGAAGTATAGTAGACTATTAATTTTAGGTTAAAGACATTTTTTAATACTGGGCCAGAGCACCGTCTTCAATTACCCATATATAATAGGTGGCCCTGACAACATTTTCTTGAGAGGGTTTGTTTGATAAAATTTTGAAACGTAGCAGTCATAATGGATTATTTGATAAAATTTTGACAAAAATTAGGAGATAAGATCAGAAGTAGGTGCGACCCATAATGAACGGTCATAGATGGACGATGCACATAGTTGAGGAATTTATTGATAATAAATGTTGTAGTTGGGTAGTTAAGACCATAAATGCAACCAAGTGACGTGTACAGTAGATTTCTAACTCATGATGCTTATTAAAGGGAGCATGAAGGACTCAAATTTGTGAAGACAAGCCTTAAGCTCTATTTTACATTTTCCATTGTCGTTATCATGGAAAGTGGTAGTGAGTTAATTTATTATGTAGTCCTAAAAGACAGGAAGCCTGGGGTGTACAACACATGGTCTGATTGCTTTGCTAAAATAGAAGACTATGTTGATGCAGCTTACATGCCAGACAAGTCGATGAACGATGTTGACCGTGATTTTGAGCTTGGTTTCAACAAAACAGTAATGGTTGACAGAAGCATCGACACAACGTGGCCGACTGTAAAGGCTAGTAAGTTTCCAACTTGGATTTTATTTGTATCAGTGTTTTAGTTTGTCAAGGTTGTGAGTGGGATGAAAGTTTTGAATAGTTTATGAACATGTTTTTGACGCATAAGTGAAAAGAAAAAATGTGAATTTAGTCAACTTTTATAGCAGATATAAATCTGATCATATAATAGATAATATTTTTTGCAGGCATGTTTTGTGGATGAGAAAGAAGAAAGTAATTACCTTATCAAGTTTGGGACACAAGACATACTGGATCAGTGCTGTCGTGCCCTGAGGATTTAACAACCTGTGTACACTCGTAACGATTATAAATAGGTTGGTAATATTTGCTATTATCATTATTACGTTTAAGTGCAGTCAAGGGACATTGGCCGACCTCATGTGGCGATGGGTGGGTAAGCCAGAAGCTGGATATGGGCGTAAATATGTGATTTTAACATGCATAACATTGGCATTTATGAATCAAGGATTGCTGCTTTAGAGGCAGAGAACTTTGATCTCATATTTGAAAATGCTAGATTGAAAGATGAACTAAAAACTTTACGCAGCAAGTAAAACCCATAAGTAATGTGTGGCGGAAGGATGTGTTTATAAAGTATCGCAACTGTTGTTTTCATAGTAGTCTTAATGTGTTTATGTACTTGCTTCCATGATAGTTTGTATTTTCTTATCAGTCAACGTTTTATAGTGGGTGCATGGAGGTGGAGCTGTGTTCTATGAATTGATCAGTAAATGAGATACATGTGTTGATGAAGCCGGAAAAAAAAATTAGAAGAAAATATAAGAGTCGAGTTAACTGAGATATGAGCTTGATGAAAAAAGTAAAAGCTAAAACAATAAAATATACTCATTTGCATATATTTAACAACATCAAAGTTTATAAAATTTAAAGCAGAAAATGTTAAACGAGAACTGAATAAGTGACCCGTTTGTCACTACGTGGATATGGTTTTGGAGTTGCAGAAAATAAACGCAAATATATAAATTTTGCTACTACAACATTGTGTATGATGCATATTTTGGTTATTTATAAAGAATATATTTGCATTTTATTATGACAGTTAACAGTCCAATTGTCCAAAACTATTTTATTTATTGAGGTGGTTGTATGGTGTCAAACTTAAAATGTTAGCATAATTATTAAAAAAAATAAGCATGAACGTAGGTGTGAATAATGAAAAATTATATTTTTAGATGTATGTGATACTAGTGGAGAACAGTATTTTGACCTTTTTCTTGAATACAATGTAGAAATATAATTGGTTGGTTGTTCAATAATTTCTGTTTTAAAACAAAGTGGATTACAAAATGTTTACTAGAGCAAAATAATGAAATGAAATTTGTGGTGTTTTACGTGTTATGTCGTAAGTGTTTGACATGGTATTGTATAACATGGTGTTATTTTATTGGCGAACTGCAAAATAAGAAATGTTATTTTCATGAAGCAATCGAACCTAAAGTAGTTGTAATTATTTTAACTTATAATAAAAAACAATTATTCCCTAATATGTTACATACTACTATAGTGAAGGTATTAGGAGTAAGAAGTATATGAGGTGCTGTAGGACCGGATAAGGTTATGGTCATATTGGCCATGTTGATGGAGTGAGTAATTTAAGACTTGCACTACGCCGATTTTGCCAATATTTTATTCCCTTAATTTGAGCAATTGTATATAGTTCTTTACTATATTCTAAGCCTTTTGTTGTGTTTATTACAACTTGGATTTAATTGGAGCTTAATGTAAATAAAGACTAATTGAATATGTTTTTTTAATGTTTTTGCAATTCAAAGATGACCTTTGCACTTGATCTTTGGTATTTATTGTTTATGGTGCAGGTTATGACAATTATTGGAGCAATAGACATCGAGAACGGAGCAGAGAAGCAGACCAGGAAATCTGGATCGAGGATGGCCGTCAGAGCGCCCTACCAGCGCCCGAGGCCGCCCCAGCGCCCACATCGCAGAATCCTTGTTCCGCACCCTTACGCAGGGGTGTTTTTGGAAACACTTCAACAATTTCTCCACTATTTATACCAGCATTTAGTTCGACTAGAAGACATTTTTTTTAATAACTTTTCATATTTTTTCATATCTTTTGTGGTTGTATGTGTGTTTAATGTCACAGGTTTTGATAATGTCAAAAAGAGATTTAACGTTGTTATCTTGAAAGCAAAGTAATCAAGACACATGATGAATATCTAGATTGATCTCGAAGATATTGAAGACATATTGAAGATCAATTAGTAAGGTCATTTAGATTAAAATTATGTACATCTCAAGATAGATAAAATGAATGACCACAATTTTTATGAAATAGGTTTTCAAAATGATTTTATTAAATGATTTCATGAAAATAATTAAAGTTTCAAAACTATGCCTTAAAACGTTTTGGAAAATATCTTTGATAAGTTTTGAAACATTAGAAAAGTATTTCAATATGTTTGGAAATTATTTTGACTCTTAAAGATTTCAAATTTGAATGAAAAAAACATGATGTAATTGATTACAAGAGTCTTGTTAGCAAGAGATGTAATTAATTACACTATGTTAAGTAGGTTTTATTTGAAAAGTCACATTGGTACATGCATGCAATGATTGAAACTCTATAAATACCAATGGTTTCTAATTCCAAAAAAAAAATAGAATAATGAGAGACATGTTCTAAAAGTGTTTTAACATCTTTCTCTCACTTTTTCTAATCTCATGTGGTCAAATTCTTTCTATTCATTTTGAGATAATAGGATTGAGTTATCAAATTGTATATTCACTCTTTGAGAGAGTTTTTGTATGAGAGTTTTCTTTACTCACAAATTATAAGATTGAAATAAAGGGATTGGGTGATAATCACTTTGATTTGGGTCTACTTGATTGGAAAGGTGGGGTATCCCTTTGGAACAATCAAGTGTTGTAATCTTGTGAAGATTATAGTGGACTATCCAAGTGGGAGACTTGGAACTGGATGTAGGCACAAGGTTGTGGCTGAACCAGTATAAATCTTTTGTGTTAGTTTTCTCTTCCCTTACTCTTGTTATATTTACATTTATCATAGACATCTTTATACTATTTTATCACTTCATCCTTCAATACATAAAAGGAGTTCGAAAAGTTTTTAATTGTCATTTCTACTCAATTCACACCCCTCTTGAGTATATTAGAGGCCACTCGACCAACAAGTGGTATCAGAGCGGGTTCTTTGTGATAGGCTTAACAACCTCAAGGATATGGCCTTCAATCAAGTTTTACCCGAGGGATATGCTTTAAACTGTCCTCCAATATTTAGTGGGGTTCATTTTGCTTATTGGAAGAGTAGGATCAAGATTTTTATAGAATCCATTGATATGGATGTATGGGATGCCATTGTTTTCATTCCAACCAAGATAGTTGATGGAAAGAGGATAAAGAAGGCAAGAGATGAGTGGACCGAAGAGGAAAAGAGGAAAGTTCAGTATGATCGAATAGCTCAAAACATTATCACCTCAACCCTAGAACATGATGAATTCTTTAGAATATCCAATTTTAATTCCGCAAAAGAAATGTGGGATACTCTATATGTGGTTCATGAGGGAACTTGTGAAGTGAAGAGATCAAAGATCAACACCCTTACCCATGAATATGAATTATTTAGAATGAATCCCAAGGAAAACATTCAACACATGCAAACACGATTTTCTCACATAATCAATCATCTTGCATCTCTTGGAAAGCATTTTTCAAATGATGATTTGGTTAATAAAGTGTTGAGATGTTTAAGTAGGGAATGGCAGCCAAAAGTTACCGCTATCATGGAATCTAGAGATTTGGCAACAATGTCACTTCCAATCTTGTTCGGAAAACTTCAAGAGCATGAATTAGAGTTATCAAGATTTATTCAAATTGAAGAAGATGAAACGAACAATAATCGTATTTCTCTTAAGGCCTCCACAAAAGTTAAATGCTCAAGGCTATTAGAGAAAAAGAAACAAGCATATATAACTTGGGAAGAAAGTGACTCTGAAGCCTCAAGTGAATCCGACAATGATGATGCAAATCTATGTCTCATGGCAACAACAAATGAGGATCACAATGAGGTACATATAAATTATGATATTTGTATTAAAAATCTTTTAGAAAAGAATGATTGTAAGCTCCAGAACCCTTCTGAGAGAAATTGAGTTATTTCTCTTAGAGTGATAGAAGGTTTTAATGATAACAAAGTAAGCCATAAGTATAAAAATTTTACTTAAGGTTTTGCTAACATGTGTGCTGAGTGTCTCAGAAAGCTTAAAGTTTTGCACATTCCATGAGTATAGATCAAGACAAGCAATGAGTAACCTTTTAAATTACAAGAAGAAATCATGGCGTGAAAAGACATCAGAAAGCGCAAAGGTGAAAGTGCAGTTCTGAGAGAAGAACGTTGTCGCCTCAGAAAGGTCTCAGAAGACCTTGCGACTAGTGGTTCTCAGAAGGGTCCTCCCTCAGAAGGTTCGTCTCAGAAGTCCGTACAACTCTCATAAAGTTGGACTCAGAAGCAACCAAGTGTCAAGACTCAATGAATAAAGCATCAACTCTCAGAAAGCTCGAAACAGCAAGCAAGAGGAAGTGGGAACACGCGCACTGTACAAGTCAGAAAGTTCCTCATTTCGCGCTGACTGTTGCAGGGAGCCGTTCTGAGCCAGAGACAGCCACATAAGCAAAGTGAAAGCTTCTAAATTCGCGGCTCTTTGATGCCTATATATATGAGTTCGATTCCAGAGCATGGCGACGAAAATTCTAGTGCAAAAACTCTTGATTAATCGTGCCAAAACTCTGTTGAATTGAAAATCATAATTTGCGAAAACATAGAACTTTCTCAGAAAGACAATTTTTCGAAACTGTTTTTTTAACTTTGCGAGAAAATCTTCTAGCTTTGTATTGGTATAAATTCTTACATTTGTAAGTTAATTCTAGAAGTCTACTAAGAGAAAACAAAGTCTGTATCTTAATCTTAGTAGTGTTTTCGAAGCAAAAACTCTTTCCAAAAAACGCTAAGTCCTTCGCGTGTGAAGGCAGTTTTAAGTCCTCGATTGTTTGAGGCAAACCAAAGTCCTTAAGTGTTTAAGGCAATCAAAGTCCTCTATTGTGAGGCAAGGAAAAGTCCTTAATTAATTTAAGGCAAGGAAATTCCTCTAGTGTTGGAGGCAAAGAAAATCCACCTCGGTTTGTGAAGTGGTGAAAGTCCTTTACGTGGTAAAGGCAGTGTTGTCTGAGAAGGCATTATAAGAAGAATATCTAAAGAACTCTCAACTGAAGGTTGAGGACTGGAGTAGGTTAATTAATACCGAACAGGTATAAAAATCTCATTGTGTTAAAGCTTTTCTTCCTTTAACTCTTACTTTATAAGAAAACAAATAAACACATCTTTTAACTTAATCATAACTGAGAAATATCTTAAGTTAAATTCAGAAAGAGTTTAAGTGAAACTAATCTTAAAACACTTTCACAATTTACTCAGAAAGGTACTTTCTTAGAAAGGTAAAAGCTCTCAGAAGCTTAACTTTCTCAGAAAGCTCTTTCCTCTGCAAACACTTAATTTACCCTTCTGAGTAAAACAGTCTTCTAAGAAAATATTTTTAGAAGAAATTTTAAACAAGCACGATTCAACCCCCCTTCTCGTGCACAAATACACCTTCAATTGGCATCAGAGCTCGGTCCTTAAGGGGTTGAGCACTTAACAGTGTCAAGGAAAAAGATCTAAGAAGGGACTATGGACTCTCCAGCTGCGTTCATATCTGATGGGGCTTCAATCAACAGACCTCCAATGTTCCTTGGAGATAGTTTCGACTATTGGCGTGACAGGATGACTTTGTTCATCAAGCACACCAGTCTTGACCTATGGGACAGGATTGAAAATGGCGATTATCAACCTCTGCAAACAATAACAGAACAAGTTGTTGTTGCAGCAGATGCTGAACCTAGAGCAGCACCTCCAGCGCCCAGAACTTACACCAGACGAGTTCCCAAGGATGAATGGACTCAAGAAATGAAGGAGAAGATTCAGCTGAACTTCAAGGGTACATTATCCTTTGTGCACTACCTAAGGTAGAATACGACAAGATAGTGTCGTGTGATACAGCACAAGAGATATGGGAAAGGCTTCACATGTTGCATGAAGGAAATGATGAAGTCAAGGAGACCAAGATATCCATGCTCATACACAAGTACGAATCCTTCTGCATGCAGCACGATGAAACCATTCACAGCATGTCAATACGGTTTCTTCATATAATCAACCAGCTCAAAGTCTTGGGGAAGACTTACTAAAACGCTGAGATGGTCAGAAAAATTCTCAGAAGTCTCTCCTCAAAATGGCGCCCAAATGTTACAGCAATCCAAGAAGCCAAGGATCTAAATCAGCTTGGTTTGGATGTGTTATTTGGCTCTCTCAGAACACATGAGATTGAGCTGGAAGGATTGCTTGGAGGACCATCTTCTTCATCCAAGCCTTAGAAGAGCTTGGCTCTTAAAAGTCAAATAAAGAGATCCTCAAAAGCTCTCAAGGCCGAAGAAGCTTCTGAGTCAGAGGATGAATCAGACTCAGAAACAGAAGAGGATGACATTTCTCTTCTCGTCAGAAAAATGAAGAAAGCCTGGAGGAAAAGGCCAAGCAGAGGCAAAGAGATCACTCCTAAGAAAGGAAAGCTGAAGCCTTCTGAAGCCACATGCTATGGCTGTGGAGAAAAGGGTAACTTCAGAACGGAGTGTCCTCAGAACAAAGGGAAGAAGAAATTCATTCCAATAAAGAAAAAGAAAGCAATGGCTGCCACATGGAGTGACTTGGAAGAAGAAGGCTCTGAGCCAGCAAACGATGAAGAAGCCAATGTCTGCTTCATGGCTGGTACTGACTACATTCTGGAAACAGAATCTGAGTCAGAAGAGGTACCTAACTCCCCTCCTCTTTCATACTCACATAATGAGGTCTCAGAACTATATGAAGAGCTTCTGAGAGACTCAAATGAATTAGCTAACAGTTTCAACAATTTAAAGAAAATTACAAACATCTAGAAGCTGAAAACGCTAGACTAATTCAGGAAGTTGATAACCTAAAACTTGAAAGAGATGATTTTAAAAACAGATATCTTGAAAGTCAGAATCTCTATCAAGCTTTAGAAACAATGTCTACTGTAACTGTTGAAAAGGCTGAAGTAGCCTTAATCGAATTACAAAAGACAAACGAGCTTCTCACTTCTGATTTAGTTAAGATGGTCAATGGTGGGAAAATGATGACTCTTTTACTTGGAGGTCAAAGACCTTACAAAGATAAAAGAGGACTCGGATATGAAGAAGTTTTTGAACCCAATGACCTTGATCCTTCATTAACTAAGTCACATCGCATGTGCATCTCATGTTTCAAAGATGGACATGGATCTGAGACTTGCCCTATGCTCAGTAAAGGAAAAACTTCTCTGCCCAAAAAGGCTAAGAAGGTTAAAAATTATCAGAAGGCTAAGTCTTCTCAGAAGACAAATCCTTCTCAGAAGGATAAAACCTCTCAGAAAGCAAAGGCCTCTGAAAAGGGCAAGGAAAAGGCTTTTGAGTCTCAAAACCACAATCCTTCTAAGAAAAGAAGACAAAAGGCTCAGAAAGCTAACAAGCAAGGACCCAACAAAGCATGGGTACCTAAACCATTAAAATTTGTGTCTGCATGTGCATCAACAAGCACTGCTCCACCACCAAGATGAGCAATGGTACTTTGACAGTGGCTGCTCGAGGCACATGACTGGAGCAAGCACTGGTTCAGAAGCCTTCAACCAAAGAAAGGAGGAACTGTGCGATTCGGTGATGGTGCCAAAGGGAAAGTCACTGCCATCGGAGATGTTGGTAAGGATTCCTCTCACCAAATCTCAGATGTACTTTTAGTAGATGGCTTCACACACAATCTATTAAGCATTAGTCAATTCTGTGACAAAGGCTTAATGGTTGAGTTTCATGCCAAATATTGCCATGTGACTAATCTCACTAATGGCAAGATCGTTCTAGAAGGAAAACGAGTTGGTAACATATATGTTATCCATCTAGATGATCTAAAGGATCAAAATGTGAAGTGTCTTGTCTCTGTCCAAGAAGACAAGTGGCTTTGGCATAAGAAACTTGGTCATGCTCATATGAAGCTTCTTTCTGAGCTCTCTCATAAAGGACTTGTAAAGGGCCTTCCCAACATCAAGTATCAGAAGGATGCAACTTGTGACTTCTGTGAAAAGGGAAAACAAACCAAAGCCTCATTCCCGAGTAAAAGTGGAATTTCTACTCAGAAACCACTTGAACTCCTTCACATGGATCTCTTTGGACCAACTAGGACGGCTTCCCTTTCTGGAAAACGCTATGGTCTTGTCATAGTGGATGATTATTCCAGATTCACTTGGGTATTCTTTCTAGCTTCTAAGGAAGAAACTTTTGAAAAATTCAAAGCTTTTGCGAAAAGAGTTTCAAACGAAAAATACTCACATTCACACCATACGATCCGATCATGGAGGTGAATTTGAGAATCATGCTTTTGAAAAGTTTTGTGAAAATCTGGGCATTGCTCAGGAATTATCTTCTCCCAGAACTCCTCAACAAAATGGAGTGGCTGAAAGAAAGAATCGAAGCCTTCAAGAGATGGCAAGAACAATGGTCTTAGAAAGTGGTCTTTCAAAAGGTTTTTGGGCTGAGGCTGTAAACACCTCATGCTATATTCAGAATAGAGTCTTTCTGAGACCAATTCTGAAGAAAACACCTTACGAGCTTTGGAAGAACAAAATACCCAACATATCATATTTTCATGTTTTTGGTTCTTCTTGCTTTATACTCAACACAAAGGACAAACTAGCTAAGTTTGATCCTAAATCCGATGATGGAGTATTCCTAGGATATTCCTCTGTCTCTAAAGCCTATAGAGTCTATAACAAGAGGAGCAAGTGTATTGAAGAGACAATCCATATTAAGTTCAAAGAACTTAGTAAGGATTTGCCTCAGAAGGTTGTTGATTTAGAAGATGAGTTTGAGAAACTCAACATCTCTTCTGAGAAAGCCAAAAAGAAAATTCTTATAGATGATGAGAGTGATTTCCAATCTATGGAAAAGCCTTCTCCATCTAAAGAAAAATCTAAAAACATCATTGAAGCGCCAGAACCTGGTGAATCTATTCCTCAAACATCAATGGAATTCAGATTCTCAGAAGATCAAGCTTCTGATGACTCAGAACGAGAACCTTTTGAGCTACCTTCTCAGAATCCTATTCCTAAAGGATATAGAGGTTCGAGAGACTTGAAAAATGTCTCTCAGAATGAAGTCTTGGGTGATCCCAAGCGTGGCGTTAGAACCAGAAGAAACTACACGAATCTTGCTATGGTGTCTGAACTTGAATCAGAACCCATAGAAGAAGTGTTGGATCATATTGAAAGTTCTGAAGAGGTCTTCTTAGTCAAGACATTTCTAAGTATTTAAGATTCTGAAAAATAATCTCAGAAACTCCCTTTTGTCCTAAGCTTAGAATCTTAGACAGATAAGTTAGAACTAAGCTTCTGTATAAAGTTACAGAAAATTATTTCTGAGGAAATCATCTCTCAGAAGGACCACCCCTCTCAGAAGGGTGTCCTCGAAATTATTAGTTATCAACGGTAACTTTTCAAATAAGTTTTGACAACGGCTAGTCTCGAGACAGTCTATAAATACGCAATGACCTATCACATTCGAGCACTTTGCGTTCAAAACTCTCCTAAAACATCTCCCTTTTAGTGATCAAATTCTCTCCTCTGTTCTCACTCTTTATCCTTCCCGTCCAAAAGCCCTTCCCCTCTAAAATGGAAATCATCACTGAAATCAAGGGTGTTATGAGAAACAAGCTGGATGATGTTGTCGAAGACATCCTCTACGAGGATGAAAAGATGCCAGAGCTCTTCAAAAGCACCTATCTTCCTCGAACCATAGCAATGGGACGCGTTCTTCCTCTAAGCGTCTTCAACGACGTGGACGAACTCGGATTCGCATTCCAGTGCCAGCCTGGCTGGGCTGCTCTTATGCTCTCGGAAGAAGTCTGCTACCCGAACCTTGTACGAGCCTTATATTCCCAGATCGAAAGATCTACAAACAAAGGCGTGAAGAGCTTCGTAACTAATCACAACATCAGATTCTCCTCTGCAGAGATAAATCAAGTCTTCAATACCCTAGATGGCGGAGCCATCATTTCAGATGATCCAGATTGGTTCAAGGAAATGAAGGACTCTGAGGAAGAAATTGTGAGAATCCTCACAGGCAGTGGAGACCTGCCACTCAAAGCTGTGAAGGTACCTAATCTCACACAAGAGGCAAGAATCGTTTTCTCAATCGTTCAACACACTCTCCTTCCCCGACTTGGTGACATGGGCAACGTCACCGTCATGGATGCATGCCTCCTCTACCATCTGCTAAAGAAGGAGAAAATAGATTTTGGCAGAATGATGATCAACTATATGATGCGTCAAGCTCATCCCAAACGGGCTCTCACTAGTCTTCCCTACGGAAGCCTCCTCACCAAAATCTTCAACTACCTCTATCTACCTCTTGAAGATTACCAGTACATCCACAACCCCAGCAAATTCACCATGGTCACCTTCCACAACATCAAGAAAAAGAAGGTTCCAGAAACTGAGGAACCAAAGAAAAAGGAGAAGGCAATGCCTTCTAAGACAGAAACAACCTCCAAAAGGCCTTCTAAGGCCGAGAAAGGAAAGGGAAAAGAAGCAGATCCTTCTGAAGGAAGGAAGAGAAGGAAAATCATCCATCCTTCTCCTGCAAGAATCACAAGGAGCATGGCCTCTGAGGAACGTCAGAAGAGTCCCACTAAGGAACCAAAAGTGGCTGAGGACTCAGAAGAGACTGCTTCTGATCAGCCATTGGTCAGAAAGAGGAAAGCCTCTCCATCTCTCAAATTCCTAGACGTTCCACCAGGAGGCAAGAAGAAGCGTGGTCGTTTGGTAAAAGCATATTGTCAAAGTCCACCCTCTTTTCTTAAAACTTCTTCTGCACTAATTCCTGTCTCTTTTTCTGGTTTAAAACCCACAAAATTTAGAACTAAACTCCTTCGTTCCTTGAATTATCAGGGAAAAACACACAAAGGAGTGGGTAAGAAAACCACTCAGAAACATATCCCTCCAATTGTGACGGGACAAGAACTTATTCCTGTGGTTACCGATTTTGCCACTACTGCTACCGCTGCTGCTGAGAAGAAGAAGAAACCTCTCATCACTCCTCTCCCTCTGGACATGTCTCTCCCATCAGAGAAGACATTCAAGGACATGGAGGAAATGTTGCTGATTCCTCATCTGAGGAAGGTAATGCGACAATGTTTCGGATTGAGCGTCGAACCTCAGATGCTGGGAGTTCAAAGAAAGAGCCCAAGAAGAAACTACATGAAACATCTATGGGTGATCTTTCTGAGGCCACCACTACTGAGGCGACCAACATGGATGCTGAGTCTCTGACTCAGAAGATGCTGGATGTCCAGAAGGAAATTGATCAACCTTCTGAGAACCCAGAAGTTGAAACTGAAAAACCGCCGCCATCACCGATTCAGACTCAGCTGGAGGCTGAAGACATTCAAGAAGAATCACAACAACAACAACAACAGGAAGAGGAACAACATCAACAACAAAATCCTCACTCCTCTCCTCAC
The DNA here is from genome assembly GCA_013621005.1 of Aeschynomene evenia. NCBI lineage: Eukaryota > Viridiplantae > Streptophyta > Magnoliopsida > Fabales > Fabaceae > Aeschynomene > Aeschynomene evenia. The sequence goes on along the minus strand of RYYW01000029.1, from coordinate 570,725 downwards.
AAGGTGCCAATGACTGATGTTGGACCTATCTCCTCTGAGATTCCCAAAGAACATGAGGAAACTCATGTCTCAACACATGTTGAAGTGGTAGGGACCACCAGCACTGGGCATAGCTCAGAGGTGGGCACTGACGCTACCATGGCTGCAGGAGTTGCAGCAGTTGAGGCATTTGTTGCCACTAGCTCTGTGGGAGGATCGCATGATGAGAAAGACTCTCAGAAAGAGGTAGAAGATCAATCTCCTGATGCAACTGAGATTCCCCCTGCATCATTTGATCAACCTGGTCCGACCTTTTCTCTCACATCCTCTATGATTGGATCTGGTTTTGCCTTGGGAAAACTCGTCCCAACTCGTCCTTCTGTGCAATGTGGACCATCTCAGGGTCCATCTGAAAAAATAAGATTCATGGATGCACTCAATGCACAACTCTCATCTTTCAATCTCCCTGCTGCACAAGATTCTGATGCCTCAGCACAACCATCTCAGTCACAGCCTATTCTCCTTGAAATCGGCTCCGCTTCTGACACAGACCATAGACAACCCTCTTCTGAGGTAGCTGTCAATATGGAGAAAATTCAAGAGGAAACTCATGAAGAATTTCAAGAAGAAGCTCATGAGGAAGCTCTAGAAAGAGCTGATGACAAAGCTGAAGATGAAGCTGAAAAAGAAGAAGAAACTACAGAAAAACAACGTCTGGAGATAATGGACGCAGTTCTTGAAGCTGAAATTCTGCGCCCTCCTCCTCATCCCACCTCTTCTGATGGCATACCTCCAGAATGCCCCCCAGGCGCAGATCAAGCAGAAGTACAAATGGAAATGTGCAAACTGCTCCGCTTTATTGCTAGGAGGATAGCATCTCTAAGTCCATGATGATGTTTATATTAGCCACCCTTTTTGATGTAACAAAGGGGGAGAAGAAAAATAAATAATATTTTGGCTTTATAAACCACTAGGCCTAGGATTTAGGGGGAGTACCTAGGAATTAGGAGTGTAACAGATTTAGGGGGAGCCAAAAATTTTGTTTGTAACCCCATTTGAATTTTAATGAAAAATTATTCATGTTTTTGGTATCTCTCGGTTATAAAATAGCTTGGTATTTCTAAAAATCATATGTCATTCATCAAGAAATACATGCTATAATTGATAATCTTAAAACAATATTCATACATTGCATACTTATCTGTTGATTATCAAAGCCTTCTAAGAAAATAAAAAAGCATTCTCTCAGAAAGCTAAGTTAGTTTCTAAAGAAAGCAAAAGTGCATTCTGAGTAAGTGGTGAACTTAATCAGAAACACTTCAGAACTTAAGCAAAATTATTATCTTAAGACTTAAGTTGTTATCATCAAAAAGGGGGAGATTGTAAGCTCCAGAACCCTTCTGAGAGAAATTGAGTTATTTCTCTTAGAGTGATAGAAGGTTTTAATGATAACAAAGTAAGCCATAAGTATAAAAATTTTACTTAAGGTTTTGCTAACATGTGTGCTGAGTGTCTCAGAAAGCTTAAAGTTTTGCACATTCCATGAGTATAGATCAAGACAAGCAATGAGTAACCTTTTAAATTACAAGAAGAAATCATGGCGTGAAAAGACATCAGAAAGGATTGTCAGAAAGCGCAAAGGTGAAAGTGCAGTTCTGAGAGAAGAACGCTGTCGCCTCATAAAGGTCTCAGAAGACCTTGCGACTAGTGGTTCTCAGAAGGGTCTTTCCTCAGAAGGGTCCTCCCTCAGAAGTCCGTACAACTCTCATAAAGTTGGACTCAGAAGCAACCAAGTGTCAAGACTCAATGAATAAAGCATCAACTCTCAGAAAGCTCGAAACAGTTAGCAAGAGGAAGTGGGAACACGCACACTGTACAAGTCAGAAAGTTCCTCATTTCGCGCTGACTGTTGCAGGGAGCCGTTTTGAGCCAGAGACAGCCACATCAGCAAAGTGAAAGCTTCTAAATTCGCGGCTCTTTGATGCCTATATATATGAGTTCGATTCCAGAGCATGGCGACGAAAATTCTAGTGCAAAAACTCTTGATTAATCGTGCCAAAACTCTGTTGAATTGAAAATCATAATTTGCGAAAACATAGAACTTTCTCAGAAAGACAATTTTTCGAAACTGTTTTTCTAACTTTGCGAGAAAATCTTCTAGATTTGTATTGGTGTAAATTCTTACATTTGTAAGTTAATTCTAGAAGTCTACTAAGAGAAAACAAAGTCTGTATCTTAATCTTAGTAGTGTTTTCGAAGCAAAAACTCTTTCCGAAAAACGCTAAGTCCTTCGCGTGTGAAGGCAGTCTTAAGTCCTCGATTGTTTGAGGCAAACCAAAGTCCTTAAGTGTTTAAGGCAATCAAAGTCCTCTATTGTGAGGCAAGGAAAAGTCCTTAATTAATTTAAGGCAAGGAAAGTCCTCTAGTGTTGGAGGCAAAGAAAATCCACCTCGGTTTGTGAAGTGGTGAAAGTCCTTTACGTGGTAAAGGCAGTGTTGTCTGAGAAGGCACTATAAGAAGAATCTCTAAAGAACTCTCAACTGAAGGTTGAGGACTGGAGTAGGTTAGTTAATACCGAACCAGTATAAAAATCTCATTGTGTTAAAGCTTTTCTTCCTTTAACTCTTACTTTATAAGAAAACAAATAAACACATCTTTTAACTTAATCATAACTTTGAAATATCTTAAGTTAAATTCAGAAAGAGTTTAAGTGAAACTAATCTTAAAACACTTTCACAATTTACTCAGAAAGGTACTTTCTCAGAAAGGTAAAAGCTCTCAGAAGCTTAACTTTCTCAGAAAGCTCTTTCCGCTGCAAACACTCAATTTACCCGTTTGAGTAAAACAGTCTTCTAAGAAAATATTTTTAGAAGAAATTTTAAACAAGCACGATTCAACCCCCCCTTCTCGTGCACAAATACACCTTCAATGATAATCTAAAAGAAATTCATGGTAACAATAAATATTGTCTTAGAAAATTTAAAACTATGAAAGAAAAACATATTTGGGTTCCTAAAGATTCTTTATTTTCTACTAACTTCCAAGGACCCAAAAAGATATGGGTACCAAAATTTTTTTTGAATTCTTGTGTTGTAGGTGAGCCACAAGACAATAATATCATGAAAGTTGAATCAATTAGTACTCAAAATTTATGATTTGATGCTTCACAATTAAAGTGCATATATCTCTAGAAGCATAAAATTATGGAAGAACTCTTATGAGTAAAATATTGTAAGTTAACATTTTTTTATGCTCATAAATGTTTCTATATGTGTATATGTTGTGTTTTAGATTTTGTTTATACTCTATGATGTTTAAATATATGTTTTGTATAGTTTAATTGTGTTTTTGATGTGTTTTGATTGATTGTAATCGATTACATATGATTGTAATCGATTAACAGTGTAGAAACTCCCTTCACGTGCAGTTTTCCCGCCTTGTAATCGATTACTCAATCGAAGTAATCGATTACGTAATCGATTACACCTTAAACGTAATCGATTACATGCCCGCGATTTAGGGCTAATCGTCGCGTCTCTCTCATTCAAACGGCGCCCCTCTCTCTCTCCTCTGCAACTCCCTCACCGCGCCACCTTCTCTCTATCATCTCTCCCTCCTCCGACCGGCGCCCCTCTCACCGTCACCATCATTGATCTCGCCTCCACCTCCTCTTCAAAACCATCCGATCGATTTTTTCTCACCTCCACCTCTCACCGTCTCGGTCCCTTCTCTCCGTCGTCTTTATTTTTCTCCGCCACCCCTTCGCCGCTGCTCGTCCACCGCCCAGTGTCAAGAGCCCAGTTGTTCGCTCCTCTCTGAAGCGACTGCCATGGCTGACCATCCTCCAAGCTCGAAGCGGGTCGCGGCTCCTCCTCCTCCGGCGGTCGCGGCTCCACCTCCGGCACAACACTCTCCATGCATGCGTATTTCAGAACAGTAGCTCAGGAGCATCACTACCTTGATGGGTTTCAAAGTCGCGATGTCATTCCTACCCGGTATATTGATCTTGATGTTTTCCGGCGCAATGACATTGATTTTCCTGATATTTTTGCAAGTCATGGTCTTACTGAGCTTCTGTCCATCCGTACTTCCTGCTATCCTGATTTAATTTGCATGTTCTACTCGAATTTATCTTTTTCTGCTGATGGTGTTCTGAGGTCTGAGGTAAAACATGTGTCAATTGTTGTTACACCTGAATTATTTGCTCAGTTTGCTGGATTGAGCACTGATGGCTGTCCATATGAGGGAAACAACATTGTACCTCTTGAATGGATTCAGGATTATAACTCTCTTGAGGCACTCGTCTGGTTTGTCGTGATGGTGCTCGGCAGACATCTCGATTTCTTGCAGGTTATTTGCAATTGCATTATCGGCTCCTCCATTATGTAATAGTGCGAGTCATTTGTCCGAGACTGAGCAACATTGCTCAGGTTTCTGAGAGTGTGCCTATCACTATGTGGGGTCTTCACACTGCAAATCTTTTGATTGGAGCTTCCTTGTGCGTACCCGTATGATTGCTGCTCTTGCACGGGGTCCACTTCCTTACGATGCTCTTGTCACTCGCATCTTGACTCATTTTCAGGTTCCTCTTGAAGGTGAGCGTAAGGTTACCGAGCGACACGATCATGACCTCCGTATTGGGATTTCTTCTTTGACTCAGATGGGCTGGGTTTGAGATGATGAGGGAAATTGGATTCCTCGCGCTGATGTTGTTGTTCCTCCTGTTGTTGATGATGATGCTGTTGATGATTACCCATAGTATGCAGTTGATATTCTAGATGAGCTTCGGGGTCTCCACCTTTATACCCGGGAGCGTTTTGATCGCGTTGATCGCAACATGACGAGCCTTGGTACTAGGATGTCTCATATGGAGGACAACCTAGCCGAGATTCGTGCCTCTATCCATCTAACTCTGTTCAACTCGTTTATTATACCTGGTAGAGATGGCGACGCTCCTGCTGGCGATGATGGAGGCGGTGAACATTTCTAGTCTCTTTCTTTTTTTTTTGATTCTTTTGTATTTTCTTACTCTGATGTTGATTAGTCTTTGATCTTTTTGGATTATATTATTTCTGGATTTGTATATAGTAATTCCGATCTTGTGTTTATGAATGCTTGTATTTAGTCTGATCACTTTGGTTTTTAGGACTTTATTAGTTTTATCGTATTTTAGACTTAGTATTTGTGGACTCTGTTTATTCTGTCTTTCTTTTGGATCATTAAAATTGATGATATTTCTTGTGGATATTATGGTATTATGTTCATATATCACTTATTAGATTATGCTTTGATGATGATATGTCTTTGGTTATTATGATTAATGTTTTTGGTTTATGCTTGATTGTGATGCTGATATTGTATACTTGGATTATACTACTGTTTTTATCATACTGATTGGTTGGACATTAAAATTGTCCATTTATGCTTGGTTCTTGGTTTGTGATTATGCTGTTATTATGTTATATTATGATGATTTTTTTCTTCGTTAATACTCTATGCTATCTCGTTTCTTTTCTTTTTGATTATGTCAAAAAAGGGGAGAAATATATGAGTGTTAGGATTATTATCTTAAGGGGGAGAAATAAAGTTTCTTTTTATATATATATTATTATTCTCTCAAAACTTTTAGTTAATTATGATTATGATTACTTTGAACAATAATATCTTTTTCAAAAGCCTATATTTGAAATGCAATCACTAAGGGGAGTATTGTTTTTCATTGTTTATTATATGCTCTAACCCTCCTTCATGATGAGTTTTTGACATCATAAAAAAGGGGGAGACTGTGGTTGTATGTGTGTTTAATGTCACAGGTTTTGATAATGTCAAAAAGGGATTTAACGTTGTTATCTTGAAAGCAAAGTAATCAAGACACATGATGAATATCTAGATTGATCTCGAAGATATTGAAGACATATTGAAGATCAATTAGTAAGGTCATTTAGATTAAAATTATGTACATCTCAAGATAGATAAAATGAATGACCACAATTTTTATGAAATAGGTTTTCAAAATGATTTTATTAAATGATTTCATGAAAATAATTAAAGTTTCAAAACTATGCCTTAAAACGTTTTGGAAAATATCTTTGATAAGTTTTGAAACATTAGAAAATTATTTCAATATGTTTGGAAATTATTTTGACTCTTAAAGATTTCAAATTTGAATGAAAAAACATGATGTAATTGATTAAAAGAGTCTTGTTAGCAAGAGATGTAATTAATTACACTATGTTAAATTGGTTTTATTTGAAGAGTCACATTGATTCATGCATGCAATGGTTGAAACTCTATAAATACCAATGGTTTCTAATTCCAAAAAAAAAGAGAATAATGAGAGACATGTTCTAAAAGTGTTTTAACATCTTTCTCTCACTTTTTCTAATCTTATGTGGTCAAATTCTTTCTATTCATTTTGAGATTATAGGATTGAGTTATCAAATTGTATATTCACTCTTTGAGAGAGTTTTCTTTACTCACAAATTGTAAGATTGAAATAAAGTGATTGGGTGATAATCACTTTGATTTGGGTCTACTTGATTGGAAGGGTGGGGTATCTCTTTGGAACAATCAAGTGTTGTAATCTTGTGAAGATTATAGTGGACAATCCAAGTGGGAGACTTCGAACTGGATGTAGGCACAAGGTTGTGGCCGAACCAGTATAAATCTTTTGTGTTAGTTTTCTCTTCCCTTACTCTTATATTTACATTTATCATACACATCTTTATACTACTTTATCACTTTATCCATCAATACATAAAAGGAGTTCGAAAAGTTTTTAATTGTCATTTCTACTCAATTCACCCCCCTATTGAGTATATTTGAGGCCACTCGACCAACATCTTTTACACACTCCCAGACCTAGACTCTTATTTTCCTTTTTAGTTAGAGTTTTCTCTTATTAAGATCCCATTTTTCCTAGTTTTACACTCTAACTTTCTCCACTCTTTTTCCATTGTTTACTTTCAACGTTATTCGTCAAGTCTTTTGGATTTATATTCTTAGCTTTTCTTTTTTGACTCAAATTGTAAGTTAATTTCAGAATTAATTCAGTAACGTTATTCGTTCTTCATCAATTTCTTTATTTGCAATTTATTTTCCATTAATTCTTATTTTCTTTGCCCTTTCTCTTTATTGCTTCAAGTCAAATTGTTTTCTTCCATTCATATTTATCTTAATTCATTTGTGTTTATGCCTTTTTCCTCCATAAGTAACTAATTCTCTTGGTGGGTTATGAGGGTATGAACATCATTGAGGTAAATTGAGGCTTTACACTTTAGCTTGCATTGGTTTTCATTGTCAATCATACATATAATTTGAGATCTCAGATTGTGTGTGTAACTTATGTTTTTGGCTTACTCAATTAAGTTGGGTTGATGCATTTGGCATGTTCATATGTTGGTTGACCAATTAATGCATGACATAATAGGAATTGACATATGATTAGTTAATTGGCTGATTAGTCTCTTTAACTAGATTAATGTGATTGGCTTAAAAGATTGTTGAAAACGAAACTAAAGGTGAGATCTCACTGATTAATCTTGTTCTAGGCAATCAATCATTAGAATCACGACAATAGGGTTAGATCTAACTCTGGCGTAATTAATCAACTCATGCATTCTTTTGTAGCCAATGAGAAACTCCCCAATGAATGTTCTACCTCATAAACCACTGTTTTTAGCATTTTATTTCCATTAAATCAATTTCTACATTCCTGCATACAAAACCCCCAATTTGTGACAACCCTCATACAACTGGTTTTAAGCATTGCTATCTTAGCCATTCCTTGTGAGAGACGACCCTGGTTTCCACTAAACTATATTAGGGGAACTTGGTTTTAAAAATGATAAATTTGTGGGAGTTGCGACGCTCACCATCAAATTTGTGGCGTCGTTACCGTGGAATGACGATGAAAGCAATCTCTAGTTGTGTGATTTCTGCATATTGTACATAATCGTTTTTCTTTATTTCCTTGAAAAATAAAACCAACAAAAAGATTTTATTTATTTTTGCATTGCATTACATAGCATACTGCATATTTCATCTGTACATTGCATTACATTTAGCATTTGCATCCATAAAACTTGCTATTCGCAGAACAGCAAGGTTCTGGGTCGATACGATCGCCAGTAAGAGCGCCCTAGCATCCTGTCAGAGAGCGCCCAAACGCCCTGGGATCGCCCAAGCAACCGTTCGCCCCTGCAACATGTTTTTATGTTTTCTTCACTTATTTTTTCTTCTTTTCCTAGACTAACATGAACACTAACCCCAATTTTAGTCTCCAATATTTTAGTTCCATGGTTTTGCAGGTTATTAACCAAGTAGTGAGATGCAAGTACCACCATTATCCTCATACCTCCACCAAACATCATCATTGTACCAAGACCCTCAACTGTACTATGAACCATACCCATCCTTTGACCTCTACTACCAGCCATATCATGAACCACCACCACCCTCCTACATTGAACCATTTCCATACACATATCATGAGCCTAATCCTTACCCATACCCAATCGAATACCTTGATCAACCAACCATTGAACCATTCTACCAACAACCTTCTCAACCTCTTGCACCGTCCACTCGTTGTGATGATACTAAAAACTCCATGATGAGACAAATATTTGAAGTACTCATGACAAACCAGCAACAACTTTTGTGGATGAAAGAGGAACTCCAACAATTGAGAACTCAGGCTACCTCATCACTACCACCACCTTCTCCATCACCACCAGCTTCACCTCCACATCCACCATCACAAGAGGAACTAAAGTTACCTATTGTTGAAGATGATTATGCTTTAGAGAAATTGGATTGGGAGTCATTGAAGTCCAAGGTGGAAGAATTATCTGGGAAGTCGTGGAAGACTCCGATGTGGAGATAGTCTATGAGGACCCTCCACCCTTACTCAGTACCGTGCTAGACACTGTGTGTGCGGAGGAAAGTTCTTTGAGTGTTGGAGTCGCTGCAGAGATTCCCTCACTAGGAGGAATTGACGAGGCATGCAAGGAAGAAGTCATGGATTCCACCCCCTCATCCCTTGTTGTTTCAAGGCAACCATTGGGACCCTTCCCACTTGCTCTTGGGCCTCATGAGTATGCTTGTCTCGAGACTGATGCTCAACTCCTTACCCTTTGTGGGGTGTTGGTACCTTCTCAAGCTCGAATTTCTTGGAAACTAACTAATTTCAATTTTGTTTTCTCTAACCTATCTTGTGAGGACTTTCATCCATCCTCAATTGATTTTGTTGGTTTTAGGGATGCTTGTTGCATAAGTGGGTGTTGTGCTTCAAGGGGCAAATTAAGAATCGAAACTCTTGGGTCCCGAAATAAGAAGGGGATCATTTTCTTTGGAGTGGTTCACTTCTCATGGGATCCCAGTGGAGGTATGGAAGGTACACCATGGTGGAAACTGCTGGATCAATTCAAGCATAAGCCGTCCTGAGAGTGACTGAACAAACATCCAACTTAGGGACGTTAAAGCAAAGTGCTATGTGGGAGACAACTCACTCGTTCTAATTTTGGTTATGTTTTCTTAATTTTAGATTATTTTTAATCCATTTTTTGTATCATTCTACATTTGCATCATCATTACATGCACTCATAAGGAAGAGAAATGAAGTTTTGTGGATTATTAGTGCAGGACCGCTCCAGCGGTCCTTGGCCGCTCTAGCGGCCGAAAAGCACAGTCGCGCGTTCAGTTACTACAGCGCAGGTTTTCAGGTCGGGTTTCAGGTATAATATTACCCGACCGGATCGGGAAATTAAACCCTTCCTTCCCGGTTCCCTCTCACCCGATTCTATCTCTCCTCCCTTTCTCCATTTTCAAACCTTCCACTCTTCACTTCACAACACACAAGCATCAAACATACACAAACTCCATCAAACTCCATCAACTTCCATCAAAACCCATTGCATCATCATTCTAGGTATGTATTTCTGTTTGTTCATTACCTTTCACTCTGCATTTCATCATTTTTGAGATTAGTTTAGGGTTCACGCATTTTTTTCTTTGCTCTTCGTTTCTTTTCAATTTATGAACATGGAAGTTTGGGATTCTGTTTTGCACTGTTACCACCGGCGACAACCGCCCAAGCGGGAGTTCACCGCCGGTGCGGGCCGTTTCCATTGGTTAGCTCCGATTTGGCGCGCCCTTCTGTCATATTTGTCGTTGTTCCGCGCTCAGAGCGCTTAAGCGGTTCTTACCCGCTGTAGCGGCCTATCACCGCACAACTCAAGAACAGTGAAGCATTTATCTACGGAAGGGGGGATTGGGCGCTCCAGCGCCCGTTCTCGAGTTTCTTGCACAAAACAGAGCCTTTGATGCTTTTTGTCCTGTTGTGATCATGTACTTTTTCTAACTGCAATCTCTAATGCATTATGTGATTATGCTTGTTGTGCACCTTTCCTCTTTGTGTTTTGCAATCATGCCTCCAAGGATTAATATTGGGAGGGGTAAACGGGCAAGATTACCCGTTGATGACGATGCTCAGGAGCCGGAAATAACACACAATCCAGATCGGTTCTGTGATGCGGCGGTTGAGCAAGCTTATGAGACGACCATAGTGCAAAGGAACCCTCACTTCCAGTTCTCCTTTCATTATACCGACACTCAGCACCGCCTAGACATGGTTCTCCAGGAGGCTGACTACCGTCATTGGAGCATATATCTTTTTGGCACACAGACCCCTACTAACATCACTGTAGTCAGGGGGTTTTATGCTAACTTTTATGACCGGTCAGCCGAAGTAGTATTTGTGAGGAGACAGATGGTGCCAGTCACTGTTGGGGCCCTGGCCAACATCATGGACATTCCTTACTTGGATGCCCAGGTCCCCGGTGATCCCGATGAGATTCAGGCTATGCGTGGCAGCCTAACAATAGAGCTATTCATTGCGATCCAGGACCGTCTACTTCTTCCTGGACATAGTTGGGTGTTGAAGGCAAATTTGGAGCCTCGAATGTTGATGAACAGCTCCCTGACTCTAAAGGCTCGTGACTGGACCCGGATCTTACTTAGCCATATTGCTCCATCCGGACACACCTCTGACATCCCAGTAGACAAAGCTCTTCTTCTCTACTACATAGTTGAGGGTAAGTACGTTGACCTCCCTGCCTACATTCAGAGACTTATGCACATGGCACATCGTGAACCCATAGCGCTATTACCTTATCCCAATCTTGTTACCTCTCTGGCGTATGCTCATGATGTGGAGGCCGATGCTGACGATGTGCTCCAGACAGAGATCCCCTCCGTCACCACTGAGGGTTTGAAGATGAAGGACTCTGCAGCACAGAACAAAGGGAAGAAAACCACAAACCCCTTTGATTCTATGACGACACAGTTTGCACAGGTTGAGACTAGCATGAAGGCATACGTCGATGAGCGCATGCAGGAGGCAGAGGTGCGGCTCATTAGACACTTTGATCAGAGCATGCTCGCCTCTCAACGACGAATTATTTCCCATATCAGTCATATGGCCGCTCGCCCTGGTTCATCTTCGCAGCCTCAAGCCACTGCAGATGATGATGAGGAGGAGGATGCAGATACTGATATGCAGGACCCCACCGAGGACTGAGTCCACATTGATTATTTCTATTCCCTCTCTCTATGTTATATTTCGTGTCACTGAGGACAGTGACATGCTTAAGTGTGGGGAGGGTGTGGAAATTTCTTGTGTGACTTCTTTTGTATATATTACTTGTGTAGTCATTTTTATGTTTAGTTCTCTTTAGGAATGTTTCTTTATGTGTTTTTTGTGTTCTTGCATATTAGGTGATCACTGTTAGTTAACTTTATAGCACCCCTTGGTTTTTAACTGCTTGTACCTTGCAAATTTAAAGATGAATTGTTGGCATATTACACTTAATTGAATTTGAATTGTTCTTGTTATCTCTGTTGGTTGTGCGGTATGCCCTGTGAGAATTTGAGTCTGATTCACGTGGTTGAATACATCAATCAATCACTTTATTCATGAGAGCACACACACACCTATAATTGATGTTCCATAACTTGCTTGATCCTTGTTTTGCGTTTTATACATGTTGCATGTGATTGAGGCATGATTTTGTTTTATATCTTCTAGCCACTTAGCCAAATAGTCACCTGATACACATTTCCCATTGTTTGTAGCCAATTTGAGCCTTTTACCCCTTTATTCTTTACAAAGCTCATTACAAGCCAAAAGTGAAAAATAATGAAAAATCCCTCTGAGAAACTAGGAGGACATGGTTTGAACATTGGGTAAAATCTTAAGTGTAGGGAAATAGTGGTTGAATTGTGAATTGGAATGAGAATAACTTGTAAAGGGTAATGCTTTTGTTCATAAGTGGTAATTTGTGTTTTTCTATTCTCTTGTCTAATTTCAAGATTTCAAAGAAATTGGAATGAGTACTAAAAAAAAAACAAAAAAAGTTAGAAAAATTCAAAAAAACAAATATCCAGTGTTATTGTTTGTGAATAAAGGTTGTTGGGAATTATTTCTTGGGAATTATTTTGTTGGGAATTGTATTGGTTTATTGGTCTTGGGTCTTTTCTTTTTCTCTCTTCATCTCTCATTCTTCATTTCATTCTCTATCTCTCTAGAAATCATCTGGGATCATTCAAACCATGAATTCTTAGTTTCTTGGAACTAGTCCACTTCCCATATATGCCATACCTGTCCCAAGCCCCGTTACAACCTTGTAAAGATCTCTTGATGCACCATGTTTGTAGAATTGCATTGTTAGGAGAAAAGCAAGCATATGGAAAGCAAGTCTCTGCGGTGATTCCTACACTAAGTGTTGAACCGATACACCTGTGTGATTGAGTGATAAACACCCCGTGAGGCCAACTAGCGAGGGAGGGAAATTTTTGCTTTCATTAGCCCCGCCTTAGCCTCGGTTTCTATATAACAAAACCAGAGCTATAACAGCTGTTTTATGCACTCATAAATCGATGCTTAAAATGTCATGTTATGCATAATTATATTTGTGTTATGCTGGTTAAATCTATAGTGTAATCAATATAATAGCTGTTATATTTATATAACTGGTACATAATAGGTTTGTTGACTTGAAGGATTGTCGTTGGTTCGAAGGTTGGAGAGGAATGTCTTCATCTTTTGATTGGTGTTATTGGTGCATAAATGCTATTTTATGTTTTTTCCTAAAGTGAGGCTAGGTTGATAAAATACTATGGGATTGCTTGAAGCATGTAATGAGGAAAGACAGTTTATTCGTAATAGTGTGTCTAACTTAAATGCCATGTTTTGTGAAATGCGAAAGCTAACATTTTGTGCATGGAAATGGAATAGCGTATCGTTGTCATGGATCAAAGGAAAATCATATATGTTGAAGAAAATGATGAAGGCCAATCTAGAAGAAACACACTTTTAAAACAATGTGTTGGCGTTATTGTTTGTAATACAAAGCGGAGTTTATTTGCTTTCGCTTTTCATGGAGCATGGCATCTAATTTAAATACACTGTGATGAATAAATTGTGTTCCCTTATTATATGCTTTAAGCAATGGTTTAATATAGTATTAATCTCACTTCACTCCAGGATTGATCCTAAAATAGGATTTAGTCAACCATTGACCCATTCAATAGATGTCACGTTCATCTTTAGCGTTTCAGTACACGAGAAGTCTTTAATTAATGGAAATCTTTTTCGAAAACTTTAAACCGTTCAAGTTATTATAATAATAGATGTTATATAAATTATAATATATTCCTTTATCATAACCAAATTATGCATACAATGAAGGATTGAGTGCCACTTTGTGTAGTGTGTTTATGTTTTAGGATTTAGGGTATAATGAAAGCGGATAACAACAAAAATAATTAATTAGTCTCAATGCAATACGATGGGTAAATTGTCCAAATATTTGCTATTTCCATAGCTCACTTTTTGGGTCCATTTCACCCATCGTATTTGGGGTTGAGTCTCCCAAATTGGTTTAATGGAACTGTATTTCCCACACCTAGTGATATTTTAGAATTGAAATTTAAATTTAGAATGGTAACATGTTATATTGTTAGGAAAAAAAAATAAACGAGCAAGATTTGAACTTTTAAATTCGAAAAAATTTGTTTCTGTAATCAATTATCACATAAATTGTTGATATCATACGAAACTATTAAGTGGAGCTGATTATATTAGTGTAATACTGTGTGTTTATTTATATGAATATTGAATGAGTTAATGTAATTGTTAATGTTGATTATTTATTAAATAATATATATTTTTGGAGATAGTTTATTATTTAGATGTTAGTAAAGTTGATATAGTAGGTTATGGATTGGTTCATCAAGGGTGACTAAAGAATATGTTGTACAAAATCAATTAATTAGCTGAGATAACATAACTTTGTAACAAACACTGCAATGTATATTACAGTGTATATTAATGGGGCTGTATTTTTTAATTTTTTACACTTGGTGTAATACAAATTTTCAATTTTCATGATTGGAGTTGAGTGGCTAAGATTTTTGAACCAGACCTCGATGTGCGGTGGATATTGCGCTGTGCTAATATCCCATTAGAAGGTGTGACAAATTACGATATGAAATATTGTGTGTACCGTATAAATTATAAATTATTCTTTGTAAATTATAATATTAATTGTTACATAATATTTTGGATTTATTCAGTAATACAGTGTCATAGTGGATGTAATTTTGGTATAAGTATTGTATAATTTGCATTTAACCTATATCATTTATCAATTTTGAAATCAAATATGTTGCTCAGAAAATCTCCCATGACCATGTGCAGAAGTAGTGACCCATTATAATAGGCTCAACTTTTAATGCATGTAGGTTGACGCTAGTTACCCCAGTCTACTACAAGGGGGAGGACATGTATTGTGTTGTCACATAGGCTTTTATGTCTACACCTTGGGCCTTGAAGGGTACGTTATATATGGAGTGCTTTGAAAAGGATGGGGTAGTTTCTATTGTCTATGAAGAAATTAAAAACACACACCCTTCTTAGACCTCATATTTGGTTTTGTTTAAAATTTTTTTGAGCAGCAGGTGTAATTTGTGGACGGCAATGGCGAGTGGTCGCAGTGACAAGTCCAGTGCAAGGGGTAAGGTGTATGTCGTTTTTAGGGGTCGTCACCCAGGCATATACGACAGATGGGAGGAGGCAGATGTCCAGGTTAATGGCCATCCAAGTTGCCTGCACAGAGCATTCACAATGCGGGAAGATTGAGAGGCTGGGTGGCAAGGCTATTGGTGTAATGAAATTACTGGGGCCGACCCATGGCCAGATGTAGGAGAGACGCAAAAGGTGATGTCGGCAACAAACATCGTCTGCAAGAACGATGTGTCAACCTCCATTGTTGATTTGGATGATTGTAGTACAGGTGGTGGGGGAGACCCACTTATAAACAACGCCGATCCATGCTCTGGGCTTAACTTCGTGATGGCGGTCGCGGTGGTAGTTGTTATTTTGATAGGGTGGTTTTTGAAAAATTGATAACATAGGAAGTGTTAGCAACATTAGAGTAATGCAAGAAGGTTGTCGTATGTGTGTCAATGGGAAGTTAATTTTATTTTTTAGTATAATCTTAGGCAGTAAATACTTTTTGTTAGTATAAGCTATGTTACAGTTGCGTTGTTTTGATGGTATTGTGGTCTCCTTATTTTGTCTGCCATTTTTTTAGTAATCAATTAAATAGCATAAGCTAATATCGAATCTGCATTTTTAAGGTATGATCATACGATTATGTCTGATAATTTGCAATTAAGGGAAATGTCTTCATCCTTCAACCGCTCCCACTTGTCCATATGGTCTAGGCACAAATAAAAAATATGCAAAATGAATTAATTATTATTATGTATTGTTAAGTATTATTTAGTAATTATTATTACTAAATATGAAATATAATACTTATATTGTGTTGCAATATAAAAGCCGGACAATGGAAAAAGTTGGATATCATAAGGTCCCTGGATGGACAACGTTAGCAATATTAGTGACAATTTCATTTTTAGACAAATTGGTCCTTGACAATTATATTGTTGAAAAAATTGGTCGTTAACTTCATTTGATTTTTTTTTATCATTTCTTATGTTTATTATATTATACATTTTTAAGCACTATCATATCAATTATATATATCTCTCATTTGATTATTACGACTCATTTTTAATGGATTTATTTTGGTATTCTTAAAATATCTTTTATTAGCTTTTACGTGTACAAATCTTCATATTTTAAATGATGTATATTAAAATGTATACTAATAATTAATATTAAATATAAAAAATAACTATTTTAAGTTATATAAAATTTAGAATAAAATAAATCTATTATTATGTAACTGGTTTAACTTTTTTAATAAAAACAATGGAAAGTTACTTTTTTTTTTTTTAGCAAGTAAATTTAAGAGACGTGGTACCTAAAATTATTAACAAAAAATTATTATTTTATTAACAAAATTTTTTTGAAAAATACCAAAGCAATTGCATTAAAGAGCGAGTAGACAAATTTTCAAATAAAATATATATAATTTTTTTTTAATATTCATTTCTTAGTATGTTAATGAAAGTGATAAATGATAAATGATTAAAGAATTTAAAAATTAATTATGGACTAATTTGTGGGTGCATGAAATTGTCATTAACACTGTTACTTTTTAATATTGTTAGGGACCAGTTAGGGTATTTTCGATTGTCAAGGACCAACTTGTCGAATACTAAAATTCTCAGCGACCAGTTTGGGAATTTACTCTTAAATTAATAAAATTCTAATACGCTTATAAATAACAATAAAATGTTGCATTATAAAATTGTGGGCTTTGCCAACAATTTTTTTTTTTAATAAATTTTGATTAGTAAAAAATGCTATCAATTTTTTAATTTAGATTTTATAGTAAACCTTTTCATGATCAATGAATGTAGTACATTTATGTTTATGGTTAGATTTTGATTAGTGAATTATTTTATTTATTTTATTTAATGGTTTTTATAGTGATGTTGTAAGACCCCAAATTCTAATTATACCTTAATTAAAGGAATTTGATTATACTTACCTTGATCAAGGCATAATTGGAATATGTGGGTCACGGGAATGCATTTTGATGTGTATGTATTACCTGATATGTGTTATGTGTATTACGATGATAGATGCATTGCATGCGGGTTAAAATATGATAAAATAGACTAAGAACCTAGGGAAGGAAGTTAAGAAGCAATCATGAGAGATTTTAGGTATTAATAGTTATGTATAAGTTTATAGAGATGTAAAAAGGATGACTAGGGTGTTAGAAATTGTTAAGAGGGTGTTAGATGCATTTTGGAGTTTTAGATGCTTAAAACTGCTGCTGCTGTCATGTATCAGCAGCTGCTCGCTAGCGACCAGTTCTAATCGCTAGCGGGTGAGGCGGCACAAGTTAGTCGCTAGCGGCCGTGATAGGGCGCTAGCGGGTAGTGCGGCATGATCGGTCGCTAGCGGCCGCATGATGCTCGCTAGCGACTAGTATCGTGACAGAACAGGATTTCTGCCATTTGCATTTTAGACCAAACCCTCCATCTTTTTAATATTGCTCATAGGTCCCTCCGTCCATAAGCCACCTTATATCATCAGAAGGCTTCCCTAACACCTTTAGAACACATCAGAAGCTGGCCATCTTCAACCCTCAACATCTCAAACTCCTTCCACCTTAAGAAAGCTCCAAACCTCACATTCAACTACAAGAACTCCTCAAACCAAAGAATAAATCACATATTCAGACTCCTCATCTCATTTCCCTTGATTATAACCGAACAAAAATCCTTAGAAGTCACGATTTCATCATCATCATCATCAAAGAGAGTTAAGAGGAGTGTTTAGCAAGGAGTTGTAAGAAAAAGGGTGATTTCTAGCTTGGATAGGGAGGAATTACAAGAGGTAGGGGTTTAGATTTATGTTAAGTTATGTATTAAGGTTTTTCATGCATCAGAATTGAGTATATGTCATTATTGGTATAAAAATGAATTTTGTTCTGAAGCTGAGATGAGTGCAGGATCGAAGTACGCGCTAGCGGCCAAATCTTATCCGCCAGCGCGTGTACACGCGCTGGCGACCATGTTATAGGCGCTAGCGGGTACTTTGAACCGCCTTGGGCGCTAGCGGCCTTGAGGGACGCGCTAGCGACTAAATCGCAGAAACTCTGCAGAATTGTGTTTTTTTTAAGTTTTGGTTTTATGATGATTTTAACCCTATAAGCGATCTTTGAAATAGTACAGTATGATAAATATATGTATATAAGTATATTTGAGAAATGTATTTTGATTATTTAAAATGGTTAAATTGAGAAAAGATGATATATGAGATTATCTATGTTTTATGATTACATGTATATGACATGTGTGGTATGATGAGTATATGATGTTTAATATGCATGCTGATATATTAAAGAAACTGTGAAAGGTCATGTGAATCAGAAAATGAGTTTTATGAGTAGCTTTCTGTACAAACGGAATTGGCAAGGGAGGTTGGCACCCTCGGTCCCCAATACCAATTTGTAAAGAAAGTGAATAAAAACCCTCTTCCCCACAGAGATCTAGTAGAAAACTAGATAGGTATGAGCTCATAGCCTAGGGGCCAGGTGTATGCGGAGGTAGAAAGAGAGAGGGTAGTGCCAATGATTTGAGAAATTTATAACACATGACACATATAACTGTATGCATGATGTTGATTGTGCAACTGTTGTATGAATAATTATGTTTAGACTTGTGACTGTATGCATGGTATTGACTGTGCAACCGTTACCTCTAATGAACCTAATTTCAGTAACCATTGTCAGTATATTATTACCTTTTTATTGTTATATAACATTCATATAATTATCCAGATGCATGTAGGTAAGACACTCCGGAATCACACTATGTTTATGAAAATATTTATTAATTGGACTTATGCATATCTCACTTATTTCAAAATAAACCAGAGTGATCCCCCTATTGAGTCCGTGGAGCTCACCCCAATTCCACCACCCTTTGTTTAGATTCGGGTACCTTGTTAAGAGAGCAGATTCTGACTTGCTTGGAGATGGAAGCTTGGATATGCGAGAAGTTTAAGACATTAGCAATTTTTGATATTTCCGTAGATGATATTATGTCATGTTATGTACTATACTTTACTCAGAAGGATTTATAAGAGAAGTAAAAGTGTCTGTACAAGCTTATAATTCTCTTAGAAATTCTAGTATTTAAATATTGTAATACCTATTTTGGATTTTATGATTATATGTATTTCCTTGGGTGCGTATAACTATATGTATGTTTTGGGCCAATTGTGTGTATTATGTCATTTCGGTTGTATGTAAATTGTAAACTCATAGTTAGTGTATTAGATTATACCTTGTCACGTACAAGCTGAGAATTTTGAAATACGTCTCCTTATGAAAATTATTGGCCCTATTTTCCGCGTATTCTTATTTTCAAACTCGAACTCTGAAACAAGATGATAATTTCCGATAATTAACTCGATATGACTTAAGCATAAAGAGGTAATTACTTGGGGTGTTACAGATGTATTATCTGATTAATGAATGTAAATTACCTAACGTAATAACATATGAATGAATAAGTTTATACATGTATTTTGATTAGTTATATTATTTCTATCATTGTTTTATTTATTATGTAAAAGGTACGTATTACTGTTGTTCATACATCCGCCTCGACTTACAATGTTGACTAAAATTGTTATTTTGATCTTATATATGTTGCGCGAGATGATAATAGGTAAACATGAAATAATTTATGAATGGTCATTTAATTATGTTAAACTGTTGAATTTGTTGATTAATGAATTGTATGGTGTGACACAAAATTTATTTTTGTAATTTTCATATTTTAATTGAATTTATAGACTTTACAAGACAATTTAATTGAATTTATCATATTTTATAACGTTTTTTAGAGTGATGATCAATATCTTGTTATAACATTACACAATTTTATAAGTGTTAGGTAAAATAACATTTCCCAACTGATTATGTTATTCTGCCTGTAATAATAACTTGTCATCTTTTTATTTTTATTATGTTATTCATTATTTTAAGTAGCCTTTGGTAGCTTTCGCAGGACACAAAAGACAAACACTAGGAGGGACTAATCTTGTTTGATTTATGAGACAGAGACACAAATGGTAAAAAATTTATGTCCATTGATATAAACAACAGAAAATTTGTGTTCACTCCAGAAGTGAACAACTTACATGGACTGAATGGGCCGGTCCTTTTAATGAAAATTTATCAGTACTACATCTTTCATGATTTAAGACAATTCCCATTATGTAGAATTGACAAGTTTATATATATAATTGTATTCAAATGTTAAATATTCCATGAATAAGAATTATTTTACAAATTTTTAAATTCACTACAAGAAAATACCCCATTCGACCACACTTAAAAAGTGTGGTCTATATTCAACTAAGGCCACACTTTTAGTGGGGTGGTCATTGAATATGCCTTTTGGCCACGCTTTAGAAGCATCACTTAAAAAGTGTGGCCATTAGATGAATAAACCACACTTTATCAACGTGGTCTATAAAAGACAAAATAGCTACATTTTTAAAATAAATGAGCTACATTTATAAAGTGTGGTCCTTTAAAACTAAATGACCAATCAAATAAAAGCCACTATATGATCATACCTAGACCTAGCCTATACAAAATAACATAAAATGAGAAAATCAATAATCTTTCCCTCAAAAGAAAAAGAAAGTTTCCTAGGTTGCTTTTTAGTTTAGAGGTTGAACTCTCACCCTTTGAGCCCTGGGTTCGAACTTACACTTGCGCCTGAATTTGGAAACTGAAAAGATAAAGAAAGTAAAGAAACAGAGCCAATTCCCTAATCCCTAGCTTAGATTACCAACGTAACCATTGCAAATCCCTTAAGGCCTCCGTCCCCGTCTGCCCACAGCCTCCCTGCCACTCTGCCCATAGCCTCTCTCGCAGTGCGGCGCGGTATGCCTCTCTCTCGCAGTGCGGCGCTGTCCCTCCTTCTCTCGTAGTGCGGCGGTGTCCCTCCTTCTCTCGCAGTGCGGCGCTGTCCCTCCCTCTCTCGCACTGCGGCGTGGTGTCCCTCCCTCTCGTAGAGCCGCGCGGTGTCCTTCCCTCCTTCTGCGTCGCGCGGGTTCGTCTCCCTCTCCCTGCTCTGTCTTAGCGTCGCGTATAGGCCAGGTCGCACAGAGAAGATGCCGGCCTGACTGCCATCGTCTACCCTCAATTCCAATCATGCATCCTTAATCTAATAAGCTTCTTCCTTAATAGAGTCATAGTTAAGGAAGAAGAAATGGTAAAGAGGCAGTTGCAGCAGTATGAAGGATGATGCGAAATCTGGTTCATATTCCCCTGGATGCTGTTTTAGTATTATATAAAATTCTGATGCAGGGGTTTAGTGTTTAGCTTTAAACTTGCTATTTGTTATGGTTAGTGTACTGGTTTTGTTGGTTCCTTGCACCACATGAGTGAAAATCAGCACTAGAAGTTTCCAAGAAAAAAAAAATCTAGAGAGTAAAAATCTAACTATAAAGTTATGATAATTAATCTAGAACAATCCTTCAATCATGATGATTAAAATAATAAAAAAAATATAACAATGCACTTATAGAAAAATCTAGCTAATAAAATAATGTAATGCTAGAAATTTCTAGGCATGGTCAGTTTGTGTTTACCGACTTAGTATAGCTATATATAGGCATTATATGTATGTGTTTGTGCGTGTGTGTCCAGCAAGGTGAGAGACTTACTGAGTGAATTAGTGATTAAATAGATATGTGGCAGTGAGCAAGAGTAAAGTGAGGATGAGTACACCAAGTGATAGTGAGTGGCATAAAGCACTAGCAAATATAAGTGTGTGAGTCTAAGTAAGAATCAAGTGTGTGCACCGTGAGAGAAACAAAGCAAGCACACCGTGAGTGAAACAAGAGTGGACTTGCAGTGATTGTAATAAATATATTTGTATAATAGTGCCCAAGAGTGTATAAAATAATTATTATGAGTGTCCCAGTGTGCATTAAATATTATAAGGTATATTAGTAATATTGAGTTGTAATATTATTGTCATGACTAAAGTATTATTTTTAGCCTCCGTTGCTCAACAATGAGTTCTCCCATTCGTATTCTGGGAACTCATTCAATCAATCGAAAAAAAAGCTCCTTCTTTAATCAAGAAACGACTTGCTGGTAAACATATCTGAAAATTCATGCACAAGAAACGGTTTCATATTTTCTCGTGAAAAGGAAAGATACTCGGAACTAGATTGGTTTTGGTCATTACCATGAGGGCCATGAAGTACTGTCATTGGAAAGTACTATCATGCTTAAGAGTAGTTGATTATTGTGTGATGATTGAATACATCATTGTTTAGGTTTATGATTTGCTTACTACAAATACCATTGTGGTATTTACACTCACTTTCTTTTTTTGATAAAAGTTGTTCGAACTGCTTTTTATCATCTTTCTGCTCTATCACTAAGATATCCTTAATTGGCCACAATATAATGATGATTATATTGGATATTATTACCTTAGGTCTCTCAACAAAATTGAGAAACAAATTCAGCATGGCTACACTGCTTCTCTTATATCATATTAAATGCATGCATGCCCTTGTCATATATATATATATATATATATATAGAATAAAACCACTGCTAGTGATTAGTGATGTTTAATATATATTATATTATATACATGATCCAGTCCATATACTTGAGGCATACACTTGTACATAATCATCAAAGTGTATTAGTTAGTACACCTTGGACAGTGAATTTGACCATCTTTTAATTCTTTTTTGTTTTTTCATGAAAACAATTGACTACTTTGTGCATCTATGATATTATGGGATTAAAAAGTTTTGATTCTTAGTAGAACATTGCAATGCCATGTGTATAGAGAAAATATGAATAAGAGTTAGTTTTGCTCATTGAGATTGTTAATGTCACAAAAAAAGCCAACAACCCCTTTGTTCAATTTGAGGTTCAATTCACTGCAGCAATGAGACAACCACAAAACACTCTTAAAGTTAAGACCTATTTTCAATTTTCATTTGTATATATTTATATTTTTTCTCTCTGTTTGTACTAACTCCAATGGCAGCCTTTGGATCACACACAATGCCTTTGGATCACACTCATGTTACGTTGCTGCTGCATATGGCTTCCCACTATAGTGGATTGCTCTATTTTTTTCTTTCTTGCGAGGAATTGGATGCAGAGAAGGGGTGAAGAATAACGTACGAGTGGCATGTGTGTATGTTTTAGAGAGGCACCCCCCTAGGTAGATGTGATTCCCCAATATGCAATAGATCCTTTGTAGATACTATGGGCCCGTTTGGATTACAGTGTTTTTGTCTTTTTTCAACTTCTGACTTATCAGAAGTTATTCTGTCCTGTTTGGTTATATAACTTATGACTTCTACAGAAGTTATTTCAGTGCTTTTGAAGAAGTCGGAATATTTGACTTCTCTAGAAGCACTTTTCAAAATAATTAAAATAAAAAATTTTATTATTTTATATTCACATACAAAATAACTGATTCATAAGTTACTTCTCAAAAGTTACTTTTATATAAGAGCTTAAATAAGTTGTTTACCCAAACTGGCCTATGTACTATTTGACCAAAACACTAATTGTTTCATGGTGTCCTACTAATTATCTTTTGTTTCTTTGTAGGATGACATGTCTGAAGCATTGGATGGTGATGATGAAGATCAACTTAGAGATGAATTTTGAGATACTTTGACCTCTTTTAATATTTTCAATTTAAATTTGTTTCTAGAACTTAAATTGATGTGTTAGTGTTATTTCTAGTACGTACTTGAGACTTATTCGTTTTTAGGATGAATATGTAAATGTTGGATTATGATAAATATTTTAGACACAATATATATTTATCTTTTTTGGTTATTTTAATTTTTCTATGTAGTACTTTTTTATTAGATGACATAGTACTTTTAATGAGTGTTTATGAGATTAAAATATGATAAAGTAAATAAAATATTAATTTGTTTGGGATAATTGGAAATAATGTGCAACACAATGAAGTGTGGCTATAGTTTAATGCAATAGACAACATATAAATGTGGTTGTAGATTAAGAGAAAAGAGAACGAATTATAAATGTGGTCATAGATGTGGACAAAGGGCTACAAATACAGGTAGTGTGGCCATAGGGTAACATAAAAGAGAACACATTAAAAATGTGGTCTTGGATGCGGACAAAAGACCACACTTACTAGGTGTGGTCACTTATTAGGTGTGGTCACCTTAAGCTACAACGAAAAAAGGTGGTAGAAGGTGTTGAACTTCCGCCACGCTTTTTCTTTCAAATGCCACGCTTTCACCACTAGTGTAGCCTTTGACGCAAGAAAACGTGGCCAAAAAGAAAGGGCCACAGCCGAGAAGGCCACCACGCAAAAAACGTGGCCTAAAGTCGAAAAGTGTGGTTATTTCTCTTTGACTACACTTTTTGCCACAATAGGCAACACTTTGCAAGGGTGGACTAAAGGGGTATTTTCTTGTAGTGATTTGATGAAATTAAATTAATATAATTTAAATTGAAGAGACACAGTCCCTTTGCGTATCTGTCCATTTATGTGTTTATGTCTTTGTCTTCACTGTGTTAGGACAACTGGCAAACGGTACCGTGTTTTTGTGATGTGTCGGATTAAATTTCTTTGTTAAGTGATTTTATTGAAACACTTTTAACAAAATAGAGATCCCGATTGTCATACAAGTTAAATAAATAATGAATAACATTTATGGTAATAGAAATAGAGACATAAATTATGAAACTACTACCCCAAGTGTTCAAAAAAAGAATGGATAACATAATAAATTAAAAATAAAAGAAAACAATGCTCCATGCACTGTATAAATACTTTCTCCTATGTACTCTGATCCTTTCTTCTCTTCCTTCCATTTCTCTCCTTCTCTGTTTTTTGTTTTTCTTTCGTGTTTTTTCCTATTTCTCTGACTTTCTTTAATTCATTTATTTCATTTATAATTCTTCGTGTCATTCTTAATTTTCTTAAATTGCTTGTATATTATATTATTTTATTTTTAGAACTAAATATGCAATTTTGTCATTGAAATTGCTTTATTGTTTTATAAAAATAAGTTTTTTTACGATACATATTTCATTGATATTTATTTTTGAAAATTCTTTTATTTTGTAAGGATTTAATTTTCATCGAGTGAAAGTATATAAATATTTTTCACACTCATGCAATTAGGTGTTGTCACGTCAAGCATGATAGTACCTTAAAAGTAATACAAATGAAAAGTTGTGATTGGATGATAGTGTAAAATACCTTTACAATGTCTATGCATCAAAATTAAACAAATTTTTCATATATGTTTTTTCATACTTTTGACATAACTTGCTCACAAGATGATCCACATTTGCTCACACATTTTATAAATGTTGGTCATAATATAATGAAAAATTTTTCATATTGTCAACTAAAAATGCAAAAATTTGAGCAATTGTATATCAGGCAACTATGTAACATAACATGCGCAATTATTTAACATATTGAAAATAAAAAATGTATAATATGTGACCATGTGTTATATCTTTAGCGAAATATGTATGAGTTAAATTGTTAAATTATTAATTAGATAATGATCGAAGAATCAGAAAGAAAAAAAAAGAAATAAGTAGAACCAAAGAAAAAAACAAGAGAGAGACGGAGGCGAAGAATCAAACAAAATAAAGGATAATAATAGTTAATTAGTTAGTTTTTTACTTACATACCCATGTATGTATGAAGTATATGAGAGTAAGTATTTCTACTGTACATGAGGAATTATTGAATAAAAAAAGACAATTAAATAATTGAATAATTAAGCATATTTAAGAATATAACAGTTGTAATTGGATTATGGTATACCAATTTGATAGATTTATTGCAAAATTTAATTTTATGAGTATGAATAATTTTAATATGATGACGTAGTTTAATAAATATTCAATTTATAATTTTAGTCCAAAGCTTCTTATATGTTCAGAAAAATTTTCCTAACATTTATTCTTTATCAGATATCATATTTCAAATTTGATGTAGAATAGTGTAAGCTCCAGAACCCTTCTGAGAGAAATTGATATATTTCTCTTAAAGAAATAGAAAGTTTTAATGATAACAAAGTAAGCCATAAGTATAAAAATTTGACTTAAGGTATTGCTAATATGTGTGCTAAGTGTCTCAGAAAGATTAAAATTTTGCAAATCCATGAGTAAGATCAAGACAAGCAACGAGTAACCTTATGAATTACAAGAAGAAATCATGGCGTGAAAGACATCAGAAAGGATGCTCAAGAAACGCAAAAGGTGAAAGTGCAGTTCTGAGTGAAGAACACTCTCGCCTCAGAAAGGTCTTCTTGTGACTGGTGGTTCTCAGAAGGGTCTTCCCTCAGAAGGTTCGCCTTAGAAGTCCGTACATCTCTCAGAAAGTTGGACTCAGAAGCAACCAAGTGTTAAGACTCAATGGATGAAGCATTCATTCTCAGAAAGCTCGAAACAGCAAGCTAAAGAAGTGGGATCACGCGCTCTGCACAAGACAGAAAAGTTCCTCATTTCGCGCTGACTGTTGCAGGGAGCCGTTCTGAGCCAGACACAGCCACATCAGCAAAGTGAAAGCTTCTATTTTCGCGGTTCTTTGATGCCTATATATATGAGTTCAATTCCAGAGCATTGTGACGAAATTCTTGCGCGAAAAACTCTTGATTAAACGTGCCAAAACTCTGCTGAATTGAAAATCATTTGCGAAAACTTAGAACTTTCTCAGAAAGACAATTTTACGGAATTGTTCTTCTAACTTTGAGAAAATTTTCTAGTTATGTATTGGTGTAAATTCTTAGATTTGTAAGTTAAATCTAGAAGTCTACTAAGGGTCAAATTAAGTTTGTAACTTAATCTTAGTAGTTAGTTTTCGAAGCAAAAACAATTTTTGAAAAACCCTAAGTCCTTCGTTGTTTGAAGGCAGTTTTAAGTCCTCGATTGTTTGAGGCAAGTTCAAGTCCTTAAGTGATTAAGACAAGTAAAGTCCTCGGTTGTGAGGCAAGGTAAAGTCCTTAATTAAGTTAAGGCAAGGAAAGTCCTCTAGTGTTGGAGACAAGGAAATCCACTTCGGATTGTGAAGTGGTGAAAGTCCTTTACGTGGTAAAGGCAGTGTTGTCTGGGAAGGCACATTAAGAAGAATATCCAAAAGAACTCTCAACTGAAGGTTGAGGACTGAAGTAGGTTAGTTAGAACCGAACCAGTATAAAATTCTTTGTGTCCAGCTTTTCTCCCTTACTCTTTACTTGTGTAAATCTTTGAGAAAATCTACAAACACGTTTTAACTAATTCAGAATTGTAAAAACCCATTAAGTTGAAATCAGAAAGCGTTTGAGTCACATTAACTTGAAATCACTTTCATAAACATCTCAGAAAGGAACTTTCTCAGAAAGGTAAAGTTCTCAGAAGCTTAACCTTCTCAGAAAGTTTATTCCGCTGCAAACACTCAAATCTCCTTTATGAGTAAACAACTTTCTAAGAAAACTTTTTAAGAAGTAATTTTTAAAAATTTAAGCACGATTCAACCCCCCCCCCTTCTCGTGCTCAAATACACCTTCAATTGGCATCAGAGCTCGGTCCTTAAGGGGTTGAGCACCTAACAGTGTCAAGGAAAAAGATCCAAGAAGGGACTATGGACTCACCAGCTGCGTTCATATCTGATAGGGCATCAATCAACAGACCTCCAATGTTTCTTGAAGATAGATTCGACTATTGGCGTGATAGGATGATATTGTTCATCAAGCACACCAGTCTTGATCTATGGGACAGAATTGAGAACAGCGACTATCAACCTCTGCAAACAATAACAGAACAAGCTGTTGTTGCAGCAGATGCTGAACCTGGAGCAGCACCTCCAGCGCCCAGAACTTACACCAGACGAGTTCCCAAGGATGAATGGACTCCAGACATGAAGGAGAAGATTCAGCTGAACTTCAAGGCCAAGTACATTCTCCTATGTGCACTACCCAAGGTAGAATACGACAAGATAGTGTCGTGTGATACAGCACAGGAGATATGGGAAAGGCTTCACATGCTGCATGAAGGTAATGATGAAGTCAAGGAAACGAAGATATCCATGCTCGTACACAAGTACGAATCCTTCTGCATGCAACAAGATGAAACCATTGACAGCATGCCAATACGGTTTCTTCACATCATCAATCAGCTCAAAGTCTTGGGAAAGACTTACTCAAACGCTGAAATGGTAAGAAAAATTCTCAGAAGTCTCTCCTCAAAATGGCGTCCAAAAGTCACAGCAATCCAAGAAGCCAAGGATCTAAACCAGCTGGGTTTGGATGTACTATTCGGCTCATTCAGAACACATGAGATTGAGCTGGAAGGATTGCTTCGTCTAAGCCTCAGAAGGGTCTGGCTCTTAAAAGCCAAGTGAAGAGATCCTCCAAGGCTCTCAAGGCCGAAGAAGTTTATGAATCAGAAGATGAATCAGACTCAGAAACAGAGGAAGATGATATCTCTCTTCTGGTTAGAAAAATGAAGAAAGCTTGGAAGAGAAGACCAAACAAAGGCAAGGAGATTACTCCCAAGAAAGGAAAGCTAAAGCCTTCTGAAGCCACATGCTATGGCTGTGGAGAAAAGGGTCACTTCAGAACGGACTGCCCTCAGAACAAAGGGAAGAAGAAGTTTATTCCCATAAAGAAAAAGAAGACAATGGCTGCTACTTGGAGTGACTCAGAAGAGGAAGGTTCTGAGCCAGCAAGCGAAGAGGAAGCTAACGTCTGCTTCCTGGCTGGTACTGACTATATTCTGGAAACAGAATCTGAGTCAGAAGAGGTACCTAACTCCCATCCTATCTCTTACTCATATAACGAGATCTCAGAACTCTATGAAGAGCTTCTGAGAGATTCAAACGAATTAGCTAACAGTTTCAGCAACTTAAAGAAATCTTTCAAACATTTAGAAGCTGAAAATGCTAGACTAATTCAAGAAGTTGAGAATCTAAAACTTGAAAGAGATGATTTTAAAAACAGATATCTTGAAAGTCACAATCTCTATCAAGCTTTAGAAACAATGTCTTCTGTAACTGTCGAAAAGGCTGAACTAGCCTTGATAGAATTACAAAAGACCAATGAGCTTCTCACTTCTGATCTAGTTAAGATGGTCAATGGTGGGAAAATGATGACTCTTTTACTTGGAGGTCAAAGACCTTACAAAGATAAAAGAGGACTTGGATATGAAGAAGTTTTCGAACCCCATGACCTTGATCCATCCTTAACTAAATCACATCGCATGTGCATCTCATGTTTCAAAGAGGGACATGGATCTGAGACATGCCCTATGCTTAGTAAAGGGAAAACTTCTCTGCCCAAAAGGGCTAAGAAGATTAAAAACTCTCAGAAGGCTAAGTCTTCTCAGAAGGGTGAATCTTATCAGAAAGCAAAAGCTTCTAAAAAGGGCAAAGAAAAGGTTTCTGAGTCTCAGAACCACAATCCTTCTAACAAAAGAAGGCAAAAGGCAAAGAAAGCTAACAAGCAAGGACCCAACAAACCATGGGTACCTAAATCAGTGAACTTTGTGTCTGCAGGTGCATCAACAAGCACTGCTCCACCACCAAGATGAGCAGTGGTACTTGGACAGTGGCTGCTCAAGGCACATGACTGGAAGCAAGCACTGGTTCAGAAACCTTAAGCCCATGAAAGGAGGAACGGTGCGATTCGGTGATGGTGCCAAAGGGAAAGTCACTGCCATAGGAGATGTTGGTAAGGATTCTTCTCACCAAATCTCTGATGTGGTTTTAGTTGATGGCTTAACACACAACCTATTAAGCATTAGTCAATTTTGTGACAAAGGCTTAAAGGTTGAGTTTTATGCCAAATATTGCCATGTGACTAATCTCACTAACGGAAAGATTGTTCTGGAAGGAAAACGAGTTGGTAACGTCTACGTTATCCATCTAGATGATCTAAAGGATCAAAATGTGAAGTGTCTTGTCTCTGTCCAAGAAGACAAGTGGCTTTGGCATAAGAAACTTGGTCACGCCCATATGAAGCTTCTTTCTGAGCTCTCTCAGAAAGGACTTGTAAAGGGTCTTCCCAACATTAAGTATCAGAAGGATGCAACTTGTGACTTCTATGAAAAGGGAAAACAAACCAAAGCCTCATTTCCAAGCAAAAGTGGAATCTCCACTCAGAAACCACTTGAGCTCCTTCACATTGATCTCTTTGGACCAACTAGAACGGCTTCCCTTTCTGGAAAACGCTATGGTCTTGTCATAGTGGATGATTATTCCATATTCACCTGGGTATTCTTTCTAGCTTCTAAGGAAGAAACATTTGAAAAATTCAAAGCTTTTGCGAAAAGAGTTTCAAATGAAAAAGACTCTCACATTCACACCATACGATCCGATCATGGAGGTGAATTTGAGAATCACGCTTTTGAAAAGTTTTGTGAAAATCTGGGCATTGCTCACGAATTCTCCTCTCCCAGAACTCCTCAACAAAATGGAGTGGCTGAGAGAAAGAATCGAAGCCTTCAAGAGATGGCAAGAACGATGCTCTTAGAAAGTGGGCTTTCAAAAGGGTTTTGGGCTGAGGCTGTAAACACCTCATGCTATATTCAGAATCGAGTCTTTCTGAGACCAATTCTGAAGAAAACACTTTATGAGCTTTGGAAGAAAAAAATACCCAACATATCCTATTTTCATGTTTTTGGTTCTTCGTGCTTCATACTCAACACAAGTGACAAACTAGCTAAGTTTGATCCTAAATCCGATGATGGAGTATTCCTAGGATATTCCTCTGTTTCTAAAGCCTATAGAGTCTATAACAAGAGGAGCAAATGTGTTGAAGAGACAATCCATATTAAGTTCAAAGAACTTAGTAAGGACTTGCCTTAGAAGGTTGCTGACTTAGAAGATGAATTTGAGAAACTCAATATCTTTTCTAAGAAAGCCAAAAAGAAAATTCTAATAGATGACGAGAGTGACTTCCAATCTATGGAAAAGCCTTCTCCATCTAAAGAGAAATCTAAAAGCATCATTGAAGCTCCAGAACCTGATGAATCTATTTCTCCAACATCAATGGAATTTAGATTCTCAGAAGATCAAGCTTCTGATGACTCAGAACGAGAACCTTCTATGTCGACTTCTCAGAACCCTATTCCTAAAGGATATAAAGGTTCAAGAGATTTGAAAAATGTCTCTCAGAATGAAGTCCTGGTGATCCTGAGCGTGGTGTGAGAACCAGAAGGAACTACACGAATCTTGCTATGGTTTCTGAACTTGAACCCGAATCCATAGAAGAAGCGTTGGATGATCTTAGCTGGATAAATGCCATGCAAGAAGAACTAGACCAATTCGAGAGAAACCAAGTTTGGAAACTTACCCAGAAACCCAAAGGCAAAAGTGTCATTGGGACTAAATGGGTGTTTCGAAACAAACTTAATGAAAATGGTCAAGTTGTGAGAAATAAAGCCAGATTGGTTGCTCAAGGGTACAACCAACAAGAAGGAATAGATTATGATGAAACCTTTGCTCCAGTCGCAAGATTGGAAGCTATTAGAATGCTGCTAGCTTTTGCTGCACATAAAGGCTTCAAACTCTATCAAATGGATGTAAAATCTGCCTTCTCTAATGGATACCTTTCTGAGGAAGTTTATGTAAAACAACCTCCTGGTTTTGTGAATGATACATTCCCAGAACACGTATTTAAGCTCACAAAAGCTCTGTATGGTCTAAAACAAGCTCCTAGAGCTTGGTACGACAGATTGAGTTCCTTTTTGCTTAAAAACGGATTCTCAAGAGGGAAAGTTGACACTGTAAGCTCCAGCACCCTTCCAAGAAGTGCTAATGATTGGAAATCATTAAAGACTTGGTTTTGAGTGATAACAAATTAATACAAAGAAAATATTTTGTTAGAATAATTTAATGGGTGTTGATATGTGCAGTAAGAAAGCTATTTGATATAGCTAAAGCCATACGAAAGTTGGGATAACAAGCACCCAAAGCACATGGTTCTGGAAGAGCAAAATGAAGAAGAACAAAGCCTCTCAGAAGGATGTCAAGGCATGGGAAAACTCTTGAGAATGCGCCAAAGTATCAAGTATTTTCACATGAGAAGACTTGAGAAAGTCATCTCTGAAAATCGCACTAAAAGCCAAGGAAGAACTCTGATAATTTATTAAAAGAGTCTTCTAAGAAGATATGAGAAAGCTCTCTGAGAATTGCACTCAGAAACTACTCAGAAGGTTGCACAAGATTTTCCTCAGAAAGGTTTCCTCTCAGAAGGACCTTCTCTCAGAAGATATGAGAACCTTCTGAAGAGAGAACTTCCAGAAGAATGGAGAAAGTTGCAATATCAGAACACTTCAAGAATAGGTTTCTGGAAGCTAAGAAGTTCAAGTTTCTGATAAAGAAACTGTTCATAAACCGAGAAGATATCAAGACCAAGAAGACTTCTCGAACGCATCCTCCAAGAAGCCAAGAAAGTCTTCTAAGAAGACTTGAAAGTTTCTGAGAAAGCCGAGCTCCAGAAAGCTGTCCTAGAAGACAAAATGGAAGCATCGGATTCTGATAAGAATCATTCAGAAATCACTCAAGGAAATCAAGATCTATATTAAAGTACTTTCTGAGGCAGCATAAGAGACTTTCTGAGTAAGTATCAGAAGATACACCTTCCGGAGAAGGTTCAGAAAGCCAACATCTGAGAAGCTCTCAGAAGCTGTGAGCTTATGAGAAAGCTGTCCAAGAAGTTCCTTCAAGAAGCTGAGAAAAATCTACATCTGAGGAGTCACCCTCTGATCTAATCAAGGCATCTTGAATGAGAAGATACATCATTAAGGAAGGAAGGAATTCTTTCAGAAACTTCTCATTGGGTTAGTCAAGACACATCAAGAAGATGCATCAGCCTTCTCATGAAGTGCTGACTTTGTTATGAGAAAGCAGTTTTCTCAGAAGGCTGAATAGAATTTGTGAGAAGCACAAATTCTCAGAAAGCAGTCCTCTCAGAAAGCTCTCAGAAGGCAGTACTCTCGGAAAGCTCTCAGAAGGTAGTCCTCTCAGAAGACTCTCAGAAGGTAGTCCTCTCAGAAAGCTCTCAGAAGGTAGTCTCTCAGAAGGACACTTCAGCAAGTCTTGGGAACTGTGCACAACGGCTATAATCAGGAAAAGGCTATAAATAAGCTCCCAACAAGACACAAAGTGTGCTTGCACGTTGCTGCAATGCTGCCAAATTTCCTAGTGATGTTAGAACATTAATTCAACTTTATAACACATCACTAACAGCATCTAGGGTCACTCTAAGGAATCAAATCAAATCTTTTCTACTCATATTCCTTGAGAAACCCGAGATTTTGTAAAAGAGAAATTTTCTCTCAAAAGAAAATTTCTTGAAATCTTCTATTCTTATCCTTTCATTAGATAATATTCTTGTTGTTGCAAGCTTTGAATAGGAGTTGTTTAAGGATATCCTTTGTTCATTCAAAGTCCTTAAGCATTTGTTTCTAAGTGCTTTACGCACACACTTTTCAAACACAAATCTGTATTCATTTGTAAAAGTCTCACTCATGTGGAGTTGAGCAATTAGAGCCTGAAGAGGCTAGGAAAAGAATACTTGTAAAAGTCTCATGGTGAATGAGCAAGTAGCCTGAAGAGGCCAATCAAAGAATACTAGTCTTGCTCATGGTGTCGAGTTAAGCAAGAGAAGCCAGAAGTGGCTTAGTCAAAGAATACTAATCTCTTACTTATAAGAGTGGAGTAAAAAGTCCTTAGCTTTCATCTAAGGCAAGGTAAATCCTTTTCTAGTTTGAAAAGGTGGCTTAGCTTGAGAAGGCTTGAGGAAAGAATATCGAAGCTTAGCCTGAGAAGGCTTGAGGAAAGAATATCGAAGCTTAGCCTGGAAAGGCTTGTGGAAAGAATATTCACTGCAAAGCCTGAAGAGGCTAGAAGAAAGAATACTTGAGAGAGCCTGAAGAGGCTTTATAATATCTGTAACTTTGAAGAAAGTTAGTGGAACTCAAACAATTGTTTGAGAACTGGATGTAGGCATCATTGGCCGAACCAGTATAAAATTGTGTTCACTTTCTATACTTCTCTCTGAACTTTATTGCTAGTTTAATTTCTAGTTGCTTAATCTTTATCTTAATTCACACTCTATATAAAGTATAAGATGCATGATATTAACTAGCTTTTTCTATCAGAAAATTACATCAGAGAGAAAGACAACTTTTGAAGTGAAAACGTGCAAGAACATAATGAGTTCTTAGAGCAGATTTTCTATAAACCAGTCATCGTAATTCTTCATATACGGATTCGTTAACCGTTGGATCGAGCTGAAAATTTATGAGAATTTTAAGGACACATAGTTCTAACATTTGAACGGGTGGATCTTTGATTCGATGACTGGGGTGAGAGATATTAATAACGTAATGAACTAGTACAAATTATGCTCTCACCAGAAAGTAATATCAGAAACTTCGTATGAGGGTTCTGAGGCTCTATGATCATTTCTCTTTGAACAAGAATGTGTTTCTGAAGTTTATAGTATATTATTATGTGCGTAGATATTATCTTGAATAAGTTCCTAATTCTTCATATTAGATAACTTATCTAGAAAGTGTCTCTATACATGGTTTCTAGTTGCTACAACTATGTTAATATCTCATGTATATCTTGAATATATTATCATGTTAATATAGTTATTATTATACTAACACTCTTTCATTATAACTACAAGTATTTACACTTGATAGTTATAATCTACAAGTTTCAGAAATCACCAAGAAGGTTGATCTTCTCATAAAGCAAAGGTTCTGAGAAACTTTACTTTCTCATAAGGACTCTCCGCTGCGACTCAAAAGGATACCCTTCTGAGAAGTGTTTTTGAAAGAAAGAGTTTTAGAAGAGTATTTTGAAAATATTAGCACGATTCAACCCCCCCTTCTCGTGCTAACACACACCTTCAAACACTACTCTATTCACCCTCTCAGAAGACTCTGGCTTCTTGATTGTCCAAATTTATGTTGATGACATAATCTTTGGTGCAACCAATGAACGGCTATGCAAAGAATTCTCCAAGCTAATGCAAGGGGAATTCGAGATGAGCATGATGGGAGAACTCAAGTTCTTCCTAGGATTGCAAATCAAGCAAGAGTCAGAAGGAACTTTTATACATCAAGAGAAGTATACCAAAGAACTTTTGAGGAAGTTTCTGATGGATAAAGCCAAGCCTATGAGCACTCCCATGCATCCTTCTCAAGTAATTGACTTGGACGAAAATGGTGAGAATGTCTCAGAAAGCAACTATCGTGGCATGATTGGCTTTCTTCTCTATCTCACTGCTTCTAGACCAGATATTCAACTAAGTGTTGGCATCTGTGCTAGATTTCAATCAATGCCTAAGCAATCTCACTTAACTGCTGTTAAAATAATTTTGCGATATTTGATTGGAACTACTAATCTTGGTTTATGGTACGAGAAAGGTTGTTCCTCTGATGTTGTAGGATATTGTGATGCTGACTATGCTGGAGACAGGATTGATCGAAAGAGCACAAGTGGATGTTGCTGTTTCTTTGGAAAATGCTTGATTACATGGTCATGCAAAAAGCAGAACACCATTGCGCTATCAACAGCAGAAGCTGAGTATGTGTCAGCAGCAAATTGCTGCACTCAGATGCTTTGGATAAGGAACCAATAATGTGATTATCAACTGAGGTATGAGAAAATTCCCATTCTTTGTGATAATACTAGTGAAATTAACTTAGCTAAGAATCCTATTCAGCATTCACGATCCAAGCACATAGATATAAAACATCATTTCATTCGGGATCATGTGCAAAAGGGCGATGTTGAAATCAAATTTGTGAATACTGAGGATCAAATCTCAGATATATTCACAAAGCCTTTACCCGAGGATCGTTTTAATGTCCTGAAAGGGCTTCTTAATCTAAGACGTTTCTAAGTGGTTAATTTCTGAAAATATTTTCCTAGAAACTCCCCTTAGTCCTAAGCTTAGGATCTGAGACAGATAAGTTAGAGCTAAGCTTCTGAGCAAAATGTCAGAAAACACGTTCTGAGAAAATCATCTCTCAGAAGACCCACCTCTCAGAAAGGAAGTCTTCTGAAAAGTTTCTCAGAAGGCGATAGTCTCAGAAGGACCACCTCTCTCAGAAGAGTGCCTTCCAAGAAATTAGTTACCAACGGTAACTTTTGAATTAAATTTTGCAACGACTACCTCCTTACATGCTCTATAAAATCACAAAGTCTCATTCTAGATGTGATATTTGCTCATCAAAATTCACCCAAAACGCTGTCAAATTCTCTTCTCATCCCATCTCTCTCCTTTCATCCCTCTCTTCTCTCGCTCAAACTTTAACCTCATCCCCAAATAGCTGCCTCCAGTGGAAATAAGAGCATGAGTAAGGAAACTCGCTCTTCTGATGGTAAACAAAAGAAGAAGAAAAATACTCACTCATCTTCTATAAAAAGAAGCATGGGTTCTGAGATACCTCAGAAGGTCTCTCAGAAGGAACTCAAGGCAATTATCCTAGCTGAAGATTATGAGGAAATATCGTCTGAACAAATCTCGATCGGGAAAAGGAAAACAACAGCAAGGGCAGTCGAAAGCAAATACAAGCATGATCGAAAGAAAGAACACAAAGAAACTACCATCTTAGCACAGGCTACCAACGCTGAACTCAGCTCAGAAACAATCATTGATGCTACTCATATTTCTGAAATATTTATGACCCAGTGTTATTCAGAAAGGAGTCAGCCTAACCAAGACTCACACAAGGAGATCCTGGAGTGTCATTTCAATTTGTTTAAGATTCCTCCTCTTCAGCTTTGTCCAACTCCTTCCATATCAGATTCGATAAGTGAATTCAGTTCTCAGAACGGAAGGATAAAAATAAATTCACCTCGTATGGGTCAATCCATGAAGAAAAAGATAATTGAAGCAATGCATCAACAGATGTCTACCTTCAATATCCCAGATGAAGATCAGGGATCAGAGACAATGGGTCACCCAACGGACACCTTGGAACTAGTTCAAGATTCTGATGACACTCAGAAGCAGCCCTGCACTAGAGAATAAAAAGCGGAAGAAGAAGGAGAACCTCTTCCAGAATATCAAAAGTTGGACATCATAGATGCTGTTCTTGAAGCTAAAGTTTCTCGTCCTCCTCCATCTTTTCCATCCTCTTCAAATCTGCCTTCTACCTCTCCACATGAGATACCTCCAGCAACTTAAGCAAAATTATTATCTTAAGACTTAAGTTGTTATCATCAAAAAGGGGGAGATTGTAAGCTCTAGAACCCTTCTGAGAGAAATTGATATATTTCTCTTAGAGAAATAGAAAGTTTTAATGATAACAAAGTAAGCCATAAGTATAAAAATTTTACTTAAGGTATTGCTAATATGTGTGCTAAGTGTCTCAGAAAGATTAAAATTTTGCAAATCCATGAGTAAGATCAAGACAAGCAACGAGTAACCTTATGAATTACAAGAAGAAATCATGGCGTGAAAGACATCAGAAAGGATGCTCAAGAAACGCAAAAGGTGAAAGTGCAGTTCTGAGTGAAGAACACTCTCGCCTCAGAAAGGTCTCAAAAGACCTTGCGACTGGTGGTTCTCAGAAGGGTCTTCCCCCAGAAGGTTCGCCTCAGAAGTCCGTACATCTCTCAGAAAGTTGGACTCAGAAGCAACCAAGTGTCAAGACTCAATGGATGAAGCATTCATTCTCAGAAAGCTCGAAACAACAAGCTGAAGAAGTGGGATCACGCGCTCTGCACAAGACAGAAAAGTTCCTCATTTCGCGTTGACTGTTGCAGGGAGTCGTTCTGAGCCAAACACAACTACATCAGCAAAGTGAAAGCTTCTATTTTTGCGGCTCTTTGATGCCTATATATATGAGTTCAATTCCAGAGCATTGTGACGAAATTCTTGCGCGAAAAACTCTTGATTAAACGTGCCAAAACTCTGCTGAATTGAAAATCATTTGCGAAAACTTATAACTTTCTCAAAAAGACAATTTTACGGAATTGTTCTTCTAACTTTGCGAAAATCTTCTAGTTCTGTATTGGTGTGAATTCTTACATTTGTAAGTTAAATATAGAAGTCTACTAAGGGTCAAATTAAGTTTGTAACTTAATCTTAGTAGTTAGTTTTCGAAGCAAAAACAATTTTTGAAAAACGCTAAGTCCTTCGTTGTTTGAAGGCAGTTTTAAGTCCTCGATTGTTTGAGGCAAGTTCAAGTCCTTAAGTGATTAAGGAAAGTAAATTCCTCGGTTGTGAGGCAAGGTAAAGTCCTTAATTAAGTTAAGGCAAGGAAAGTCCTCTAGTGTTGGAGGCAAGGAAATCCACTTCGGATTGTGAAGTGGTGAAAGTCCTTTACGTGGTAAAGGCAGTGTTGTCTGGGAAGACACATTAAGAAGAATATCCAAAAGAACTCTCAACTGAAGGTTGAGGACTGGAGTAGGTTAGTTAGAACCGAACCAGTATAAATTTCTTTGTGTCCAGCTTTTCTCCCCTACTCTTTACTGGTGTAAATCTTTGAGAAAATCTACAAACACGTTTTAACTTATTCAGAATTGTGAAAACCCATTAAGTTGAAATCAGAAAGCGTTTGAGTGACATTAACTTGAAATCACTTTCATAAACATCTCAGAAATGAACCTTCTCAGAAAGTTTATTCCGCTACAAACACTCAAATCACCTTTCTGAGTAAACAGTTTTCTAAGAAAAGTTTTTAAGAAGTAATTTTTAAAAATTTAAGCATGATTCAACCCCCCCTTCTCGTGCTCAAATACACCTTCAAATAGTTGTTCAAATGATATAATCATATTAAATGATAGTCATTATAAATATGACCAAAATATATTAAAAATGGTTGTAATTACTGCTTTGATGATTTTTAAATAAACTAATCGACCAATGGCAATTGGAATATATATATTTTTTTAAATTGACAAATCAGTTGTTTTCTTTTTGGTCTATAAATTACATGAAATAATTTTTTCCATCACTTTTATTTATTAACAAACAACATTCCACCTTCACACATTTCAAAAGGAATTTTTGTTAACACTTATCTTTACCAATGTGTTAGGCAGGGCAATAACATTTTCAATTTTCTTGTTATTCCATTCCATCATAGACGTGGAGGTACAAAGTACCCATAATTTCGGGTCACATCTAGACGCCACCCCTGTGATCGCTCCTACACGGAACCAGGGGTGCACATCAACACTCCATCTCGTTGTTGGCTATTCGTGCTTCTACATACATATGAGACATAGACACAGCCACTGCATCTCTTAACCACAAAGTACATAACCATGAGCTTAGTGGGAACGGTTTGAACGAGCATCAGATATGTTAAGCATATCCAATGGTTCTGACGGCCGGTGTTAGGGATGGATCTCCATTCCCCTAGAGGTTGACTTTGCAATGGCAAGGTTCGATAGCATTGCATGAGCCAAACCGCTAGGTGGCCTTGCACTTAACAAGACGGAAACACTTTTTAAATATGGATTATCTACGACAAGAGCTATATTGGCACATGCACATGACCAACACGACTGAATCATTAAACAGACTTGGGTGAGTTTAGGTACAAACAAATGGTTTATATAATGTCTATCTTCTTCCTACTTTAATAGTGTTAATCTATTTAATTCTTTAACACATGTTTTTTCGTAAGCATGCACATAAATAAAAAATATTTGCTTGCCTAGCAATCAGGTGCACAATATGTCTAGTGTTGTACAAGTTCAAGGATCTAGACCTCGTAAAGGAACCCTTACCTGTAACACCCTAATAATTATCTCTTTATGCTTTAGTCATATCGAGTTAATTACCGGAAATTATCATCTTGTTTCAGAGTCTAAGTTTGAAAATAAGGATACGCAGAAATAGGGCCAACAATTTTCATAAAGAGGACGCAATTTAAAAATCCTGGCTTGTACGTGATGAGGTATACTCTGGTATATATACCGATCTATGAACCTGTGAAATACGTGCATTCAAAGTACCATAATACACAACAGTGGCCCAATACATACATATAGTTACACGTACACAAGGTAATACACATATAAGCATAAAATCCAAATAAATATTACAATATTAAGTTATTAGAATTTCCAAGAGAACCATAAGCTTGTACAGTCACTTATAATTCCCTTATAAGTTCCTTCGAGTATCATGTAGTACATAACATAACAACACATAATATACGAAAGTAACAAAATTCGTAGAGTCCTAAACTCCTCGCATATCCAAGCCTCAATCCTTCTGCAAATCCGGATCCGCTCACCTAGCGGGGGTATCTGTAGCTCGACTTGAATCTAAAACAAATGGTGATGAAATTGGGGTGAGCTCCACGGATTCAATAGGGGGATCACTCCGATTTATAATGAAATAAGTAAAGCATGCATAAACCATATTAATGATCTTTTCAAAAATATACATATATAGTTCCTTGAGTTTACGTTCTCCTCTACTATCTTAGAGCTTTTTTCCCTTCTCTTTCCATACTTTGAAAATTATAAGTTTCTCAACCCATTGCTTATTCCCCAACTACAACTACATCATGGCAACAAGATTAGTCACTGTTGGTCGTGTTACTGAGTTAGGTGGTGGGAGGGGTGATAGTGGCTTAGAGGTGTCGTTATTTCCTCTAACTCACAAATAAACTTAGAGTTTAAAAACAAGTTTCCAAAAAGGTATTGAATCAATTAACTATATAGTATAGTTAGTCAACCCAAGTCGTTTCTCAAAGGAGACCTAAATCTTTGATCCTAATATGTATAGTGTATATATATATATATATATATATAATTTGGGATTGTGAAAGATATTGTGTAACTATGAAGTATAAGATATTAACAAGATCAAAGAGGTCTTGGTGTTGAGT
Source organism: Aeschynomene evenia (assembly GCA_013621005.1). Classification (NCBI taxonomy): domain Eukaryota; kingdom Viridiplantae; phylum Streptophyta; class Magnoliopsida; order Fabales; family Fabaceae; genus Aeschynomene; species Aeschynomene evenia. The sequence continues at coordinate 529,821 of RYYW01000029.1, read as the reverse complement.
AGTGCATAAAACCACATTTTCCTATCATAAACTCACATAGGCATTTTATCAAACACATGGGGTGCAATCTATACATGCGTATTCTAATCCAAACCAATTAAGATAAATTAACTTAGACACATGCAAATCAAATTCTAAATCAAGGATAAGCCCAACTCTCCTAGCCATAGGTAAAAGATATTAATCCACATAAAAAACCCAAAACCCCAAGAACACAAATTAATTCCCCAATCAAGGAATCAATTTGCATTTAAGAGTGCAACCAAAACTTGCAAGTATTAATCCAGACACACAAATTTCAATTGCATTCAACCAAGAAAATAGGGAGCAACCCAAAGAAATAAATAGCAAGCTTCAAGAGAAAATAGGTTTCTTGCATTATCTCAACACCAAGAACCAAGGGAACTACTCACACATAATGAAAATAGAAATGAGAACAAGAGGAGAAATTGATAGCAAATGAAAAACTGAAATTATAATTATCAACAATAACCCAAGAGTAGAAACGTATTCAACAACACCAAATATGAAGAAAATAAAAGAAAAACCTAGAGAGAAGTTGGAGTTTCTCTCTCTAGAAACCAAAAAAGGAAAGATGACCTAATTGTTAGAGAGAATATCCTAAAATGTGCTGAAGTCATTACATTAAAAGTCCCAAAACAAGAAATGAAAGATAGGGACTAAATAGCAAAAATTAAAAGTATAAAAAGCTGTCAGCCGCACAGTGGTCGCCGGCGACCACACTCAGAAAGGGGCAGAATTCAGATTGCACCTTGGTCGCCGGGGACGAGTTTGATGGTCGCTGGCGACCAAACTTAGAAAGGACCAGAATTTTGCTCATCCATGCATTGGTCGCCAACGACCAGAATGTCTGGTTACTGGGTCGCTGGCGACCACTCTCAGAATCGCCATTCTGCAGTGATTTCACTGGCTCACCCATGCATCCGCTACTTCGCTCCTTCGCTCTCGCTGCTCCCGAGACTCAAAGTAGACCCGGCCTAGGTTCCTAAAATCCAAAAACACTAACCAAGAGTGCATTAAAAGATAACAAGAAAAAGTACTACTATAAAACCTCTTTAAAGGCCAAATTTCGCTTCAACCCACAAAATACAAAACAAATCACAAACAAAAGCAAACAAATACAAATAAGACTACTAAGGAACAAAAGACGCACATATAAGGATAAAGAATGCACAGAATTTCGCATCCTATCAAGGGTTGTTCTGAATTTGTGAGTTAGGGTTATAAGACTGTGGACACTTCCAAGTTTTAATAATGCAAACATAACTGGCATCATTGAAATGATTCTCATGGATTCAAATGCAAGTGCCAAACTGACTATTTATTCTTTTTTTACATTGTATTATTTTCTTTATTGTTAAAACTTAGACTAGTGTCCTGTTTATTTTTTTATAGGGTGATAAGATTCACTGCATTGTTAGGAGGCCAATGGCTCCTAGGTTCCAAGCTCTGTTAGTTAAGGGCAGGTGCTATCATTTCTTTTCCTTAGCTGCAATTCCTAACCTTGGAGCTTATAGGACAACTACACATGTAGCCAAATGTGTTAGTGTGAGGAAATTCCAGAGGAATGCCTCTAAGTTATGCTTCCACACCAAGAGGGGGTGAATTGATTGTTAACTTTTCTTGAATTTCAAAATTCTTTATTTAATATTCTGCACTTTAAAAACTGATCAAGTTTCTAAACTTGTCAATGATTAGTTTTCAAGCCAAAATTACAATATTAAACTCAAAGTATTATGCTGCGGATTATAATACACAACCAATCAATTCAATTCAAATTTGTGTATTAAGCTTCTGACTTATCATAGATATAATCAATCCTCTGAATCAAACCAATTAAAATGATAATATTAAAATATCAACAAACTTCTGAATCTCAATCTTCCGAACTCAGAAAATACAAATACAGTTTCAGAACTATCAATCTTCTGACTTCTGCAGAAATTGAGTTTCAATCTTCTGAATTCTCAAACTTGATTCTTTAATGTCTAATATTACCAAATCAATTAATACAGACTTAAATCAACATGTAAACATATGATTTAAACATTTTAAATACTTAGAACATACAAAAATCAATATCAGAAATATCAGTTACAGATTTAACAAATCACAGATTTATCAAGATCAGAAATAGAATGCTTCTCACTCTGTTTTCTTAATCCTTCGATATTGATACCCAATCTTGTTTCTTTTATCAAATTGATATGTTGCTCAGTTATTAAAACATCAAAGATTAATATACAAATTGATTTTAACCACTAAGATTTCTTAACCTATAAAACCTTTAATATTCAACCTTCAAACAAACATACTCTGTTTTTGCGTTATATTACTCTGTTCTAATTTCATAATTCCAAAACAACCAAAGAATGATTATATGAATGCAATATGTATGATGTATGAATGTAAGAGTTAAGGGTTAGAAGATTAAACCAATTTTACTACTGGTTCGGCCATTAATATTCCTACATCCAGTTATTCAATCTTCAACCAATTGAGTTCCACTATATAAGTTTTCTTGAACACAGATTACAATCACTTCGATATGTTTTGCAACCTTCTCAAGTTCGACACTTTGAGAATATCCCCTTCCCAAAGATTTCATTTCCTAGATATCCCCTCTAGAAAGATTTCTGCTCCAAGGATGTACCCTCCAAGAAGACTTTACCCTCCAAGGACTTTTCAGCAATCTTGTTCTTGAAACACCTTCCTGCGAATCAATTGCTGACAAATTGATTTCAGACTTCTTGGTTCTTCGATCTCAAACCATTAAGTTTGAATCTTCTTTCTAAAAATTTCTTTTCAGAATTCTTCTTCTTCCTTATTCTTCTCTTATCAGAAGTATCACTTCTCAATCTGTAAGACCCTGAAATTCTAATTATACCTTAAATTAAAGGGATTTAGTTATAACCACTTTAATTAAGGCGTGATTGGAATATGTAGGTTATTGGGATGCATTTTGATGTATATGTATTGTTTGATATGTGCTATGTGCATTATGTGTTTTACGTATATGAAATAATGAAAATTGCAATGTGTACGAGTTAAAATATGATAAAATGGACCAAGAATCTAGGAAAGAAATGTAGGAAGTAATCACGAGAGATTTTAAGCATTTATGGTTATGTACAAGTTTATATAGGTGTAAAAATATTGATTAGGGTATTAGAAATGGTTTAGAGAATGTTAGTTGTACTTTGGAGTTTAAGATGCAAGAAAACTGCTGCTGCTGTCATGTAGCAGTACTTGCTCGCTAGCGACCAGTTAAGCTCGCTAGCGAGTGAGGCGGTAGAGGTCCCTTGCTAGCTAGTGTAAGAGCGCGCTAGCGAGTAATGCGGTGAAAGCGGTCGCTAGCGACCGCGAGACACGCGCTAGCGACAGACTCGAGGACAGAACAAGACTTCTGCAATTTGTGCATTTTCAATCAAGCACTTCATCTTTTTATAATTGCCATTAGCTCCCTCCGTCCCAAAACACTTTCCCTTACTCTGAAGTAACCTCACACCCTTAGAATTAAATCAAACACACTCCAAACACAACCTCATACCCTCCATAATCTCTAAACTCACCAAACACACCAATCTCATCACCAAGCTACCAAAACTCACCTAAATCCGAAACTAAACTCACATATAGGATCCCTACATCATTTCCTTTTATTCTGACCGAAACAAAATCGTAAGAAAACTTTGAAACTTCAGCCACCATCATCAAAGAACAAGGAAGCTTGATAAGCAAGTAGCTTAAAGAGGGATATAGTGGTTCTTAGCTTTAGAGGGCAAAACTATAAGAGGTAGGGGTTTAGATTTATGTTATAATATGTATTTGTATGTTTTCATGCATAAAGATCGGTTAGAAATCATTATATGCTCGAAGACACGCGCTAGCGACCAAAATCTAGGCGCTAGCGAGTGATTGTGCTCTTTTGGGCGCTAGCGGCCACAGAGGATGCGCTAGCGGCCAATTCGCAGAATTTTTGCAGAATTGCCTTAAATGCTGAATTTTGTGATTTTTGCATCCTAATGACTTTCAATCCTTTTCCTTGGACTTTGAACTACTGTAACATGTTTGTATATGTGTAAAGAGCAGGAAAGGACCTTCATAAAGAGAATTTAGCTAATTAAAGAGAAAATGACATGTGAATGCAATTATGTGCAAAAGTGATATGTTTTCAAATGAATTATGAATTAAGCATGTTATGAATGACTTGTACTTAAATTCCAGAATGAGATCTTCAGTTGTGTATGTACATACATATTGTAATGCTATGACAAGTCAAAATATGATATCTTGAATATGAAAGAAATGCAATGAAAGATCAAAGTAAGCATTTGTAACCTTCGGTCACTAGTGTCGTCAGTAAGGGAGGGTTGGCAACCTCGGTCAGTGACATCACTGGTAAGGGAAGGTGAGAAACCCCTCTTTCCCTGTGTGTCTAGTAGAAACTAGAGAGATATGAGCTCGTAGTCTTAGTATTTGGTGATGTGGAGGTAGAAAGAGATAAGAGATATAGAGAAGGTATCTTATGCACATGTCAAGAAAGAGTCAATGTTTTACGCACCAGCCAGAAACGAAATAAGTAATAATGTTTTCAGAATTGTATTATGATGCATGCATATTAATTAAGACGCATATAGGTAAGACATTCAGGATACAAATTGGTTTATGAAAACCCCAGTAATGTGAATCTTGCATATTACACTGTTTTATAATAAACCGGAGTGATCCCCCTACTAAGTCCGTGGAGCTCACCCTATTCCACCACTTTTGTTTTAGATACAGACAGGGGTGCCAGCACATCTACAGGTTGAGTGACTCGGAGCTTACATGAAGACTAAGCTTGGATTCTCTATAGCTTAGCATATTAGAATTACCTATGTTTAAGTTTTATAGTTGTACCTTGTGACTTATGTTATCATTTTGGGAATCTTTAAGGGAATTATAAGTGGCTGTACAAGCTTATGATTCTCTTAAAAGCTCCACTATTACATACTTGTATTAACTATAGTATTTATGACATTACGTGTACCTCATATGTTGTAATACTCTATCTATGTATTTGTGGGCTACCGTTATGTATTCTAACGTTATGTATTTGTAATGAATAGCTTCTTAGAAAGATATAATTATTTATATCAGTCTTGTCGCACAAGCCGAGTTTTCAAACTTCCGTTCTTTATTTTTAAAAGCAAATCGGCCCTATTTTCCGCGTATTGTTACTTTACTTAGATTTAAACTCTAAAACAAGATGTTAATTTCCGATAATTAACTCAATATGACTTAAGCATAAAGAGGTAATTATTAGGGTGTTACATTTTGGTATCAGAGCATGTCGAACCTTAAGGCTTGGGGTTATGGCCATCTATGCTTTTGTTGCAGAGTACGATAGTGTAATGCTTATAGCTGTGTAACATGAGCATGACTTGTCTGTTTGGGACATAGGTAGTTGTATATACCTAATGTGATTATGGAGACTGATCACCTCTGTGATTATGTTGGTGTGTACAGGTACTAATGGCACCAAAAAGACGACAGGCGAGACCGACCGGAAGTAGTTCTGATGGTGACCAAGGGACAAGTGAGGCCTTGGACGGAATGGCAAGGGCGGTACAGCAACTAGCGGAAGTTATGGGACGCTAGACCCCTCCCACACCACAGCCAGAAACGGACAGGGTAAATGCCCGATTTGCATAATTCAGAGGGGTAAACCCCCTAGTGTTTACAGGGTCCGTCGATCCGGCAGTAGCGGGGGAGTGGATCGAGGAGATGGAGAAGATTTTCACCGTGGTGCAGTGTTCAAATTTACAGTGCACTGCTTTTGCCACTTTTAATGTGTAGCAGGATGCCGGAAATTGGTGGAGAGGAGAAAAGGCAAGGATGGATGCTGCAAGGATTCCTATTCCTTGGCATAGATTCAAGGAGATGTTTTATGATAAATATTTTCCCAGGTCCATCAAAGAGGCGAAGGAACGGGAGTTCATGAATTTGACTCAGGGAACGATGTCCGTTGGAGAGTATACTGCTCAGTTTGAACACCTCATCAAATTCTCAGAGATGTTCCAAGGCAATCCAATGGAGTCTTGGAAATGTATGAAATACAGAAATGGGTTAAATCAGAAAATGCAGAAGGCAATGAATCACCTGCAAATTGATAGTTATCCAAGGCTAGTAGAGGCTTGCAGGGTTCATGAACAAGCACGCCAATCAGATGGCAGTACCTCGACGGAGAGTTCTAAGAGGAGTTTGGCACCACAGGCTCCTCAGTTTAAGAGGCAAAACCCTCCACCTCGTCGGTTTCTCTCCCGACCTTTTAGGGGCCCACGTCGTGCTAGGTCTCAACAACGACCACCAGCACCCCGTCCGGCCATGATTCCTAGAGCTACCGAGACACCTATCTGTCCCCAGTGTAACAAAGGACAAAGAGGGGTTTGTTTTGCAGGGCAAAATGTGTGTTACTGATGTGGCAGACCAGGCCACATTGCTAGAGACTGTCGTCAGCTTCCTCAGCCACAAACTACAGCTCCGACCCCCTCCAGGCCTCAGCACCAGGGAAGAGTCTTTACAGTGAACGCAGAGGATGCTATCCGATCAAATGAATTAATAAGGGGTAAGTGTAAAGTTAAGAATCAAGAGTTAGTTGTACTTTTCGATTCGGGAGCTACACACTCATTTATATCATATGAGCATGCTAGGGAGTTGCATTTACCTATGTGTGAGTTACTATATGATTTGCATGTGTCCACACCCACCGCTAAACCCATAAGCACTAATATCGTTTGCACTAAGTGTCAATTTTCTTTAGGAGATAGGTCATTTATCTTTGATCTTATATGTCTGCCTATGTCGGGTTTGGGTGTGGTTCTAGGTATGAATTGGTTGTCAGTAAATAAAGTCTTATTAGATTGTCATGCCAAGTCTGTTATTTTCCCTGACACCCCCAGCACACCTACTCCTGAGTCACCCATTGTGTCTTTTAGTTTATTGGTACATCCTGTGGAGTTAAGTCAAAGTGGGGTTACACATAAAGGTCTTGTATTTCTTGCCTCAAATAGTGTGGAGACTAAACTGAGCCTAGACGCCATACCTGTAATAAAAGAGTATCCAAAGGTTTTCCCTGATGACATACCAGAGTTTCCTCCGTCAAGAGAAGTAGAGTTTAGTATCGATCTGGTTCCGGGAACATGGCTTGTCTCTATAGCCCCTTACCGGATGTCACCCAGTGAGTTAAATGAACTTAAGACGCAGTTGGGGGAGTTATTAGAGAAAGGGTTTATCAGACCTAGTTCTTCACCGTGGGGAGCCCCAGTGTTGTTTGTCAAGAAAAAGGATGGGAGTATGAGATTATGTATTGATTATAGGCAGTTGAATAAGGTAACAATAAAGAATAAGTATCTCCTTCCTAGAATAGATGATTTGATGGATAAGTTGAGAGGGGCGAAGGTGTTTTCCAAGATAGATTTGAGGTCAGGATATCATCAGATTAGGGTCAAAGGTGAGGATATACCTAAGACGGCTTTCCGAACTCGCTATGGGCATTATGAGTTTACAGTGATATCCTTTGGACTAACTAATGCCCCGACGGTGTTTATGGGCTATATGAACAGAATTTTCCGACCGTTCTTGGATAAATTTGTAGTTGTTTTCATTGATGACATCTTAATTTATTCCAAGACGGAGGGAGAACATGAAAGTCATCTTAGGTTGGTTTTGGAAGTGTTGAATGAAAAGAAGTTGTATGCCAAGTTGAGTAAGTGTGAGTTCTGGATGAAGGAGGTTAAGTTCTTAGGTCATGTAGTATCCGCAGAGGGTATAGCTGTAGATCCTTGTAAGGTTGAAGCAGTGGTTAACTGGGAGAGGCCAACTACGGTTACTAAGATCAGGAGCTTCCTAGGATTAGCCGGATACTACAGTAGGTTTATTAAGGGTTTTTCGCAGCTTGCTTTACTATTAACTAAACTTACTAGAAAGAATGCTCCTTTTGTGTGGTCAGATGAATGTGAAAAGAGTTTTGCAGAGTTAAAGGAGAGATTGACCACAACATCGGTACTTGTGGTGCCTGATCCTATGAACCTTTTGAAGTTTATTGTGACACTTCAGGGAAAGGGTTGGGTTGCGTGTTGATGCAACATCACCAAGTAGTGGCATATGCCTCACGGCAATTAAAGCCACACGAGGTGAATTATCCTACCCACGACCTGGAGCTGGCCGCAATTGTTTTCGCTTTAAGGATTTGGAAGCACTACTTGTACGGAGTGAGATTTGAAGTTTTCTCTTATCATAAGAGTTTAAAATATCTCTTTGATAAGAAAGAACTAAACATGAGGCAAAGACGATGGATGGAATTTTTAAAAGATTATGATTTTGGACTGAACTACCATCCGGGAAAGGCAAACGCAATGGCAGATGCTTTGAATCGCAAAATGCTTCATGTGTCTCACTTGATGCTAAAGGAGATGGAATTATTGGAGGACTTTAGGAACCTTATTAACCTATGGGTTTCTCTTACCCCGACAAGTGTTAGGGTTAGCCACCTCACAGTTTCTAGTAAGTTCAAGGAGGATATTATGCAAGCTCAAGGGATGGATGAGGAGTTTCTAAGGTTAATACAAGCTGCGAATGATGAGAAAGCAGAGGGGTTTAGCAAGGACGGAGATGGTTTATGGAGAGGTAAAGGAAGGATTTGCGTACCCGCATATGGTGACCTCCGGAGTAGCATTCTGGAGGAGGCTCACAAAAGCCATTTCACCATTCATCCGGGCGCAATCAAGATGTATCAAGATCTAAAGAAGATGTTTTGGTGGCCCGGTATGAAGAAAGATGTGTCGGATTGGGTGGACCGGTGTTTAGTATGTCAAAAAGTGAAGATTGTACACCAAAAGGAACCTGGTATGTTACAACCACTACAAATCCCTCATTGGAAGTGGGAAAGTATATCTATAGATTTTGTAGTGGGGTTTCCAAGAACCCAAGCCGGCAATGATGCCATTTGGGTAATAGTAGACCGATTAACGAATTCGGCTCACTTTTTACCCATTAGAGCAACATATCCCTTAGAGAAGTTAGCAAGTTTGTACATCCGAGAAGTTGTGAAATTACACGGAGTACCCGAAAGTATCATTTCGGATCGAGATCCGAGGTTTACTTCTCGTTTTTGGGAGGCCTTGCAAGAGGCATTTGGGACCGAACTCCGTATGAGCACAGCTTACCATCCACAAACCGACGGACAGTCCGAACGGACCATCCAAACCCTAGAGGATATGTTGAGATCTTGTGTTTTGGATGATAAGGGTAGTTGGGATAGGATGTTTCCTCTAGTTGAGTTTTCCTACAATAACAGTTTCCATGCTAGTATAGGAATGGCACCCTTTGAAGCGTTGTATGGTAAGAAGTGTCGTTCTCCGCTGTGTTGGTATGATCTGGGGGAAAAGAGTACCCTAGGACCTGAGCTAGTAAGAGAAACCACTGAACAAATCCAAAGAATCAGGGAAAAGCTCTTGGCGGCTCAAAGTCGCCAAAAGAGTTATGCTTATCATCGGCGTAGGCCATTGGAATTTTAGGTAGGAGATCATGTGTTTTTACGAGTGACCCCTACCACAGGAATAGGTAGAGCAATCAAAGTTAAGAAATTGAGTCCTAGGTACTTAGGTCCATTTCAGATCCTAAGTCGTATAGGTCCAGTTGCATACCGCATTGCCTTACCTCCAAAGTTGTCAAATCTCCACAATGTATTTCATGTGTCACAACTCCGAAAGTACAATTCTGATCCGAGTCATGTGTTAGAAATTGAAGAAGTACAACTAAAGGATGACTTAACTTTTCCCTTACCTCCCACACATATAGTAGACCGGAGCATCAAGAAACTAAGGAATAAGATCGTTCCATTGGTGAAGGTGGCCTGGGGGCGGGGGAGGGCAGAAGAATACACATGGGAAAGAGAGGAAGAGATGAGAGAGTTGCATCCGACTCTATTTACAGGTATTGAATTTCGAGGACGAAATTCTTTTTAAGGAGGGGAGAATGTAAGACCCTGAAATTCTAATTATACCTTAAATTAAAGGGATTTAGTTATAACCACTTTAATTAAGGCGTGATTGGAATATGTAGGTTATTGGGATGCATTTTGATGTATATGTGGTGTTTGATATGTGCTATCAGCATTATGTGTTTTACGTATATGAAATAATGATAAATGCAATGTGTACGAGTTAAAATATGATAAAATGGACCAAGAATCTAGGAAAGAAATGTAGGAAGTAATCACGAGAGATTTTAAGCATTTATGGTTATGTACAAGTTTATATAGGTGTAAAAATATTGATTAGGGTATTAGAAATGGTTTAGAGAATGTTAGGTGTATTTTGGAGTTTAAGATGCAAGAAAATTGCTGCTGCTGTCATGTAGCAGTACTTGCTCGCTAGCGACCAGTTAAGCTCGCTAGCGGGTAATGCGGTGAAAGCGGTCGCTAGCGACCGGCTCGAGGACAGAACAACATTTCTACAATTTGTGCATTTTCAATCAAGCACTTCATCTTTTTATAATTGCCATTAGCTCCCTCCGTCCCAAAACACTTTCCCTTACTCTGAAGTAACCTCACAGCCTCAGAATTAAATCAAACACACTCCAAACACAACCTTATACCCTCCATAATCTCTAAACTCACCAAACACACTAATCTCATCACCAAGCTACCAAAACTCACCTAAATCCGAAACTAAACTCACATATAGGATCCCTACATCATTTCCTTTTATTCTGACCGAACAAAAATCATCAGAAAACTTTGAAACTTCAGCCACCATCATCAAAGAACAAGGAAGCTTGATAAGCAAGTAGCTTAAAGAGGGATATAGTGGTTCTTAGCTTTAGTGGGCAAAACTAGACGAGGTAGGGGTTTAGATTTATTTTATAATATGTATTTGTATGTTTTCATGCATAAAGATCGGTTAGAAATCATTATATGCCCGAATATGATTGCTGTTGTGAAACTGGTATGAATGCAAAGTCGGGACACGCGCTAGCGGCCAGATCATTGCCGCTCGCGAATGACCACGCGCTAGCGACCAAAATCTAGGCGCTAGCGAGTGATTGTGCTCTTTTGGGCGCTAGCGGCCACAGAGGACGCGCTAGCGGCCAATTCGCAGAATTTCTGCAGAATTGCCTTAAATGCTGAATTTTGTGATTTTTGCATCCTAATGACTTTCAATCCTTTTCCTTGGACTTTGAACTACTGTAACATGTTTGTATATGTGTAAAGAGCAGGAAAGGACCTTCATAAAGAGAATTTTTCTAATTAAAGAGAAAATGACATGTGAATGCAATTATGTGCAAAATTGATATGTTTTCAAATGAATTATGAATTAAACATGTTATCAATGACTTGTACTTAAATTCCAGAATGAGATCTTCAGTTGTGTATGTACATACATATTGTAATGCTATGACAAGTCAAAATATGATATCTTGAATATGAAAGAAATGCAATGAAAGATCAAAGTAAGCATTTGTAACCTTCGGTCACTAGTGTTGTCAGTAAGGGCGGGTTGGCAACCTCGGTCACTGACATCACTGGTAAGGGAAGGTGAGAAACCCCTCTTTCCCCATGTGTCTAGTAGAAACTAGAGAGATATGAGCTCATAGTCTTCGGATTTGGTGATGTGGAGGTAGAAAGAGATAAGAGGGTTAGTGCCAACTATAGAAAAGGTATCTTATGCACATGTCAAGAAAGAGTCAATGTTTTACGCACCAGCCATAAACGAAATAAGTAATAATGTTTTCAGAATTGTATTATGATGCATGCATATTAATTAAGACGCATATAGGTAAGACACTCCGGATACAAATTGGTTTATGAAAACCCCAATAATGTGAATCTTGCATATTACACTGTTTTATAATAAACCGGAGTGATCCCCCTAATGAGTCCGTGGAGCTCACCCTATTCCACCACTTTTGTTTTAGATACAGACAGGGGTGCCAGCACATCTACAGGTTGAGTGACTCGGAGCTTACATGAAGACTAAGCTTGGATTCTCTAGAGCTTAGCATATTAGAATTACCTTTGTTTAAGTTTTATAGTTGTACCTTGTGACTTATGTTATCATTTTGGGAATCTTTAAGGGAATTATAAGTGGCTGTACAAGCTTATGATTCTCTTAAAAGCTCCACTATTACATACTTGTATTAACTATAGTATTTATGACATTACGTGTACTTCATATGTTGTAATACTCTATCTATGTATTTGTGGGCCACCGTTATGTATTCTAACGTGTACCTCATATGTCGCACAAGCCGAGTTTTCGAACTTCCGTTCTTTATTTTTAAAAGCAAATCGGCCCTATTTTCCGCGTATTGTTACTTTACTTAGATTTAAACTCTGAAACAAGATGTTAATTTCCGAAAATTAACTCAATATGACTTAAGCATAAAGAGGTAATTATTAGGGTGTTACAGCATCAATCTTTGAACGTTTTCTTTCTTCTCTTCTCTCTGTTCTTTTTTCACAGCATTTTCTCTCAGATTTTTCTATCTCAGAGAATTTTCTTTCTTTTCAGCTCATGCCCTTTTTCTCTTTTTCTTTTTTGATTGTTACGATTTTTTCATCTATTGTCTTTTTTTTTTTTCTATGATTACAACTTGAGATTCTCTTATATAGAGAACTCTTTCAACTTAATACAACACAACAACTAACTAACTTTTTGGAGGGAAAAACTATATGAATAACTCTTATCCATTTACAATTTAACTAACCTCCCTAATATAACATGTGCTAATTAAAAATACATTTAACTAACTCATATTAACACATCTAAACTTCAGCAATTAATATATCGAGCTTCCTTCTGAAGTTTCAGATTTATCTTCTCATAACTGTTTCAACAATCAACACAGTTCTTTAACCTTCTGAGATTTTCATTCTTCTGACTTTGGCTTCCATAAGTCCGATTCTTCTCTGAACTAGCTACTGAAGCTTCTGAACTTTCTCCGAAGCTTCTGAACTATCTTTTGAAGTGTATTACATATAGAATTTACAATATAAAGCCTAATACACTTTCTAAACCTGTAATCTAAGCTTCTTATATCTAAAATACACATTGTTCAATCTTCTGAAGCTATTACAACAAATTACATCTATCTAAACAATTACAAAAGTATCTGAATATCAATCTAACCTTCTTATAGACTTACATAGTTCTTTATGCTAATGTACAATATTCTAAAACATCTATACATATTTCTTTCTAGATTTATAACACCATAAACCTTTTTACATGAGTTTTGTTATTATCAAAACCAAAATGAGGATTTGCATCAACAATCTCCCCCTTTTTGATGATGACAAAACTTATATAATCTTTTCAATGCATCTCAAGATTTTTCAAAACAAAACATAGCATTAAGTTTTTAGAAATATTTTTTCAGAAAATGTTTTAACATTATATCAGAAATATGAATTATCACCATAATGATCAGAACCATTATTTATCAGAAATAAACTCAGAATTATAATGAGAAACATATACTTCAGAACCATGTTTCGGAAATATGATCAGAAATATAAATTTCAGAATTATGATCACAATCACATGCACCAAAATCATATGCTTATTTCAGAAATATGCTTATATCAGAAATATGTTCCAAACATATAATGCATTTATAGCTCCCCCTGAATTATATATCCATTTCATAAATATCAGAACTTAACATCTAAGATTAATAACTCCCCCTTTTTGAAAGATTTTGATTAAATCTAATCATCTTATGACATAACAAATATAAGAAGAAACTTATCAATAATCAATCTCCCCTTTAAACAAAGATACGAAAGATTACATCAATCATCTCCCCCTTTTTGTCATAATCAAAAAGGTTTAAACAAACTTCATGTTCAGTTTATTTCTAAGAGATATAAATCTATCTTCTGAAATAGGTTTAGTGAAAATATCAGCTAAATTATTTTCTGTTTCAACAAATTTCAGTTCTATCTCACCTTTAATCACATGATCCTTTATAAAGTGATGTTTGACATCAATGTGTTTAGTTCTAGAATGCAAAACAGGATTCTTTGCAATGCAAACAACACTTGTACTATCACACAATAAAGGTAAAGATTTGTACCTCAAGTAATAATCTTCTAACTAATTTATAATCCACAAGAGTTGTTTGCAATTTGATGATGCTGCCACATATTCAGCTTCAACAGTAGATAATGCAACAGTCTCTTGTTTATTGCATGACCATGTCACCAATCGATTTCCTAGAAGACAACATCCAGCAAAATCTGAATCCGTGTACCCTACAACAGCAAAGTATCTCCTTTCTCATTGAAAAGACCAAGATTAGTAGTACCTTTAAGATATCTAAAAATCCTCTTTATTAATGCATGGTGAGAAAACATGATTAGGGTATGTTTCACTTTCAAATCCAGGTAGTTGTTTAACATATACTTCTTCAGAAATATAACCATTTAAGAATGCTGATTTCACATCATTCTGAAATAAAATGAAATCCTTGTAACAAGCAAAAGCCAATAGTATTTGAATTGCTTCTAGTCTTACAACCGGAGCAAAAGTCTCATCATAATCAATACCTTCTTGCGGTGAGTATCCTTGTGCTACTAATCTAGCCTTATTTCTCACAACATTACCATCTTGATCTAACTTATTTCTGAAAATCCACTTAGTTCCAATAACAGATTTTCCTCTTGGTTTTTCAACCAAAAACCACACTTTATTTTTCTCAAATTGTTCAAATTCATCTTTCATGGCATTTAACCAATATTGGTCATTCAATGCAACAGAAACTGAATCAGGTTCTATAAGAGAAACTAAAGCTTGATCTTTCAGAAATAACCTAGTCTTAACACCATGTGAAGTTTCACCAATTATAAGATTTTGATTGAGAGATTTCAATTCATTTTTACCTCGGGTTATACCTCTAGGAGTATCTACATTATTAGGAGTAGTTGAGAAATGATTTACTTGACTTGAAGTTGCATTTTTTGATGTAACAATGAGATCAGAAGCATCAGTTCCATTCTGCAATTCTGTATCATAAGCATATGTGTTCTATCCAGAAGCATCTGAGGTCTGTCCAGAAGCATCTGAAATCTGTCCAGAATCAGATTTATTGTTTGAGACAGCATTTTGATCTTCAAAGCCATCTTATAATACTTATGATTGAATGCTTACAGAGGAATTATCCTTGCTTCCATCTTTAACTGCAAAGTCCTTAGAAAATTCTTTGAAAGTTATATGTATAGACTCTTCCATAGTAAGAGTCCTTTTGTTATAAACTCTATAAGCTTTAGAATTTAAAGAATATCCTAAGAAAATAGCAACATCAATCTAGCTTCAAATTTATCCAAATTATCTTTGGTATTTAGTATATAGCATTCACAACCAAATACATGAAAATATGAAACAGTACGCATCTTATTAAACCATAACTCATATGGAGTTTTCTTAAGGATAGGTCTAATGAATACTCTATTTTGAACATAACATGTTGTGTTAACAGGTTCAACCCAAAAATGTTTTGCTACATTTCTTTCCAACATCATGGTCCTAGCCATCTCTTGTATACTTCTATTTTTCCTTTCTACAACCCCATTTTGTTGAGGAGTTCTAGCATTGGAAAAAGTGTGAAATATACCAGATTCTTCACAAAGATTTCTAAAGAAATGGTTTACAAATTCTCCACCATTGTCACTTCTAAGAGATGAGATTTTGTAACCCTTTTCATTTTCAACTCTTTTGATAAACAATCTGAATTTTTCAAAAGTTTCTGATGATGTGAGGGTCCCTTGAGAAACACCTCCAAGTTATGCTTCACACAATCCAAGAGGGGGGGTGAATTGGTTGTGTACAATTTTCCCGAATATGCTTCTTAATATTTCAACTTTCTGAAAATCTCAAAGAATAATCAAGTCTTTGAAACTTGTCAAGAATTAGTAAAAACAAAGAATCAAAATTATAACTTGTGATCTCATAACCTTAAATCACATGTATGACATACACAGAATTCAATATGCCAATTAACAATGATTTAATTTTTATCTTTTGCACAGAGTGATATGATCACAAATAACACAACTCAAATATTATCAAGCTTCTGAAACAATCAAATCAAATATTCAAAATAACTCTTTCAGAAAATACAGCTTCTGAACTAATTCCGAATCAGCTTCTGAACTAATTCCGAATCAGCTTCTGAACTCTGTTTCAGACTCTGCTTCAGATTCTGACTTCAGAACCTATTAGCTTCTGAACTAGTATTTCAAATACAATCAATCAACAATATGCAATATGATATATCTATCACATATACTCAGAATCTAAGCAACAATTATACAAAGAACACAAATTACAACTTCTGAAGGTAATTATCATAACCTACACAGCTTCTGAAACATGAACAACAATTTTAAACAATCAACAAGTAAATGCAATTCACACAATCAATTATAAGGAGATGAAGGGTAAGAGAATTAAACCGATTTTTATACTGGTTCGACAAAACGTGGCTACATCCAGTTCTTCAATCCTTAAGATTGAATTCCAATAGAAATTGCTTCAAGATTACACAGGTATTCAATACAAGATATTTTTTTCAACCTTCCCAGGTTCGCCTACTCCAGAATATCCCCTTCTGAAGATTTCCTGCCTCAATGTACCCTTCAGGAGTTTTTAGAAACTTGTCTTCTCGAACACAAATCTATGACCCAATTTCCTCAAGCGATCGATTTCAGCTTTTGATCTTTAAGAATCTCAAACCTTTTCTAGCTTGATCAATTTCAGACTTTGTAGTTTCTGAAATCCCTTCATCCTTTCCAATGCACAATTGAAATAATCAGGACTTTATCCTGAGTTCTTGAGAGCCTTCACTTTTCTTTTCTCTTCCTCAATTTGCACAAAACTCTTTCTTTTTTCTCTTCTCTCACACTTTTTTCTTTTCTTTCTTTTTAGAGGATTTTTCTATCTCTCTTATTTTTCTCTTTTGATCGTGTGTGATTCTTATGTCTAGTGTTCTGTATGTTGCATCTTCTATTACAGCATCGTGACTCTTCTGTGCTTCTGAAGTCTCCTCCGATGCTTCTGAAGTCTCTTCCGAGATTCTGTCGCTTCCTTCGAGCTTCTGAATCCTACTCCGAGCTTCTGAAGCCTTTTTCTAGCTTCTGAATACTCTTCTTAGCTTTCTTAAGTGTGTATTACATGATTATACATTATATAACCTAATACAATACTAATCCAATTTAATTATTTTTAAAACCAAGTTCCCCTAATATAGTTTAGTGGAAACCAGGGTCGTCTCTCACAAGGAATGGCTAAGGAAGCAATGCACAGAACTAGTTGTATGACGGTTGTCACAATTAGGGGGTTTTTGTATGCAAGAAAAAAAATAATTTGGAATAAAATTGGAATAATAAAAATAGTGGTTTATGGGGTGGAACATTCATTAGGGAGTTTATCATTGGCTACAGAAGAATGCATGAGTTGATTAATTACGCCGGAGTTAGATCTAACTCCTCTGTTGTGATTCTAATGATTAATTGCCTAGAATGAGATTAATTAGTGAGATCTCACCTTTAGTTTCACTTTCAACAATTGTTAAATCCAATGACATTAATCTAATTAAAGAGACTAATCAGCCAATTAATTAATCATTGCCAAATCCTGATATGCCATGCATCAATTAATCAATTAACACATAAACACATGCCAATGAATTAGCCTAACTCAATCGAGTAAGCCAAGACAAGGGGTTAAACACACAATTTAAGATCTCAAATTATATGCCATGGTTTTGATAATGAAAACTTATGCAAGATTAAGAGCAAAGCCTCAATTTACCCCAATGATGATCACACCCTCATAAACCACCAAGAGACTTAGTTACTCATGGAGGAAATTAAAGGGCAGAAAATAAATTGGAATTTAGAATAAAGATGGAATGAAGAAAGTAAACAATAAAGGGAGAAGTAAAGAGAAATAAATGCAAATGGAAAGATGGAAAAACGAATAACTGAATTAATTAAAAGAGTAACTTAAAAAACCTAAAGGGCTAGACGAATAACGTTGGAAATACAAATGAGGGAGCTAGAGCTAGACTAGGAAAGAAGATGGAATCCTAATGGAGAATATAACTCTAACTAAAAGCCTAGGGTTCAAAGTAAGTAAACTACGAAAAGAAAAGATATGAAAGTAATAGTAGGTATGAAGAGGTGTGTTGTTTCTGATGCATTAGCCTTCTTTAAATAGAGTGAGCAGCCTCCAAACCCTAGCTAATTGGGCCCCCAGCGAGGCCTTGTAGATAGGTCTCTGCTGTAATAGAATTACGGCGCGGCGCTGGGGCGCGTATAGCTCGCTAGGGCGCCAATGCTGTGCACGTGATGGATTCAAGTGGGTTTCGCGCGCTGAGGGCACTGGGGCGCTCGATGCTGGTTCTGAATTCCACTGCTCCGCTTCTTGCTTAGTTCCTGATGTCTATTGCTCCAATAATTTCTATGACCTGCACCAACAAATGCAAAATACCCAAGATCAAGTGCAAAGGTCATCCTTGAATTGCAAAAACATCATAAAACTTATCACTTTAGCCTTTATTTCCATTAAGTCCAAATTAATTCCAAATTGTATTAAATACAATAAAAGGCTAAAATAGAGCAAAGAAATGCATACAATCATCCAAATTAAGGGCATAAAATATTGGCAAAAACCACGTTATGACCTATCTCTATGCTTCTCTTACAACTTACAAATATTTCATTTTAATAACCCGAAGCATATACAACACAATCTCACAGTGGTTTTCTCATACAAAGAGCTTCTGAAGAATTACAATTCATCCACTGTAGCTTCTCAATGTAAACTCACAAAGTTACATTAGTCTTGTTATTATCAAAACCAAATGAGGATTTACATTAACAGTTTCATCTTTAGATCTTAGAAAGAAAACCCAGCAAAATCTAGAGTAATCATCAACAATTACAAACACATATTTCTTTCCTCCTAGACTAGTGATTCTAGATGGACCAAATAGATCCATGTGCAATAGCTCTAGAGGCCTTTTAGTAGCAACATCAGAAATATGTTTGAAAGAGGTTTTAGTTTGCTTTCCTCTTTCGCAACTATTGCATATGGATCTCTTTGGTCCATCTAGAACAATTAGTCTAGGAGGAAAGAAATATGTGTTTGTAATTGTTGATGATTACTCAAGGTTTTGTTGGATTTTCTTTCTAAGATCAAAGGATGAAACTTTTGAAAAATTCCGAGTGTTTCTCAAAAGGATTCAAAATGAAAAGGGTTACAAAGTTTCAACCATTAAAAGTGATAATGAAGGAGAATTTGTAAATCATTTATTTAGAAACCTTTGTGAGGATTCGGGTATATTTCATACTTTTTCTAATCCTAGAACTCCTCAACAAAATGGAGTTTTAGAAAGAAAAAATAGAAGTATACAAGAGATGGCTAGAACCATGATGTTAGAAGGAAAAGTGGCAAAACATTTTTGGGCAGAGGCTGTGAATACGGCTTGCTATGTTCAAAATAGAGTGTTCATTAGACATTTTCTAAAGAAAACTCCATATGAGTTATGGTTCAACAAAAAACCTATTGTATCTTATTTTCATGTATTTGGTTGTGATTGTTTCATATTAAATACAAAAGATAATTTGGACAAGTTTGAAGCCATATATGATAATGCTATTTTCTTAGGATATTCTTTGAATTCAAAAGCTTTTAGAGTGTATAACATAAGGACTCTTACTGTGGAAGAATCCATACACATAACCTTCAAAGAATTGTCAAGAGATTTTGCAGGTTCTGAGGGTGACAATGAAGTAAGAGAATTTGAGGGAGTTCAGAATCTGAACTCAGAAGCTACTCAGATTCATACTTCAAAAGCTGCTGAGACTCATACTTCAGAAGCTACTCAGCATGGCACCTCAGAAGCTATGCAGTGTGGCGCTTCAGAAGCTGCACAGGATGGCACTTCAGAAGTTGCAAAGAATGGTACTTCAGAAGCTGCACAGAGTGGTTCTTCAGAAGCTATGCAGAATCATAGTTCAGAATCTACTCAGAGGCAGTGTCTAGAAGCTCATGCTTCTGATGAAAATGTGGTAACTTCAAACCAATTATCTTGTGATATTTCTTCTGAAAATATAACCAGAGGCAAAAATGAATTAAAATCCTTTGATCAAAATCTAATAATTGGAGAAACTTCACATGGTGTTAGAACTAGGAGATCACTTGATGCTTTTGTGTCTCTAGTGGAACCTAATTCTGTTTCTGATGCCTTAAATGATAAGTTTTGGTTAGATGCTATGAGAGAGGAACTAGAACAATTTGAGAAAAACAAGTTATGGTTCTTAGTTGAAAAACCAAAAGGAAAAATAGTGATAGGCACTAGATGGATCTTTAGAAACAAATTAGATCAACATGGTGAAGTGGTTAGAAACAAGGCTAGATTAGTGGCTAAGGGATATACACAGCAATAGGGTATAGATTATGATGAGACTTATGCTCCTGTTGCTAGGATAGAAGTTATTCGTGAAAGTGTATGTGTGCACGAGAAGGGGGGGTTGAATCGTGCAAGTTTTAAAAATTACTTCTTAAAACTTTTACTTAGAAAACTGTTTTTACTCAGAAGGTAGATCTTAAAGTTTGCAGCGGAAATTGCTTTCTGAGAAGATAAGGTTTATGAGAACTTAGTCTTTCTGAGAAAGTTCCTTTCTGAGCAGTTTTAAGAAAATAACTTTGAGTTAGAGTTTCTTAAACGCTTTCTGATTTTAATCAATGAAGTTTTCACGAGACCCCTTAATTAAAGTTGTGATAGAGTTTTTCTCAAAGATTTGTACAAGTAAGGAGTAAGGGAGAAAAGCTTAACACAGAGAATTTTATATTGGTTCGGTTATAACCAACCTACTCCAGTCCCCAACCTTCAGTTGAGAGTTCTTGGATATTCTTCTTAAAGTGCCTTCCCAGACAACAATGCCTTTACCACGTAAAGGACTTCTAGATTTAACTTACAATTGTAAGGATTTACACAAATACAGAACTAGAAGATTTTCGCAAAGTTGAAAGAACAATTCTGTAAAATTGTCTTTCTGAGAAAGTTCTAAGTTTTCGCAAAATGATTTTCAATTCAACAGAGTTTTGGCACGTTTAATCAAGAGTTTTAGCGCAAGAGTTTCGTCACATTGCTCTGAAATTAGAAGCTTTCACTTTGCTTATGTGGCTGTGTCCTTTTCAGAACGGCTCCCGGCTACAGTCAGCGCGAAATGAGGAACTTTTCAGAACTGCACAGTGCGCGTGTTCCCACTTCCTTGGCTAGTTGTAGCGAGCTTTCTGATACTTCTTGCGATCCCTTGAGTCCAGACCCTTGGTTGCTTCTGAGTCCAACATTCTGAGAGATGTACGGACTTCTGAGGCGAACCTTCTGAGGGAAGACCCTTCTGAGAACTACTAGTCGCAAGGTCTTCTGAGACCCTTCTGAGGCGACAGTGTTCTTTCCTTAGAAACATGTTTTCACCTTCTGCGCTTCTGAGACATCCTTTCTGATATCTTTTGCGCTATGATTTTATTAATTGATCTCGAGGCTACTTGATGTTTTGTCTTGGTCTTTGCTCATGGTATTGCAATAATTTAAAGCTTTCTGAGACACTT
This sequence comes from Aeschynomene evenia, assembly GCA_013621005.1. Classification (NCBI taxonomy): domain Eukaryota; kingdom Viridiplantae; phylum Streptophyta; class Magnoliopsida; order Fabales; family Fabaceae; genus Aeschynomene; species Aeschynomene evenia. Next base: position 508,132 of record RYYW01000029.1, on the reverse strand, counting down.
AGCGCACATATTAGCAAAACCTTAAGTAAAATTTTTATACTTATAGCTTACCTTGTTATCATTAAAACTTTCATAACTCTAAGAGAATTATGCCTAATTCTCTCAGAAGGGTTATGGAGCTTACAATCTCCCCCTTTTTGATGATAACAACTTAAGTCTTAAGATAATAATTTTGCTTAAGTTCAGAAGTGTTTCTGAGTAAGTTCTCAACTTATTCAGAATGCACTTTTGCTTTCTTAGAAACTAACTTAGCTTTCTGAGAGAAGGCTTAGTTATTTTCTTAGAAGGCTGTGATAATCAACAGTTAAAGTATTCAATGAGTGATCACTGTTTGAGATTATTAATTACATAGCGTGTATTTCATGATGAATATATGTATCAAATTCATACATACCAGGCTAAGTAAATCAAGAGATGCCAAATAACAAAAAATAAGCATAAAATTAAGTAAAACATAAGATGCCAAAATAATGATTTTTCATTGATGGTTTTGTAGAGATACAAAATATTTGGCTTCCCCTAAGTTGTTGCTCCCCCTAAGTTCTAGCCTAGTGTTTACGATAGCCAATGTTCAAAAATTTTATCTCATTTATCTACTCCCCCTTTGTTACATCAAAAAGAGCGGCTAAGACATAAACGCCATCATTGACTTAGAACTACTGTCTTCTGGCAATGTAGCGTAGCAGCTGGCATATCTCCATGAGAATCTCGCTCTGAGTCGCATTCTGAGCGCATTCTGGAGGTAGTTCGGAGGCAGTGGAAGGCTGTTGAGAAGATGAGGGTTGAGATGAAGGAGGACGAGAGACTTCAGCCTCAAGTACTTCATCGATGATATCTCTCTTTTGATATTCAGGAAGTTCTTCTTCTTGGACAGCTTTGCCTTCAATAGCAGCGAGTTCAATAGAAGGCTGCCTCTGAGTGTCCTCAGAAACTAGAGCAAGGTCTAGATCAGAAGGTTGCCGAGCTGATGGTTGCTCCATAGCATCAGAAGTCTGAGCATCTTCGGAGAGGCTGAAAGTTGATATCTGACTATGGATGGCTTCACTGCCTTTCAACTTCTCAGTTCGACCAAAGAAAGGCCGAAATTGCACAGAGGGTGGGGTGACTACCATCCTTCCCAGCTGAAAGCCGGAACCAATCATTGAGTCCGTAATCGAGAAGGTGGGACCTTGTTGATCAAAGGATGTAGGAGGAACCTCTGTTATATCTAGAGGAGGAACCTCTGGTTCCTTCTGAGAGTCCTTCTCAGATAGAGTTCCTTCTAAGGAACTGTGGGCAACAAATGCCTCAACTGCTGCAACTCTGGCAGCCATGGTAGCGTCAGTGCCCACCTCTGAGCTGAGCCCAGTGCTGGTGGTCCCTGGCACTACTTCATGTGTTGAGACATGAGTTTCCTCATGTTCCGAAGGGATCTCAGAAGAGATAGGACCAACCTCAGAAGTTGGTTCAAGTAAGGCTTCCTCATGTTGTAGTTGTTGTTCTGGTTGCATCTGAGCAGCTTCTGGAGTCTCAGAAGGTTGATCCAGTTCCTTCTGGACCTCAAGCATCGTCTGAGCCAATGACTCAGCATTCACAGTAGCAGCCTCAGTTGTGGTTGCCTCAGAAAGTTCCACCATAGAAACCTCAGATGGCTTCTTCTGGGGCTCTTTCTTGGAGCTTCCAGCATCTGGAGTGCGATGCTCAATGCGAAAGTTTGCCGCATCTTCTTCCTCAGAAGAGGAATCAGCAACATTTCCTCCGTGCCCCTGAATGTCTTCTCTGGTAGGGGAGACATTCCCAGATAGGGAGGAGTGATGAGAAGCTTCTGCTTCTTCTTCAACAGCAGCAGCAGTAGCAGTAGCGGTGGTGGCAGCAGTAGCAGCAACTGCTACAATTTCTTTTCCCGTCAGCTTCGGCGGGCTCTGTTTCTTAGTGGTTTTTATCCCCACTCCTTTGTGAGACTTTCCCTGATAATTCAAGGAATGCAGGAGTTTAGTTTTAAATGTGGTGGGTTTAAAACCAGCAACAGAATCAGAAACAGGAATTGAAGTAGAAGAAGATTTAAGAAAGGAAGGTGGAGTTTTAGAGTAAGCTTTTACCAAACGACCACGTTTCTTTTTCCTTTCTGGTGGCACGTCTGGGACTTGGAGAGTTGGAGGTTCTTTCCTCTTTCTGGTCATGGGTTGCGCAGATGTTGTTTCTTCTGAGTCTTCAGCAGCCTCAACAACCTCAGGTTCCTTATGAGGAGTCTTCTGAGCTTCCTCAGAAGCCATACTCCTTGTCACCCTTGTTGGAGAAGGGTGAGTCACCTTTGGCTGCTTCTTCTTCCTTTCTGAGGGGTCAGAAGCCTTTTCCTTTCCTTTCTCAGCCTTAGAGGGCTGTTTGGTGCTAGCAGCTCCCTTGTAAGGCTTTGCTTCCTCTTTCTTCTTAGGTGCCCCCGTCTCTGGTACCTTCTTCTTCTTGATGTTGTTGAAGGTGACCATGGTGAATTTGCTGTGGTTGAAGACGTATTCATAGTCTTCAAGTGGGAAGGAGAAATGGTCGAGGATTCTGGTCAGAAGGCTTCCGTAAGGTAGACTTGTGAGAGCCCTCTTAGGATGAGCTTGGTGCATCATTTAGTTGAGCACCATCCTTCCAAAATCTACTCTTTCCTTCTTCAGCAGGTGGTACAATAGGCATGCATCCATGGTGGTAACGTTCCCCATGTCTCCAATCTGAGGGAGAAGGGTATGTTGAACGACTGAGAAGATGATTCTGGCCTCTTGCGTAAGATGAGGCACCTTTACGCCCTTGAGTGGTAGACTGTTGCTACCAGTCAGAAGTGTCACCACTTCTTCTTCTGAGTCATCTACCTCCTTGACCCATTATGGGTCGTCGGCGATGACAGCACCACCATTCAAGGTCTTGAAAACTTTGTTGATGTCAGAGGAGGAGAAGCGGATTTGCTGATCAGCAATCGTGCTTTTGACTCCTTTGTTGGTGAACCTTTCTATCTGCGAATAGAATGCTCTCACCACATTTGGGTAGCACACGTCCTCTGAGCTCATCATGGCTGGCCATCCAGGTTGGTTGAGGAAGGTGAGTTGAAGCTCATCCACTTGATTGTATACGTTGAGAGGTAGTACTCTTCCCATAGCAAGATTTCTTGGAAGATAAGTCTTGTGGAATAGGGACTGCATCTCCTCATTGTCGTAGAGAATATCTTCGGATACTTCATTGAGGTTGTTTCTCATTAAGCCCTTGATTTCTCTAGAGGAGGCCATTTGGAAGAAAAGTTTAGTTTGAGAAGAAATGAGAGGAGAGATAGCGGAGAGAGAGCGAGAGGATGAAGATGAAGATTGGAAAGCGAGGAGAGGATTTGACAGAGTTTTGGTAAGTTTTAAAGCGCAAAGTGTTCAAATGAAAAAATGTCATGAGTTTTTATAGAAATGGCTTGTAACTAGCCGTTTCTGACGCTTATCCAAAAGTTATCGTTGGTAACTTGTTTCTCGGAAGGTACCTTTATGAGAGAAGTGGTCCTTCTGAGAAATGTTCCTTCTGAGAAATGTTTCAGAAGATCTCCTTTCTGAGGGATGAGTCTTCTGAGAACAAGTTTTCTCAGATAGTGTTTTCTGTGTTTTCCTATTTCAAGCTCAGAAGCTTAGTTCTATTGTTTGTCTCAGAGTCTAGACTAGGACTAAGGGGGGTTTCTAAGAAAAAGTTTTTTTAATTTTAAAATACTTAGAAACGTCTTAGGTTGAGAAGTCCTTTCAGAACATTGAAACGATCCTCGGTTAAAGGCTTTGTAAATATATCTGAGATTTGATCCTCAGTATTCACAAATTTAAGTTCAATGTCGCCTTTTTGCACATGATCCCGAATAAAGTGATGTTTTATATCAATGTGCTTGGATCGAGAATGCTGAATAGGATTCTTAGCTAAGTTGATAGCACTTGTATTATCACAAAGGATAGGAATTTTGGTGTACCTTAATTGATAATCAAGTAGCTGATTCTTAATCCATAGCATCTGAGAACAGCAGTTTGCAGCAGACACATACTCAGCTTCAGCAGTTGATAGGGCGATCGTATTTTGCTGCTTGCAAGACCAAGTGATCAAGCATTTTCCAAATAAGCAGCAGCAGCCACTTGTGCTTTTGCGATCGATCCTATCTCCAGCATAGTCAGCATCACAATATCCTACAACATCAGAAGAACAACCTTTCTCGTACCAAAGACCAAGATTAGTAGTTCCACTTAAATATCGTAAAATTTGTTTAACTGCAGTTAAATGTGATTGCTTAGGCTTAGACTAGAATCTAGCAAAGATCCCAACACTGAGTTGGATATCTGGTCTGGAGGCAGTTAAGTAGAGAAGTGAGCCAATCATCCCTCGATAGTTGCTTTCTGAGACTTTCTCACCATCTTCATCCAAGTCAATTACTTGAGAGGGATGCATGGGAGTGCTCATGGGTTTGGCCTTATCCATCAGAAACTTCCTCAGAAGTTCTTTGGTATACTTCTCTTGGTGAATAACTGTCCCTTCTGACTCTTGCTTGATTTGCAATCCTAGAAAGAATTTTAATTCTCCCATCATGCTCATCTCGAATTCTCCTTGCATAAGCTTGGAGAATTCTTTGCAAAGGCATTCATTGGTTGCGCCAAATATTATGTCATCAACATAAATCTGGACAATCAAGAAGCCAGAGTCTTCTGAGAGTGTAAAGAGAGTTGTGTCCACTTTCCCTCTTGAGAATCCGTTTTTAAGGAGGAAAGAGCTCAATCTATCGTACCAAGCTCTTGGAGCTTGTTTTAGACCATAGAGAGCCTTTGTAAGCTTAAATACGTGATCTGGGAATGCATCATTCACAAAACCAGGAGGTTGTTTTACATAAACTTCCTCAGAGAGGTATCCATTCAAGAAGACAGACTTAACGTCCATCTGATAGAGTTTGAAACCTTTGTGTGCAGCAAAAGCTAGCAACATTCTGATAGCTTCCAATCTTGCGACTGGAGCGAAAGTTTCATCGTAGTCTATCCCTTCTTGTTGGTTGTACCCTTGAGCAACCAATCTGGCCTTGTTTCTCACGACTTGACCGTTTTCATCAAGTTTGTTTCGAAACACCCATTTAGTCCCAATGATACTCCTACCTTTGGGCTTCTGAGTTAGTTTCCAAACCTGATTTCTCTCGAATTGGTCAAGTTCATTGATAGGATGCAAAATTCTGTGCATTCTTTACCTTTACATGTGCATCTTGCATTCTTTATTGCTTTAATAATGGTTCTTTACACTGTTTGTGCATATTTTCACTTTCTTGGTTAGTGTGGCAATTTTATGTCTTTTTGAGGCTTGTTAGTGGCATTTCGGTCTTGTTATCTTTGATGCACTCTTGGGTAGTGTCTTTGGATTTCAGGGACCTAGGCCGGAGCTACTTCGAGTCTTGGAAGCATCGGAAGCGTCGGAGCGAACGAGCGGACGAACGGCGAGCCGGAGAAAAAGCTGCATCTTTTGGTTTTCTGTGTTGGTCGCTAGCGACCAGCATTATGCTTGCTTGGTCGCTAGCGATCGGGTCGTGACAGCAGCAGTAAATTATGCAGAATTTGCAATTTAGTCCCTAGTTCATTTTATACTTAAGACCCCTTTTGTAATTGGGCGGGGGACTTTTTTCATTTTCCTTAGTTTTAGTTTTTTGTTAGGTTATTCTAGAGAGAGAAGCTCTCCCTTCTCTCTAGAATCTCTCTTTACATTTTCTTTACATTTTCTCTCTACACATTACATACATTTCTCCAAGTTCAATTTAATTTCTAATTTCATTTCCATCTTTGCTATTGCTTTAATTTCTTGTTTCTTACTTGCTTTAATTATGGTTGAGTAGTCTCTTTGTTCTTGGTGTTGGGTAATGCTAGAATTACATTTTCCCTTGAAACCCATTGCATGATTTTGCTCTTGCTTCCTAATCTCTTGGTTCCAAATGCAATTGAAGTTTGTTTGTGTGGATCCATGCTTGCTGATTTTAATTGTATATCTTGAATGCATATTTGATTTCTTGATTGAGAGATTATTGTGCATTTGAGTGTTTTTGGGTGTTGAGTGAGGATTATCATTTGATGCCCATTTGCTAGGAGAGTAGGAATAATTCTTGATTGAGAATTAGGTTTGCATATGTTTAGAATAGTTTTACTATTTTGGTTTGGATCCAAATCATTTTGGTTGAATAATTCTTATGCATGTGTAAGTTGCTTGCAAGGTGTTTGATAAAATGCCTAGGTGGGTTTGGGATGGGGAAAATATGGTTTGATGCATGTCCCAACACCAAGACTCTTTTGCATTGTTATTTCCCTTTATTTGCATAGCTTTATTCACTTCTTGCACAATCCCAAATCTACATATACTATACACACTAGATCAATGATATATGCCTCCTTGAGAGACGACTTGGGTTGGCTAGCTATACTACTATAGCTAATTAATTCAATACCTTTTTGGGAACTTGTTTTTAAATTCTAAATTGATTGTAGTTAAAAGAAATAACGACGCTTTTAGCTACATCAATTTTTGGCGCCGTTGCCGGGGAGGCTTAAGATTTGATCTTTGTGCATAGTTATTACTATTTTTTACACAAAAACACAATAAAAATTCTGCATTATTTTTCTGGTTTAGTGCAGAATTTTTCTACATTATTTAGTTTTTCATATCTCTTACACCTTCTATGCTATCTATGAATGACTCGGTTGCACCCCGATCCACCGCTAGAACATTTTGACCCGAAAATGGAAGAACCTTGAGGAACTAAAGGTGTTCTAGAGGATTGGTGGTGTAGAGGACATAGGAGTGTTGGGTGTAAATGTGTTCTAACTCCTTTTTCTTGTTTTTCCCTTTTGTTATTTTTGTTCTTTGATAATTTTCTTATTTTGAAACTAACATGGATTCTAATGCTTATTTTGGTGCCCAAGATTTTTGCTCTTATGGCCATGTAGGGGATAAGAATATGACATTTTGTGAGGCCCTTCAACAAGAGGTGGACCAGAAAATGGCGGAGATAATGGACATTCTTCATGAGTTGGCCATGGTACCTTCTTTGGAGTTGGATCTCTCTCATATGATGAATATGGCAATGGGGTTTCCATGTGAGGTATACTACCTCTCTTTTGAGGATAAGGTCAAGTTGGATGAGCTTTTGGATACATGTAGGAGGCTATATGATGAGTTCTTTTCACCTCAACCACCATACACACAAACCTACACCTCACCACCATCTTACCTTGAACAATCTCCATACACTTATCATGAGCCCACCCTATACCCATACCCAACCGAAAACCCAACCCCACCACCCATAAACCTATCTTCCTCATCTCAACATCTTGCATCTTCTTCAAATTGTCATGAGGCGGAAGGCTCAACATTGGACCAAATCCTTAAGCTTCTTCGGGAGCAAAAGCAACGAAATGAAGAGCTCTTACGCCAACAAGATGAAATGCAAAGGAAGCTTATGGAATTGGAGAATGCTCAAACCACACCCTCTAGTAACCAAGAAGCATCACTACCCTCATCTCCATCACCATTATCCAACCCACAACCTTCCCCCTCACCCCAATTGTCACATGCACCGCCATCACCACTCTCACCACTACCACATGAGGAGGATTATGCTCTGGAGCAATTAGATTGGACAACCTTGAAGTCCATGGTGGAAGAGCTAGCTGGGTTAGTTGAGGATCCTCCACCTCCACCTTCACCACCTTCTATTCCCGTGGAGGATTGCCCACAATTCCATGAGCCTTCACCCATTGAGATGTTTTATGTTTTGGAGCCTCGTGACCCCTTGGATGGTGACATGGTAGTGGATGCCGAGGAGAACTCGGATGATGATGAGATTGTTTATGCGGACCCACCGCCACCACCTTGTGAGCTAGAAGGAAAAGGAATCATGGAGAACTCTCATATGTGTGTCGAAGCTACTTCAGGAGCTTCTTCATTGGAGGATTTCACCATGGGACCTTATGAAGCGGTTGGTGTTGCGGTCATTCTTTCCCTACCCTCGATCGAGTTCATTTTCCTTGGTTCGGAGCCATTCTCCCTCTCTCGCCATGAGTTCGCCTTCCTAGACACGGATGCACAGCTCCTTGCCATTTGTGGGGGGTCAACATCTTCTCAAATTGAGGCATCTTGGGAACCGAAGTCTTTTGGTTTTGTCCATGTGAAGGCTTCTTGTGGGGTTCACCATCCCTCCTCACTTAAAGTTGGTTGCTCTTGGGATGCTTTGTCAAAGGGGAGTTCTCATTCCCTAAGGAACAAAATTCGGGCCAAGATGCATGGGTCCCGAGACAAGAAGAGGATCATGCTTCGTGGTTTCATTTGCTTCTTGTGGGATCCCGGCGGGGGCGTTGATAGCACCCCGTGGTGGAAGCTCTTAGACCAATTCAAGCATAAGCCACCTTGAGGGAGTTTCTATCACTCTTTTACTTTATGTTTTGCATTTAAATTCAATAAAGCATGTTTTAGGTTTGTGTGATAGTGTAGGTTGCTTGTTTGTTTGAGTTAGTGACTTGTCCATCATGTTTTTCTTGTTTCTAGTCTTTTTTATTATTTGCATTTCCATGTGTTAGGAGTTATATTTTCGTAGCTTAGGGTAGGATTGGGGGCACTTTGCAAAATTCTGCAGCATTTTGCTGCATAATGCTGATTTCTGCAGCATTGGTCGCTAGCGACCAACCCCTCGTCGCTAGCGACCACCAACTTGGTCGCCTAGCCACATGCGCCTCGTCGCACGCGCTTCGAAACACACTGCCAAATTTAATTTTTTCTCTTGGTCGCTGGCGACAATGCTGATGGTCGCTAGCGACCAGCTTCATAAAAAAAAAATTAAAAAAAAAAAAGTCTGAAAATGAAAAGTTTAGGTAATTTAGGTTCACTTTGTGTGCTCCTTGACTTTCTTTGTTGCTTTGTAAATGTTGTGCTTGAGACATTCATCATTTTTTGGTGGTTAGGAGTTCTAACACGGTTGCATTTCATTTAGATTTTAATTCTTTCTTGGTGATTGATCTTTAATTGTATAGATGATTTGTGTCTGGACATGCACCTTGTGAGTTTTGAGCCTTACATTGAGTGGCCACATTACATGTCATTCCATTCTTGATGTGTGTATCTCTTGTGGACTATGTCGTTCTAGGGTTTGCCCTGTCTCTTAATTGAGGCTACGTTTCATATGCATTCTTGAGTGTGATAGAGGCACCATTTTTCTTTAGCTCACGGCCATATTGCCCACCCTCTACATTCCCATTGCAAGCCCCTTTGAGCCTTATATCCCATTCTTTGATCTTAGCTCATCTTTCGCCTAAAAAGTGAAAAACTATTTGACACCCTACTTTGGGAAGTGGAGTAGCATTGGTTTTATCATTTTGTGTGCTTGAGTCTAAGTGTGGGGGTTTGTCGTGGACGACAAACTTTTAAGTGTGGGGGAGGGACATATTGATGTGTTAATGTGAAAATTGGTTGGAATTTTATGTAAAGAACATGTAAGTGAAAAAAAAAAAATTTATACATGAGCAAAGGAAGAAAAGCACACAAAAGCAAAGTAAATTCAAGGTCAAAGACCTCATGTTTAAGTATTTAAAGGTTCAAAGTGCAAGAAAAGAGTAAAACTCTTGTGCTTTTCCTTTTGTGTTCTTGGAACTCCCCCTTGTGTTTAATCGAGACTCTCATAACCAATGCTAGTCTAACTTTCTTGGGTCCTTTAGCTCACTTATCCATACATTCCACACCTTAGCCTTGGCCTCGTTACAACCAAAATAAAGACCTCTTGATTCTTGGGTGCATTGAATGTTAGTGGTGAAGATCTAGAGGTTTGGCAAACCTACGTTGAATGCTTGGTCTAACAAGAGAATTGAGAGGAAGACCAAGCCACTATATAAGTGAGTAGAGAGCATACACACTCCCTTGAGGTCCTTCCATTTCATCTATGCATTTTAAGGGATTTCTGCTTGGCTCGTGATGTTGTGCCTATTGATGTTGAAATGCTTGGTTGTTGGAATTTCTTGCTGCTTTAATTGTTTTCTTGGTCTTAAGCCAGAGCACTTTTGAGCATTCTTGGAAAGTCAAGTAGCACCTTGTTTCTTTTGTTTTGATTTCTTAGCTTTAGGATCTCTTGCATGAGGACATGCAAGTGGTTAAGTGTGGGGGTATTTGATAGGATGCGAAATTCTGTGCATTCTTTACCTTTACATGTGCATCTTGCATTCTTTATTGCTTTAATAATGGTTCTTTACACTGTTTGTGCATATTTTCACTTTCTTGGTTAGTGTGGCAATTTTATGTCTTTTTGAGGCTTGTTAGTGGCATTTCGGTCTTGTTATCTTTGATGCACTCTTGGGTAGTGTCTTTGGATTTCAGGGACCTAGGCCAGAGCTACTTCGAGTCTTGGAAGCATCGGAAGCGTCGGAGCGAACGAGCGGACGAACGGCGAGCCGGAGAAAAAGCTGCATCTTTTGGTTTTCTGTGTTGGTCGCTAGCGACCAGCATTATGCTTGCTTGGTCGCTAGCGATCGGGTCGTGACAGCAGCAGTAAATTATGCAGAATTTGCAATTTAGTCCCTAGTTCATTTTATACTTAAGACCCCTTTTGTAATTGGGCTGGGGGACTTTTTTCATTTTCCTTAGTTTTAGTTTTTTGTTAGGTTATTCTAGAGAGAGAAGCTCTCCCTTCTCTCTAGAATCTCTCTTTACATTTTCTTTACATTTTCTCTCTACACATTACATACATTTCTCCAAGTTCAATTTAATTTCTAATTTCATTTCCATCTTTGCTATTGCTTTAATTTCTTGTTTCTTACTTGCTTTAATTATGGTTGAGTAGTCTCTTTGTTCTTGGTGTTGGGTAATGCTAGAATTACATTTTCCCTTGAAACCCATCGCATGATTTTGCTCTTGCTTCCTAATCTCTTGGTTCCAAATGCAATTGAAGTTTGTTTGTGTGGATCCATGCTTGCTGATTTTAATTGTATATCTTGAATGCATATTTGATTTCTTGATTGAGAGATTATTGTGCATTTGAGTGTTTTTGGGTGTTGAGTGAGGATTATCATTTGATGCCCATTTGCTAGGAGAGTAGGAATAATTCTTGATTGAGAATTAGGTTTGCATATGTTTAGAATAGTTTTACTATTTTGGTTTGGATCCAAATCATTTTGGTTGAATAATTCTTATGCATGTGTAAGTTGCTTGCAAGGTGTTTGATAAAATGCCTAGGTGGGTTTGGGATGGGGAAAATATGGTTTGATGCATGTCCCAACACCAAGACTCTTTTGCATTGTTATTTCCCTTTATTTGCATAGCTTTATTCACTTCTTGCACAATCCCAAATCTACATATACTATACACACTAGATCAATGATATAAGCCTCCTTGAGAGACGACTTGGGTTGGCTAGCTATACTACTATAGCTAATTAATTCAATACCTTTTTGGGAACTTGTTTTTAAATTCTAAATTGATTGTAGTTAAAAGAAATAACGACGTTTTTAGCTACATCATTCATCCTGCATGGCATTTACCCAGCTAGGATCATCTAACGCCTCTTCTATGGAATTTGGTTCAAGTTCAGAAACCATAGCAAGATTAGTATAGTTCCTTATGGTTCTTACGCCACGTTCTGGATTGCCCAAGACTTCGTTCTGAGAGACGTTCTTCAAGTCTCTTGAACCTCTAATCCCTTTAGGAGTAAGGTTCTGAGAAGGAGACACAGAAGGTTCTCTTTCTGAGTCATCAGAAGCTTGTCCTTCTGAGAATCTAGGTTCCATTGTATTTGGAGAAGTAGATTCTCTAGGTTCTGGAGCTTCGATGATGCTACTGGATTTTTCTTTAGATGGAGATGGTTGTTCCATGGGTTGGAAGTCAGTCTCATCATCTATAAGAATTTTCTTTTTGGCTTTCTCAGAAGTGATGTTGAGTTTTTCAAACTCATCTTCTAAGTCTGCGTCTTTCTGAGACATGTCCTTACTAAGTTCTTTGAACTTAATATGGATTGTCTCTTCAACACATTTACTCCTTTTGTTATATACTCTGTAAGCTTTAGAGACTAAGGAGTATCCTAGGAAGCATCCATCATCGGACTTAGGATCAAACTTAGAGAGTTTGTCCTTTGTGTTGAGAATAAAACAAGAAGAACCAAATACATGGAAATAAGAAATGTTTGGTATTTTATTCTTCCATAGCTCGTAAGGAGTCTTTTTCAGAATTGGTCTCAGAAATACTTGATTCTGAATGTAGCATGAAGTGTTAACTGCTTCAGCCCAGAAACCTTTTGAGAGTCCGCTTTCTAACAGCACTTTTCTAGCCATCTCTTGAAGGCTTCGATTCTTTCTCTCAGCCACTCCATTTTGTTGAGGAGTTCTGGGAGATGAGAATTCGTGAGCAATGCCCAGATTTTCACAAAACTTTTCGAAAGCATGGTTCTCAAATTCACCACCATGATCTGATCTTATGGTATGAATGTGCGAATCCTTTTCTGTTGAAACTCTTTTTGCAAATGCTTTGAACTTCTCAAAAGTTTCTTCCTTAGAGGCTAGAAAGAAAACCCAAGTGAATCTGGAGTAATCATCCACTATGACAAGACCATAGCGTTTTCCAGAAAGAGAAGCCGTTCTGGTTGGTCCAAAGAGATCCATGTGGAGCAGTTCCAGTGGTTTCTGAGTGGAAATACCACTTTTACTGGGAAAGGAAGCTTTGGTCTGTTTCCCTTTTTCACAGAAGTCGCAGGTTGCATCCTTCTGATACTTAATTCTGGGAAGGCCCTTTACAAGTCCTTTCTGAGAGAGTTCAGAAAGAAGTCTCATATGGGCATGACCAAGTTTCTTATGCCACAACCATTTGTCTTCTTGGACAGAGACAAGGCACTCCACGTTTTGATCCTTTAGATCATCCAGATGGATAACATAGATGTTACCAACACGTTTTCCTTCCAGAACGATCTTGTCATTTGTGAGATTAATCACATGACAATACTTGGCATAAAACTCAACCTTTAAGCCTTTGTCACAAAATTGACTAATGCTTAATAGATTGTGAGTTAAGCCATCGACCAAAAGTACATCTGAGATTTGGTGAGAGGAATCCTTACCAACATCTCCGGTTGTAGTGACTCTTCCCTTAGCGCCATCACTGAATCGCACTGTTCCGCCTTTCTTGGGCTTGAGGCTTCTGAACCAGTGCTTGCTTCCAGTCATGTGCCTCGAGCAGCCACTGTCAAGGTACCACTGCTCATCGTGGTGGTGGAGCAGCGCTTGATGATGTACCTGCAGTCACAAAGTTAATAGATTTAGGTACCCATTCTTTGTTGGGTCCTTGCTTGTTAGCTTTCTTGGACTTTTGCCTTCTTTTCTTAGAAGGGTTATGGTTTTGAGAGTCAGAACCCTTTTGTTTGCCCTTTTCAGAAGCACTTGCTTTCTGAGAAGTTTTACCCTTCTGAGAGGGGTTAGTCTTCTTAGAAGGCTTTGCTTTCTGAGTTTTCTTCTTAGCCTTCTGAGGCTTAGAGATTTTTCCTTTTTTCAACATAGGGCAATTTTCAGAACCATGACCACTCTTAAAACATATAATGCACATGCGAGGTGACTTGGTTAAGGATGGATCAAGATCATGTGGTTCAAAGACTTCTTCATATCCAAGACCACTTTTGTCTTTATAGGGTTTTTGACCCCCAAGCAAAAGACTTAGCATCTTTTCACCATTTACCATCTTAACTAAGTCAGAGGTTAGAAGTTCATTTGTCTTTTGCAGTTCGATCATGGCCTTTTCAGCCTTCTCTACTGTGATTGAAGACAGATTTTCTAATGCTTGATACAGGTCATGACTTTCAAGGTATCTACCCTTGAAGTCGTCTCTTTCAAGCCTTATGTTCTGAACCTCTTGAGTTAGTCTTACATTTTCAGCTTCTAAATCTTTAAAAGATTTTTTGAGATTGCTGAAACTGTTAGCTAGCTCGTTTGAGTCTTTCAGAAGATCATAATAAAGTTCTGAGAGCTCATCGTATGAATATGAAAGAGGAGGAGAATTTGGTACCTCTTCTGATTCAGATTCTGTTTCCAGAATATAGTCAGTTTCTGCCATGAAGCAAACATTAACTTCTTCTTCCTCACTTGCTCCTTCAGAAGCTTCTTCTTCTGAATCGCTCCAGGTTGCAGCCATTGCCTTCTTTTTCCTTCTGGGGATGAATTTCTTCTTCCCTTTGTTTTGTGGACACTCCGTCTTGAAGTGGCCTTTTTCTCCACATCCAAAGCATGTGGCATCTAAAGGCTTTGACTTTCCTTTCTTAGGAGTGAATTCCTTGCTTTTGTTTGGTCTCTTTCTCCAGGCTTTCTTCATTTTCTTTACTAGGAGAGAAATGTCGTCGTCTTCAGATTCTGAGCCTTCATCATTGTCAGACTCAGAAGCTTCTTCAGCTTCTTCAGCTTTGGAAGATTATCTGACTTGACTGTTCAGAGCCAGTCCCTTCTGAGGTCTGGAGGAAGCGGATGGTCCTCCGAGCAACCCTTCCAGTTCGATCTCATGCGTTCTGAGCGAACCAAATAGTACATCCAAACCCAGCTGGTTTAGATCCTTGGCTTCCTGGATTGCTGTGACCTTAGGACGCCATTTTGCAGAAAGGCTTCTGAGGATTTTTCTTACCATCTCAGCGTTTGAATAAGTCTTTCCCAAGACTTTCAGTTGGTTGATGATATGGAGAAATCTTATTGACATGCTGTCAATAGTTTCCTCAGGCTGCATGCTAAAGGACTCGTATTTGTGTACGAGCATTGAGATTTTTGTTTCCTTGACTTCGTCATTACCTTCGTGCAGCATATGAAGTCTTTCCCAAATCTCTTGTGCAGTATCACATGACACAATTTTGTCATATTCTACCTTGGGTAAAGCACAGAGGAGAATATACTTGGCTTTGAAGTTGAGTTGTATCTTCTCCTTCATTTCTTGAGTCCATTCGTCCTTAGGGACTCGTCTTGTATAGGTTCTGAGTGCTGGAGGTGCCACTCCTGGCTCAGCGTCTGTTGCAACCATAGCGTTCTCTGTAATTGTCTGCAGAGGCTGATAGTCTCCATTCTCGATCCTATCCCATAAGTCCAGACTGGTGTGCTTGATGAATAGCGTCATCCTGTCACGCCAGTAGTCGAAGCTGTCTCCGAGAAACATAGGAGGTCTGTTTATCGAAGCCCCATCTGATATGAATGCAGCTGGTGAATTCATATTTCCCTTTGTGGATCTTTTCCTTGACACTGCGAAGTGCTCAACCCCTTAAGGACCGAGCTCTAATGCCAATTGAAAGTGTATGTGTGCACGAGAAGGGAGGGTAGAATCGTGCAAGTTTTAAAAATTACTTCTTAAAACTTTTACTTAGAAAGCTGTTTTTACTCAGAAGGTAGATTTTAAAGTTTGCAGCGGAAATTGCTTTCTGAGAAGATTAAGTTTCTGAGAACTTAGTCTTTCTGAGAAAGTTCCTTTCTGAGCAGTTTTAAGAAAATAACTTTGAGTTAGAGTTTCTTAAACGCTTTCTGATTTTAATCAATGAAGTTTTCACGAGACCTCTTAATTAAAGTTGTGATAGAGTTTTTCTCAAAGATTTGTACAAGTAAGGAGTAAGGGAGAAAAGCTTAACACAGAGAATTTTATACTGGTTCGGTTATAACCAACCTACTCCAGTCCCCAACCTTCAGTTGAGAGTTCTTGGATATTCTTCTTAAAGTGCCTTCCCAGACAACAATGTCTTTACCACGTAAAGGACTTCCACCACTTCACAACCCGAAGTGGATTTCCTTGCCTCACACTAGAGGACTTCCTTGCCTCCAACACTAGAGGACTTCCTTGCCTCCAAAGCTAGAGGACTTCCTTGCCTTAAACAATTAAGGACTTTGAACTTTGCCTCAAACACCAGAGGACTTAAAACTGCCTTCAAACAACGAAGGACTTAGCGTTTTTCGGAAAGTTGTTTTTGATTCGAAAAACAACTACTAAGATTAAGTTACAAACTCAATTTAACCCTTAGTAGACTTCTAGATTTAACTTACAATTGTAAGGATTTACACAAATACAGAACTAGAAGATTTTCGCAAAGTTGAAAGAACAATTCTGTAAAATTGTCTTTCTGAGAAAGTTCTAAGTTTTCGCAAAATGATTTTCAATTCAACAGAGTTTTGGCACGTTTAATCAAGAGTTTTAGCGCAAGAGTTTCGTCACATTGCTCTGGAATTGAACTCATATATATAGGCATCAAAGAGCCGCGAAATTAGAAGCTTTCACTTTGCTTATGTGGCTGTGTCCTTTTCAGAACGGCTCCCTGCTACAGTCAGCGCGAAATGAGGAACTTTTCAGAACTGCACAGTGCGCGTGTTCCCACTTCCTTGGCTAGTTGTAGCGAGCTTTCTGATACTTCTTGCGATCCCTTGAGTCCAGACCCTTGGTTGCTTCTGAGTCCAACTTTCTGAGAGATGTACAGACTTCTGAGGCGAACCTTCTGAGGGAAGACCCTTCTGAGAACTACTAGTCGCAAGGTCTTCTGAGACCCTTCTGAGGCGACTGTGTTCTTTCCTTAGAAACATGTTTTCACCTTCTGCGCTTCTGAGACATCCTTTCTGATGTCTTTTGCGCTATGATTTTATTAATTGATCTCGAGGCTACTTGATGTTTTGTCTTGGTCTTTGCTCATGGTATTGCAATAATTTAAAGCTTTCTGAGACACTTAGTGCACATATTAGCAAAACCTTAAGTAAAATTTTTATACTTATGGCTTACCTTGTTATCATTAAAACTTTCATAACTCTAAGAGAATTATGCCTAATTCTCTCAGAAGGGTTCTGGAGCTTACAATTCGCATCTTATTATCTTTTGCGTGTTATAAAAACTTCATTTTGTATCAAATGGATGTTAAATCAGCCTTCCTAAATGGTTATATATATGAAGAAGTATATGTTAAACAACCCCTTGGATTTGAAAATAAAAAGTATCCAAATCATGTTTTCAAATTAACAAAGGCTTTATATGGTTTGAAACAAGCTCCAAGAGCTTGGTATGAAAGATTAAGTTCTTTTCAAATGAAAAATGGATTTAGAAGAGGCTTAGTGGATAGTACTTTATTCACCTTACATAAAGAAAAGCATTTGTTAATTGTACAAATTTATGTGGATGACATTATTTTTGGTTCAACTAACACAAGTCTTTGTGAGTATTTTTCTAAGTTGATGAAACAGAAATTTGAAATGAGCATGATGGGAGAACTCAGATTCTTCTTGGGACTTCATTCATCAATCTAAATATTGTAATGAATTGCTGAAAAAGTACAATATGCTAGATTGTAAGTCTATGTCTACACCTATTCACCCCTCACAATCACTTGAACATGATGAAAATGAAGAGAGTGTTAATGAATCTAATTATAGAGGCATGATAGGTTCTTTGCTTTACTTAACATCAAGTAGACCTGATATTAAGTTTAGTGTAGGATATTGTGCTAGATTTCAATCTAAACCAAAAGTTTCTCATTTGGGATTAGTTAAAAGGATCTTTAGATATCTTAAAGGTACTACTAATCTTGGTATTTTCAATGAGAAAGAAGATTCTTTTGATGTCTTAGGTTACACTGATTCGGATTTTGGTGGAGATAAACTTGAAAGAAAAAGCACTTCGGGAGGATGTTGTCTACTAGGAAATAAATTGGTTACTTGGTCATGCAATAAGCAAGAAACTGTTGCTTTGTCTACTGCCGAGGCAGAATATGTTGCGGCATCATCAAATTGCAAACAACTCTTGTGGATCAAAAATCAATTAGAAGATTATCACTTGAGGTACAAGTCTTTACCTTTTCTTTGTCATAGTACAAGTGCTATTTGCATTGCTAACCATCCAGTACTACATTCTAGAACCAAACATATTGATATCAAACATCACTTTATTCAAGGTTTTGAAAACCGGACCGGACATCGAACCGACCGAGGAAAAGGTTCGGAGGTTCAACCGGTTTAATCGGGAGTTCAAAATCGGAACATAATAAAATATTAAATTTATTAAAATATATATATAAATCCCTTATTTATAATAGTATGATTTTCTTTTATTCTTTCTTTAGTTTTTAGATGTTTGGGCTTGGGCCTGCAATTGTAAGAGTGACCCAAGGCCTTGTAAAAACCCTAATGTTATGAGCCCCTCATCTCACCTACCCCTCATTTCTCTTTCTGCCGCTTACCTCTCTGTCTCCCTTTTTATCACTTTAATGTTCACATTCAACATCAACATTTTGCTGCACCTTGTTCTTTAAACCATGTTGTTGCAGGTACCCTTAAAATTCACCCTTCATCTATTTTCCCTTATAAGCCACCAGCATCTCTGTCTTCCAACGGCGGCAAGCTTCGACGACGGCAAACTTCGATGACGGTGAAGCGCGACGTCGTTTTGATGGTGGCAAGCCACCCTTGAACCGTCGGTTGCGGCATCTCTGTCTTCCATTATTTCTTCTGTTCTTTGCGGCATCTCTGTCTTCCAATGGCGGCTCGTTTTGAATTTTTTTTCAAAAAAAAAAATTGCAAGCCACCCTTGAACTGTCGGATCGCCAGTTTTGGACCGGTTCTCCGGTTAACCGGCGGTTCGCCGCAGTTCCCTCCCGGTTCCCATATATGCGATTTTTTTGTCTGAGACGGACCGGATTCCAGGCCGGTTCACGGTCAAACCGGTCCGACCGGCCGGTCCGGTCCAGTTTTCAGAACCATGACTTTATTAGAGATCATGTTTTGAAAGGTGATATTGAATTGAAGTTTGTTGAAACAAAACATAATTTGGCTATATTTTTACCAAACCCCTAGCCGAAGATAGATATGTATTTCTTAGAAACAAACTCAACATTATATTTGTTTAAACCTTTGTGATTATGACAAAAAGGGAGAAAATGATTAGATGTAATCTTTCTTCTTATCCTTCTTCTTGCATTGGGAGAATGATTAGATATAATATTTCTGGAAAATGTTTCAAAAAGGGGGAGTTTAGGTCCTGAGGATTCTAGGATCTGACAGATCCAGGATCTGAAGATATTAGGATCTAATGATATTAGGTTCTGATGTTTATACATATATATATTTTCTACTATGAATATGTCATGTAGGGGGAGATATATATCTTTATCATTATCATATATGAATATGTCATGTAGGGGGAGATATATTTTGATATGTTTATATATATGGTTCAGAAACTGACATGATATATACTATACATTGTTATACTTGATATTATCATATATGGTTCTGAAAGTTTTTTTTTTTGAAAAATGTTTTCGAAACTCTACATCAATGCTATGTTTGTGTTTTGAAAATCTGTGAAAGCATTGAAAGATTACATGAGTTTTGTCATCATCAAAAAGAGGGAGATTGTTAATATAAATCTTCATTTGCTTTTGATAATAACAAAACTAATGTAACTTTGTGAGTTTACATTGAGAAGCTACAGTGGATGAATTGTAATTGTTCAGAAGCTCTATGTATGAGAAAACCACTGTGAGATTATGTTGTATATGCTTCAGGTTATTAAAATGAAATATTTGTAATTTGTAAGAGAAGCATAGAGATAGGATTAGTGTTGTATTAGGTTATATAATGTATAATCATGTAATACACACTTAAGAAAGCTAAGAAGAGTATTCAGGAGCTAGAAAAAGGCTTCAGAAGCTCGGAGTAGGCTTCAGAAGCACGAAGGAAGCGTCAGAAGCTCGGAAGAGACTTCAGAAGCACCAGAAGAGGCTCCAAAAGCTTGGAGAATATCTCAGAGGCACGGATGCATGCTCAGAAGCTCAAAGAGGTCATGAGAAAGCATGGTCAGAAGCTCGTGAGGCTCTGAATTAATTAAAACCAATTCAGAAGCCAAAGCAGGTTCTGAAGGTTAGAAGCCGATAGAGATTTAATGAGTCTCTATGCAAGTTGGTCACATGCAGAAATGAAAAGAGAGGGAATTATTTTAAATGTAATTAGTTAGTCTTAGCTAATTGTGTTTTAATTTCCCGCCTAAAAATATGGCCGTTGTAATGAACTCTCTTTATAAGGAGAGTCACGAAGTTGTAATAGACAATGAGATGTAACATACAGAACACTAGACATAAGAATCACACACGATCAAAAGAGAAAAAACAAGAGAGATAGAAAAATCCTCTGAAAAGAAAGAAAAGAAAAAAAGTGTGAGAGAAGAGAAAAAGAAAGAGTCTTGTGCAAATTGACGAAAAAAAAAGAAAAGTGAAGGCTCTCAAGAACTCAGGATAAAGTCCTAGTTATTTCAATCGTGCATTGGAAAGGAAGAAGGGATTTCAAAAACTACAAAGTCTGAAATTTATCAAGCCAGAAAAGGTTTGAGATTCTTAAAGATCAGAAGCTGAAATCGATCGCTTGAGGAAATTGGGTCATAGATTTGTGTTCGAGAAGACAAGGTTCTAAAAAGTCCTCAAGGGTACATTGAGGCAGGATATCTTCAGAAGGGTAATTTTGGAGTGTCGAACTTCGGAAGGTTGAAAAAAATATCTTGTATTGAATACCTGTGTAATCTTGAAGCAATTTCTATTGGAACTCAATCTTAAGGATTGAAGAACTGGATGTAGGCACCACTTGCCAAACCAGTATAAAAATCGGTCCAATTTCTAAACTCTCATCTCCTTATAATTGATTGTGTGAATTGCATTTACTTGTTGATTGTTTAAAATTGTTGTTCATATTTCAGAAGCTGTGTTTGTTAATCGTTGCATGCTCAGAAACTGAATTGAATGCTCAGAAGCTGAGATCATAATTGAATCGTATTATTTGTTTTCTGGAAAATATTCAAGAACAATCTTTAATCAATTTAAAAGTTAAAGAAACTTAAGGAAATACAATCTTTATGTGATTAAATTTTGTGATATGTGATATTGATTAATTGGGAATCTGAATTTGAAATAAAACAATTAAAGAACTATCTTCAGAAGTTGTAATCTTGTTCTTTGTATAAGTGTTGTAATCTTTATCTTCAGAAGCCAGAATCTGAAGCAGGATCTGAAACAGAGTTCAGAAGCTGATTCGGAATTGGTTCAGAAGTTGTATTTTCTGAAAGAGTGATTTCTTAGTATTTGAATTGATTGTTTCAGAAGCTTGATATAATATTTGAGTTGTGATATTTGTGATCATATTCCGCTGTGCAAGATAAAAATTAAATCATTGACATATTGATTTCTGTCTATGTCATATATGTGATCTAAGGTTCTGAGATCACAAGTTATATTTTTGATTCTTTGTTTTTGACTAATTCTTGACAAGTTTCAAAGACTTGATCATTCTTTGAGATTTTCAGAAAGTTGAAATATTAAGAAGCATATTCGGGAAAAAGTTTACACAATCAATTCACCCCACCCCTCTTGGGTTGTGTGAAGCATAGCTTGGAGGTGTTTCTCAAGAGACCCTCACATCATCAGAGCTAACTTTTATATTGTCTCAACATTCTATATGTTGCAGGAGTTCTACCTGGCTAATCGATTGTAGAACATAATGGAAGGAATAAATTCTTTATGATAGTAAACTACATTCAATTTTTTTCTACAGAGTTTGAAGCTATTGTGGGCGATTTCTAAATGATTTGTGAATTTTTTTTTTTTTGTAGTTGGACAGGGAAACATGTGTCACCAATTCTCGCGCGCTATACAAGATGGCTAGATCTTATAGGACCAATCATTTACGATTGAAGAGGATGGTGAAAATAGGTTGCCATACTAATAGATTCTATAATCTTGCACAATTTTTTATACGTAATTTTTTATTTATCACAATTTAAATTGAATAATCAACTGTCATCTTTTGAATATCTTATTATTCAGGATTGACCACCCAGATAAGGACATGTTTGGAAAGAAAAAATCAAAGTTTGAATGATGCCTTGGCACCTTTATTTAATTTTATAGTTTAAATTCTAAGAAATTGTGTTAGTTTTAGTTAATTTCAGCGAGTCCCTAGAGTAAATTAAGTGTTTTAGAATAAATTGGATTTTCCTGGGTTATATTACGTTTTTGGTATTATTTTGGTGTTAATTTCATAAATTGAGCAAGTAATTGATGAATGAATAACAACTGAAATCGCATCGAGGCGCAAAAGAGTCCAATTTGGGGCGCCCTGCACCTCACCCACGCGCAGCGCCCCAAAGTCAGAAAGGAAATGAACGATGCGCATGTGAGGCCCTGCACCAGCGCCCAGCGCTACCCCTCGCGCCTTGCGCCCCATGAAGACAGCGCCTAGCGCCCAGCGCCCAGCGCCAGCCCTCGCGCCTTGCGCCCCAGGAAGCTTGCGCCCCGCGCCTGTGTGGCACCTTGCGCTCTGGAAGCTTCGTCTTGCTGCGCTTTGCGTGCGGATGAGGCCCAGCGCCCGGAGAAATCGGAAACCACTACACCATAACTAATTCCGAATCGTGTGCTATAATTTAGGATCAAATTCAAATGCAGATCTAGTTTTTAGAATTCTGAGTTATCTTTAAACAAAAATCCCATTGTTTTAGGGATGGATACAATTTGAATTCTAGTACTATCCGGTTATATATAGGACTAGAATGGAAGCTCATTCTATCTTGGTTTTTACGTTTTACTCTGTTTTTCAATAAAATCAGTTATTCGTTCTTTAAAATGTTTTCTTTCAATTATTATGTTTTGTTTACTTTGATTATGAGCAACTAATTTCTTTGTTAGGGTGAAGGGGATCGTATTACTATGAATTAATTTTATATTTGTGAACCTTTGAATTTTATTAATTCAATTTAAGCAATTACCTTATTTGTATTGTGTTGTTCTGAGGATTGGAAAATCACTTTTCAACTTATCTTGGATTTATGTGTTTATTTGGGAAAATAAATTTGTGAATTAGCTTAAGGGAAATTGTCAAAAAGATTTATTTCTAGGAATAGAATTAAGATTTTTGTGAACTTTTGAATCAATATAAATATTTTCTTTTCTTTGAAATGATTTGATCAAGGGATTGACTGATTGTTCATAGAAAAAGTGTTAAATTACCAAGGAATTGGAATTGACAACCTAAGATTCGTTCATTGAATTGAAGCTTTAAAATTTAAAGGCAAGCAATTGTTTTATTAATTTCAGAAAATACGTGAACCCGATTCCCTAACCTTTTATCAATTGAATTTTTCTGTTAAACTTTTACTGTCTTGTTACATTTAATAGCCTTTTGAATTTAGATTATATGTTCATTCATTACCTTTTATTGGATTCGTCTAATTAGAAATCTACTTTAAGAAATTTTTGCTCGGTTCTTTAATCCTTGTGGGAACGATACCCACTCACCGTGGTTTTTATTACTTGAACGATTCGGTGCACTTGCCGAGACCCTATCAAGTGTTTGGCGCCGTTGCCGGGGATTAATTGAAACCGACAAATAGAGTAATTGAGTGATTTCTAAATTAGATATTTTTTTCCTTTTATTTATTTACCTTTGCACTCCCTTCACTGTGACGTTGGGAGTGCCATATCTCACTTCCATTTAGTTTGGTGTTTGTTTTGCATGTAAAATAGCACCAACGGCTTTATATTTTGATCCTGAAATTGAAAGGACCTTGAGGAAGTTGAGAAAAGCTAAGAAAAGAGCGGAGATGGCAGAAGACGGTAATGGACCAAGGAGAACTCTGGGAGACTATGCCACACCTACCACTAATGGGTGTGGTAATAGTATTGTCCCACCACCAGTGCAAGCAAATAACTTTGAGCTCAAACCTTCACTCATTCAATTGGTGCAACAAGAACAATTTAGTGGAGGAGCTCTTGATGATCCCAATGATCACTTAGCTACTTTCCTCCAGTTATGTGATACGATCAAGAGCAATGGTGTGAGTTCAGATGCAATCAAGTTGAGGCTCTTTCCTTTCTCTCTTAGGGACAGAGCTAAACTATGGTTGCAATCACAGCCACTGGAAAGCATCAGTACGTGGGATGACTTAGTTAGCAAATTTCTAGCTAAGTATTTCCCTCCTCAGAAGCTAGCCAAGTTGAGGAATGACATAAATTCATTTGCTCAAAAGGAGGGAGAGTCACTCTATGAGGCATGGGAAAGATACAAGGAGATGCTCAGAAAATGTCCACACCATGCAATCCCTGACTGGCTGCAAATTCAGAAATTCTATGATGGGGTTTCTCAAAGTTCAAGAGCCATGATTAATGCAAGTGCTGGAGGATCTCTTCATAGAAAGACTCCTGAAGAAGCTTTAGAGTTGATTGAGACAATGGCTGAGAATAACTTCTTATGTCCAAGTGATCGAACTCCATTAAGGAAAGGTATGATGAAGTTGGACACATTGGATACTCTCTTGGCACAAAATAAGATGATGTCTCAACAACTAGCTACACTCACAAAGCAAATGGGACAAATGCAAGTTGCTGCAGTAGGACCTCCAAATTCATCTTGTGAACTTTGTGGTGGAGCTCATAAGAATGAAGAATGTGATCTTTTCAAAGAAACGTTACCGGAGCAAGTGAACTACATGGGGAACCCTCCAAGGCAACAAAATGATCCATATTCCAAAACTTATAATCCTGGGTGGAGGAATCATCCAAATTTTGGGTGGGGTAATCAAGGGCAGAAGCAATTCAATGTTCCAAATCAACAACCCCCATTCATTCCTCCACAAGGTGGCCCCCCTAAACCAACTTCATTGGAGATTGCTATGGAGAAACTCACTCAATCCACTTCTACCTTTGTGCAACAAACCTCAAGTTTCATGCAGGAGACAAGGGCTAACTTCAAAAATCAAGAGGCTTCTATAAGGAACTTGGAGGTACAAGTGGGTCAAATAGCTAAACAACTCTCTGAGAGGCTTGCGGGGATTTTTCCAAGTAACACAGAACCAAATCCTAAAGAACATTGTAAGGCTATTCAATTGAGGAGTGGAAAAACAATTAAGGAGCAAAAAGAAGAAAAGAAAGAAAAAGTGGAGGTACGGGAAAAGCAAAAAAGAACTTCCCATAATTGAAGAGAGAGAAAAAGAAGTACCCATGCAGGAAGAAAAGAAGGAAGAAGTTCAAGTTGCTCCATACAAACCAAGGCTCCCATATCCTCAAAGACTTCAAAAACAAAACCAGGAAAAGCAATTCTCAAAGTTCTTGGACATATTTAGGAAGTTACAAATAAATATCCCATTTGCTGAAGCTCTCGAGCAAATGCCTTTATATACCAAGTTCATGAAGGATTTGCTATCAAGGAAGAGAACTCTCAAGGAGGATGAAACAGTGATGCTAACGGAGGAATGTAGTGCTGTCATTCAAAAGAAGATCCCTCAAAAATTAAAAGATCATGGGAAGTTTTATGTTCCTTGCACTATTGGAAGTTTGACCATTGGGAAGGCCTTGTGTGATTTGGGAGCAAGTATAAACCTCATGCCTTTGTCCATAATGAAGAAGTTAAATATTGAGGAAGTAAAGCCAACCTCTATTTCTCTGCAACTTGCTGATCGTTCAATCAAGTTCCCCTTTGGTGTTGTAGAGAATGCACTTGTCAAGGTTGATAAGTTTATTTTTCCTGCAGATTTTGTGGTGCTTGATATGGAGGAAGATGAAGACACTCCTATTATCCTTGGGAGACCATTCTTGGCCACTGGAAGAGCTTTAATTGATGTGCAAAAAGGTGAGTTGACATTAAGGGTGCATGATGAAAAGGTAGTCTTTAATGTTTTCAACACTATGAAATTTCCAGTGGACCAAGAAAGTTGTATGAGGTTAGACACAATAGATCCCTTGGTAGAAGAAGTGTTCGCATTAACGTGGGAAGATGATATAGAAACAGTAGCTTTGGTGGAAGAAAATAATGAGAAAGACCAAGAACAGCCCAATATGTTGATAGGGCTTCGGCAAGTGCACCGAATCGTACAAGTAATAAAGTCCACGGTGAGTGGGTATCGTTCCCACGAGGATTAAAGAACTGAGCAAAAATTTCGTGATGTGAGTTTCTAATTAGACGAATCGAATTACGAGTGATGAATGGATTGAAATCATAAATTCAAAAGAGTATTAAAAGTAAAAGACAGTAAACTATTTATGAAAAATCAAAGGATGCGAGGTTAGGGAATCGGGGTCACGTATCTTCTGAAATAATTAAAACAATTGCTCGCCTTCAAATTCTAAAACTCTAATTCAATGAACGAATCTTAAATTGTCAATTCCAATTCCTTGGTAATTTAACACTTTTTCTACAAACAATCAGTCAATCCCTTGATCAAATCGTTTCACAGAAAAGAAAATATGTTTGATTCAAAGTTCATAAAAATCTTGACTCTATTCCTAGATATCAATCTTTCCGGCAATTTCCCTTGAGCTAATTCACACACTTATTTTCCCAAATAAACGTATGAATCCTAGATAAGTTGAAAAGCGATTTCCCAATCTTCAGAACAACACAATACAAATAAGGTAGTTACCTGAATCGAAGAAGTAGAATTCAAAGGTTTGCAATCATCAGATTAAGTCATAGTGATACGATTCCCCTATCCCTAACAAGGAATTAGTTGCTCATAATCAAAGTAAACAAAACAAAGAAATTGATAGAAAGCAGGTTAATGAACGAATAACTCATTGTCTTGAAAAACAGAGTAAAAACAGAGTACTGGAATGAAAAACAAGCTGCTGCTGAAAAATAAGGATTCAAGATGAGCGATCAGATAATGGATTAACCTAATTTCCCCCTATTCTAGTCCTATATATAATCAGATAGTCTAGAATTTAAATTGATTACAGAGGGATTTTGTTTAAAAATAACTAAGACAGTGTAATATCTAAACAGATTTAATCCTGAATTATAGATGCTCTGTTTCCACTTTTATCCGAATGCAAGGCGTAGGGAGGACGCGGCGCGCTGCATCGGCTGGCTTCTCCGGGGCGCGGGGCGCCTGCTGGACGCAGGGCGCCAGCCATTCGATCTCTCTCGGGCGCAAGGCGCCTGGAGGACGCAATGCGCAAGCTTCCTGGGCGCGCGGCTGGTGGAGGGTGCAAGGCGCCTCGGCAGGGAGCTTCTTGGGCGCGGGGCGCCAGGCTTCTGGGCGCAGGCCGCCATGTGGGCGCGGGGCGCCATGTGAGCGCGGGGCGCCAGGCTTCTGGGCGCAGGGCGCCATGTGGGCGCGACGCGCTAGCTTCTCTCGCAGATTTTCATTTCCATTCTGAGTTTGAGGCGCTGCGCGTGAGTGAGGCGCCCAGCGTCTCAAATTGGGCTATTTCACTGCATCTCCAGCTGCTATTCATTTATCAATTACTTGCTCAAATCCTGAAATTAACACCAAAATAATACCAAAAGCGTAATATAACCCAGGAAAATCCAATTTATTCTAGAAACACTTAAATTACTCTAAAAACACACTGAATTTAACTAAACAAACACAATTTCTTAGAATTTAAACTACAAAATCACATAAAGATGCCAGGGCATCACAACACCAAACTTAAGGTGTTGCTTGTCCTCAAGCAACGAAAACAATACTAAAATAAACTAGTAAAAATAAAGTAACAAAGTAGTGGAATCAAAGAACAATTATTTTGAAACATCACACTTTTTTTTCAGGTTAACTAAAAACTGTATGATTCATGCAACTATACACCCTTTTCTACCAATTCAGCATTACATTGAGCAACATTAGACTAGACAATCAAGATTAAAATCCGGATCAAATTATAAGAATTTTTTTCACAGCTCCCGAACACCAAACTTAGTGTTTGGCCCTAGTTCCATAGATGTAATGTAATGCCTTTCAAAATATTTAACCTTTGAAATGAATCAATTTACCACAAACAGTAGGGGTAAGACACTTGCAATTTTTTCAATCACACTTGCACTCTTTGCACAGAACTTTTGACTCTAAATGCTTTGTCTCGGGGCAACCTTTTAAAGTAAGCTTTCGACCAACGTTCCCGGTCCAGTTGGCCCAAGACGCTAGGTGGTGAAGCACCCCTCGGATCTACTTGCCCAAGTCTCTCCCTGACACGAAAACACCACAACCACATAACTAGGTTCTAATGATTTTTAATAGAGATATCCCCTAGTCATTGGTGCTCAGAGCCTTGGATGTTTATCTTTCATTTCATTTGGAACCTTTATGCAACATCTTTTATTGCAAGGCTCACCCCCTCCTTAAATAAATTTCCAAATGATTCAATCAATTCACAAACAATATTGGCATCACACTGCATTCACATGAACAGGGACTCACACCAAACTTAGTTATTTAGAATTAGTCCAAAAACTCTTATAATAATTCTCTAGAAATCAATCCTAATCATCTCCTCACGTTGCACAAATAATAATTAACCACACAACAATTCAAGGTGCATAGACATGTATTCACACAGTTTATGAATCAACCAAGACAAATTCAAACACAATCTCATGCAAATTTATCCATCAATTCCACCACCATGCACCTAAACAAACGACAAAGAAATCGAAAGACATGACAATTAAAAACTAAAGAAAATAAATAGAGAGGATAGAAAACTTCCCTGGGTTGGGTTGCCTCCCAACAAGCGCTTCTTTAACGTCACTAGCTTGACGTATGGATGCCAACTTAAGGTGGGTCATATGATGATTCTTGTTGATCAATCCCTCCTCCAGCATGGTGCTTTAGGTTGTGCTCCTTCATGCTCACATTTTTCTCAGATTCAACCTTAGCCTTCTTGACATCTTTGAATGGTGGCGCATAGACTCCATTGTTAGCATTTGTTAACAAGAACTCCTCATCAAACCACTGTTCGATCTTTTCATCATCAAAGGGGGGAGGAAAACCATACCTCCTAAACTCCTCATTCATCTTGAAGTACTCCACACACATTTGCCATCCTTCAATGATTGCATTCTTCAGTGTTTGAGGTGAGGGTTTCAACTCCAACCCATATTGCTTTTTCTTTTTAACCTCTGTTGTAGCCACAACTTTTTCCTTCACAATAGCAATCTATTTCAAAGGTGGTGGATTGTCAAGGGTGTTCACATTAAGCATTGAATTCTTGGATTCTTGAATTGCAATGGGGTTCACTTCTATTTTCAACACATCCTCCTTTTTTACTTGAGTTTTCATACCCCTTGACATGCAAAAAGTTACCTTTTCATCATGCACCCTTAATGTTAACTCACCTTTTTGAACATCAATCAATGCTCGCCCAGTAGCTAAAAATGGCCTTCCAAGAATGATTGGGACATCTTCACTTTCATCCATCTCAAGGACAACAAAATCAGCAGGAAGAAAGAATTTGTCCACCTTAATAAGCACATTTTCCACAACCCCATATGGAAACTTGACAGATCTATCAGCAAATTGTAGGGAAATCATGGTGGGATTCACATTCTTTATCCCTAACTTCTTCATCATAGAGAGAGGCATCAAGTTGATGCTTGCCCCTAGATCACACAGTGCCTTTTTAATTTTAACATTACCAATTGCACAAGGAATATGATAGCTACCTGGGTCCTTTAGCTTTGGTGGCATGTTGCTTTGAATGATAGCACTACACTCCTCATTAAATACCACTGTTTCATCTTCTCGGAGTGATCTTTTTCTTGACAACAACTCCTTCATAAACTTGGCATAGCTAGGCATTTGTTCCAAAGCTTCAGCAAAAGGAATATTGATTTGGAGTTTTTTGAATACCTCTAAGAATTTGGAGAGATGCTTGTCTTGAGTTTTCTCTTGAATTCTTTGAGGGTAAGGTAGTCTTGGCTTGTAAGGAGCAACCTCTTTCTTGGGTGGCTCACTAGCTTGCTTTGCCACTTGTTCATTTGACTTTTCAGTGAGCTTTTGTTGGAAATTCTCCACCTTTGTTGGTGCCTCCACTTGAGATTGCACTTCAATGCTTCTGCCACTTCTTAAATTGATTGCCATGCATTGCTCCTTCGGGTTTGGTTCTGTATCACTAGGAAGTGATCCCAAGGGCCTTTCAGATAGTTGCTTAGCTATTTGCCCCACTTGTACCTCTAAATTTCTGATAGAAGCCTCATGATTTTTTAAACTTGCTCTTATTTCTTGCATGAAGCTTGAAGTTTGTTGCACAAACATAGAGGTAGATTGAGTGAGCTTTTCCATGGCAATCTCCAATGAAGACGGTTTAGGGGGGTCTTGTGGAGGAATGAATGGAGCTTGCTGTTGAGTTGGGGTATTGAATTGTTTTTGCCCTTGATTACCCCAACCAAAGTTAGGATGATTCCTCCACCCAGGATTGTAAGTTTTAGGATATGGATCATTTTGTTGTCTTGGAGGGTTCCCCATGTAGTTCACTTGCTCAGGTAAAGTTTCTTTGAAAAGATCACAGTCTTCATTTTTATGGGCTCCCCCACAAAGCTCACAAGATGAACTTGGAGATCCTACTGCAGCAACTTGCATTTGTCCCATTTGCTTTGTGATTGCAGCTAGTTGTTGAGACATCAACTTATTTTGTGCCAACAGAGTATCCAATGTGTCCAACTCCATCACACCTCTTCTCATAGGCCTCTCATTAGAACTTATGAAATTGCTTTCAGCCATAGTCTCAATTAATTCAATAGCTTCTTCAGGAGTCTTTCTATGAAGAGATCCTCCAACACTTGCATTAATCATGACTCTTGAACTTTGAGAAACTCCATCATAGAATGTTTGAATTTGTAGCCAGTCAGGGATTGCATGGTGTGGACATTTTCTGAGCATCTCCTTGTATCTTTCCCATGCTTCATAGAGTGATTCTCCCTCCTTTTGAGCAAATGAGTTGATGTCATTCCTTAGCTTTGCTAGCTTCTGTGGAGGGAAATACTTAGCTAGAAATTTGCTAACTAAGTCATCCCATGTACTGATGCTTTCCGGTGGCTGTGATTGCAACCATAGTTTAGCTCTGTCCCTAAGAGAAAAAGGGAAGAGTCTCAACTTAATTGCATCTGAACTCACACCATTGCTTTTGATCGTATCACATAACTGGAGGAAGGTAGCTAAGTGAACATTAGGATCATCAAGAGCTCCTCCACTGAATTGTTCTTGTTGCACCAATTGGATGAGTGAAGGCTTGAGCTCAAAGTTGTTTGCTTGCACTGGTGGTGGGACAATACTATTTCCACACCCGTTAGTGGTAGGTGTGGCATAGTCTCCCAAAGTTCTTCTCGGCCCATCACCTTCTTCTGCCATTGCTGCTCTTTTCTTTGCTTGTCTCAGCTTCCTCAAGGTCCTTTCAATTTCAGGATCAAAGTATAACTCTGTTCGTTCTATTTTTGCATGCAGAAACAAACACCAAACTGAATAAAAGTGAGGTCTAGCACTTCCCAACGTCACAGTGAAGGGAGTACTAGAGTAAAATTAAAAAAAAAATATCTAATTTAGAAATCACACGATTACTGTAATTGTCAGTTTCAATTAATCCCCGGCAACGGCGCCAAAAACTTGATAGGGCTTCGGCAAGTGCACCGAATCGTACAAGTAATAAAGTCCACGGTGAGTGGGTATCGTTCCCACGAGGATTAAAGAACTGAGCAAAAATTTCGTGATGTGAGTCTCTAATTAGACGAATCGAATTACGAGTGATAAATGGATTGAAATCATAAATTCAAAAGAGTATTAAAAGTAAAAGACAGTAAACTATTTATGAAAAATCAAAGGATGCGAGGTTAGGGAATCGGGGTCACGTATCTTCTGAAATAATTAAAACAATTGCTCGCCTTCAAATTCTAAAACTTTAATTCAATGAACGAATCTTAAATTGTCAATTCCAATTCCTTGGTAATTTAACACTTTTTCTACAAACAATCAGTCAATCCCTTGATCAAATCGTTTCACAGAAAAGAAAATATGTTTGATTCAAAGTTCATAAAAATCTTGACTCTATTCCTAGATATCAATCTTTCCGGCAATTTCCCTTGAGCTAATTCACACACTTATTTTCCCAAATAAACGTATGAATCCTAGATAAGTTGAAAAGCGATTTCCCAATCTTCAGAACAACACAATACAAATAAGGTAGTTACCTGAATCGAAGAAGTAGAATTCAAAGGTTTGCAATCATCGGATTAAGTCATAGTGATACGATTCCCCTATCCCTAACAAGGAATTAGTTGCTCATAATCAAAGTAAACAAAACAAAGAAATTGATAGAAAGCAGGTTAATGAACGAATAACTCATTGTCTTGAAAAACAGAGTAAAAACAGAGTACTGGAATGAAAAACAAGCTGCTGCTGAAAAATAAGGATTCAAGATGAGCGATCAGATAATGGATTAACCTAATTTCCCCCTATTCTAGTCCTATATATAATCAGATAGTCTAGAATTTAAATTGATTACAGAGGGATTTTGTTTAAAAATAACGAAGACAGTGTAATATCTAAACAGATTTAATCCTGAATTATAGATGCTCTATT
Organism: Aeschynomene evenia; assembly: GCA_013621005.1. NCBI lineage: Eukaryota > Viridiplantae > Streptophyta > Magnoliopsida > Fabales > Fabaceae > Aeschynomene > Aeschynomene evenia. Next base: position 475,804 of record RYYW01000029.1, on the reverse strand, counting down.
TCCACTTTTATCCGGATGCAAGGCGTAGGGAGGACGCGGCGCGCTGCATGGGCTGGCTTCTCCGGGGCGCGGGGCGCCTGCTGGACGCAGGGCGCCAGCCATTTGATCTCTCTCGGGCGCAAGGCGCCTGGAGGACGCAATGCGCAAGCTTCCTGGGCGAGCGGCTGGTGGAGGGCGCAAGGCGCCTCGGCAGGGAGCTTCTTGGGCGCGGGGCGCCAGGCTTCTGGGTGCAGGGCGCCATGTGGGCGCGGGGCGCCATGTGAGCGCGGGGCGCCAGGCTTCTGGGCGCAGGGCGCCATGTGGGCGCGACGCGCTAGCTTCTCTCGCAGATTTTCATTTCCATTCTGAGTTTTAGGCGCTGCGCGTGAGTTAGGCGCCCAGCGTCTCAAATTGGGCTATTTCACTGCATCTCCAGCTGCTATTCATTTATCAATTACTTGCTCAAATCCTGAAATTAACACCAAAATAATACCAAAAGCGTAATATAACCCAGGAAAATCCAATTTATTCTAGAAACACTTAAATTACTCTAAAAACACACTGAATTTAACTAAACAAACACAATTTCTTAGAATTTAAACTACAAAATCACATAAAGATGTCAGGGCATCACATGTCAAATTCTCCCTTAACCCCACAAGAAACAGAGGAGCTATTATTGAAGAAAAAGAGTGAGAAGCAAGAACTTACAAAGCCCGAATTAAAACCATTGCCTCCATCTCTTAAATATGCTTTCATAGGAAATAATGAGTTTTATCCTGTGATAATCAATGCTTCACTAAATGAAAAAGAGGAAGGAGAATTATTGGAAGTATTGAAGAAGCATAAAGGGGCAATTGGATGGAAGCTTAGTGACCTCAAGGGGATTAGTCCAACCATGTGCATGCACAAAATCCTCATGGAAGAAGACTCAAAACTAGTGGTGCAACCTCAAAGAAGACTCAACCCCATCATGAAAGAAGTAGTGCTAAAAGAAGTTCTGAAGTTATGAGATGCTGGAATTATTTATCCCATTTCTGACAGCCCTTGGGTGAGTCCCGTACAAGTGGTACCAAAGAAAGGTGGCATCACTGTGGTGAAGAATGAAAACAATGAGTTAATTCCTACAAGGACAGTCACTGGGTGGAGAATGTGCATTGATTATAGAAGACTAAATGTGGCTACTAGGAAAGATCACTTTCCACTACCATTCATTGATCAAATGTTGGAGAGATTGGCGGGTCATCCATATTACTGCTTCCTGGATGGATATTCAGGCTACAATCAAATTGCAGTAGATCCTGTAGATCAAGAGAAGACAGCTTTCACATGCCCTTATGGAGTCTTTGCCTATCGAAGAATGCCTTTCGGGTTGTGCAATGCACCCGCCACTTTCCAAAGGTGCATGCTTTCTATATTCTCTGATATGGTAGAAAAATTCATTGAGGTGTTTATGGATGATTTTTCTGTTTTTGGTGATTCATTTGAGTCTTGTCTCAAACATCTATCTTTGGTTTTAATGAGGTGTCAAGAAACAAACCTCGTTTTAAATTGGGAAAAATATCATTTTATGGTAACAGAGGGTATTGTTCTTGGACACCGAGTTTCTTCCAAAGGTATTGAAGTTGATAGAGCCAAGGTGGAGGTGATTGAAAGATTACCCCCTCCTATGAATGTCAAGGCAATGAGGAGTTTCTTGGGTCATGCTGGATTCTATAGAAGGTTCATAAAAGACTTTTCAAAAATTGCAAAACCTTTAAGTTGTCTTTTAATGAAAGATTCACAATTTAACTTTGACAATGAATGCATGCATGCCTTTGAAACTCTCAAAACCAAGCTTGTCACTGCACCAATAATTTCCCCTCCTGATTGGTCCTTACCCTTTGAATTAATGTGTGATGCAAGTGATTTTGCAATAGGGGCTGTTTTAGGACAAAGAAAGGACAAGTTGTTGCATGTGATTTATTATGCAAGTCGTGTGTTAAATGATGCACAGAAAAATTATGCAACAACAGAGAAGGAATTATTGGCTGTAGTCTTTGCTTTTGATAAATTCAGATCTTATTTGGTTGGTTCAAAAGTAATAGTCTACACTGATCATTCTGCTCTTAAGTATTTGATGAGTAAACAGGATGCAAAGCCAAGACTGATCAGATGGGTGCTGTTGCTACAAGAGTTCAATATTGAGATAAGAGACAAGAAAGGCTCAGAAAATTTGGTGGCAGACCACTTGTCAAGGATTACACATGGAGAGGAACAAGTGATTAAGGTTCCAGTGAATGAAGAGTTTCCAGATGAACAACTCCTAGCTATACAAGTGTCACCATGGTTTGCTGACATGGCAAACTATAAAGCTGGGGGAAGGGTTCCAAGTGAAATGAATGGAAATCAGAAAAAGAAATTCATGCATGATGCTAGGTACTTTTTATGGGATGAACCTTATTTGTTTAAAAGGTGTAATGATGGAGTAATCAGAAGGTGCATCCTAGAGGAAGAAGTATATAGTGTTTTGTGGCATTGTCATGGTTCAGAATATGGTGGACATTTTAGTGGAGAAAGAACTGCATCCAAGGTTTTGCAAAGTGGGTTGTATTGGCCAACCATTTTTAAGGATGCAAGAGCCTTTGTGGAGAGATGTGATAGGTGCCAAAGAACTGGGAATTTATCAAGAAAGCATGAAATGCCTCAACAATTTATTCTTGAGGTGGATTTATTTGATGTGTGGGGAATAGATTTCATGGGTCCCTTTCCATCCTCCTACTCCAATGTGTACATCCTCGTAGCAGTGGATTATGTGTCCAAATGGGTTGAAGCAATTGCCTCTCCCACTAATGATGCAAAGGTGGTAGTGAATTTTCTCAGAAAGATGATCTTTTCAAGGTTTGGAGTTCCTAGAACCTTGATTAGTGATGGTGGAAGTCACTTCTGCAATAAACAATTGGAGAGCCTTCTGCAAAAATATGGAGTCAAGCACAAGGTAGCCACCCCATACCATCCTCAAACAAGTGGACAAGCTGAAATTTCCAATAGGGAATTGAAGAGAATCCTGGAAAAAATGGTAAATGCTTCGAGGAAGGATTGGTCAAGGAAAATTGATGATGCTCTTTGGGCCTATAGAACTGCATTCAAAACACCAATTGGTATGTCTCCTTATCAACTTCTATATGGTAAATCTTGTCATCTGCCTGTTGAACTTGAACATAAGTCATTTTGGGCTATAAAATTTTTGAATTTTGATTTGAAATTGGCAAATGACAAGAGATTACTACAGCTCAATGAACATGACGAATTCCGTAGTCAAGCTTATGATAATGCTAAGTTGTATAAGGAGAGAACCAAGAGGTGGCATGACAAGAAGATCACTCCAAGGAAATTTGAACCTGGACAACAAGTTCTTTTATTTAATTCAAGATTAAGGTTGTTCCCAGGAAAATTGAAGACAAGATGGTCAGGACCATTCACTGTCACCAAGGTTTCATCCTATGGGCACGTAGAGATTATGGACCCCAAATCTGAAAGAAAGTTCACTGTGAATGGACAAAGATTAAAACATTATCTTGGGGGAGAAATTGACCGACTTGTCTCGGTTCAAACACTCACCTGAGAAAATCATACGTCAAGCTAGTGACGTTAAAGAAGCGCTTATTGGGAGGCAACCCAATTGAGTATCCTTTTATTTAATTTTACTCATGTTATTAGTTTTTTTTATTTTTATTCATTCAATTCGTTCAAAAAAAACAAAAAAAAAAGAAGAAAGTTCTCCTATCTCTCTGGCGCCTAGCGCCCTAACGGCGCCTAGCGCCCTAATGGCGCCTAGCGCCCTCCCTCACATTTCTTCCGTAGTGCATCGCGCCCCCCAAGCGCAAAGCGCCCTAGAGACAGAACCAGATCGAAGCGAGATGTGATTCGTGGCGTTTAGCGCCTGGATGGCGCATCGCGCCCCCTCTTCCCGATCGATCGCGCGCCACGCGCTAGCAAGGCGCCCTGCGTCCGAAAGACAGAATCACACAGGTGGAGCCACACTTGTGGCGCCTCGCGCCTGGTCTTCCACAAGAGGGCGCTTCGCGCCTGGTTGTCCCGAATTTTGGCGCCTTGCGCCCGACTCTCTCTCCCTCCTCTTGGCGCTTCGCGCCTTCCCGAAATTGGGCGCGAGAATTTCGCGCCTCTTGCCTGACAGGGGAGTGCTTCGGGCAGCATTAAAATGCCCTGTATCCAACTCATCTTCTTCATTCTTTCTCATCCCTTACCTTCACTTCACTTCACCCACCTAAACTTCCACTCCTCCAAACTCTCACTACACTCACATAGCTACACACAACAGCTTCGTATGCACACGTACAACACCATCTAAATTTTTTGGGTCATCTTTATTAAAGGTAAAATTTTCATTGACTATGAAGCATGTTCATATGTAATCTTATTAGGAATTTAATGATATTATGAATAATGCTGAGTCAGTGAATGATAGTTTGAATAGAATAAAATATAGAGCCTTTAGTGATTATCGATTGATATATTGGGCTGAAAATTTAAAAAGTGCTGATAGAAATTATTATCACTAGTACTTAGCTTAGAATTTTTTGCAAAATTCTAAGTTTGGTGTTGGAGAAAATATCATTTGATTCATTGAACAAGTGCTCTATTGTGAGAGATGGATAGTAGGAACGAAGGTTATTACTTCTTCTCTATTAAGCTAACAAAGCTAAATGGTGTTACTGTCATTTTGGCTTCCTGTATTGGTTTGATTTTGTTTCTAGGAAATGGCACCATCATCCAAGAAGAGAAAAGGAAAGGAAGTGGCTGCTTCTCCCTCCTATTACTCTCATCGTTTCCGGACGAAAGAAAATGAAGACTACTACAATTCAGTGGCAGTGAACAAATCTATCATCCCGGAAATTGGCTTCGCGTTTAGAGAGGGGGAATTTCCAGAAATCCAAGAGGAAATTGCTCGAAGAGGGTGGGAGCTAGTCTGTTCACCCCCCAGAATTATGGGAATGCAAAGGGTTCTAGAATTCTATGCAAACGCTTGGCAATCTGAAAGAACTAAAGAAAGGGAGTTCAGGAGCTTCCTCAGAGGAAAGGAGATTGACTTTAGCTCTGCAATGGTGGAGACGGTGCTGAATCTAGAAGTCAATCCAGAAAGATCTCCATATGGGTATTGTGCACGGTTGAAGGGGGATCAGCAGCTGCAAACAACACTTCGGGAAATTTGTAGACCAGGGGCAAACTGGAAGAGGGACAAACAAGGCCGACCAAATCAGCTAGCTCGAGCAGATCTTATTCCTGTGGCTAGGGGATGGTTAGAATTCATCAATCATACCATCCTTCCAACCACTCACTTTTCAGAAGTAACGGTGGATAGAGCAGTGATGATTCATTGCCTTATCACCAAAGAGCAAGTTGATTTGGGCACTTTATTATCCAAGGGTATATCAAAATTTGTATACTCATCAAGAATGACCTTAGGATTTCCATGCCTCATTGAACGCATTACCGAAGCCGCAGGAGTAGTAATAGAAGGTGACTCTCCTATTCATGTGCCTAGGCCAATAACTGCTGCAACCATTGGAAAACCAAAGAAGAAAGACACGGGTAAGGCACCTGAAGTTCCATCATTTCCTCCGCCAAATGAGCCTATGGATGATATACCAAGTCAGACTCAGAACCAAGATGAGTTATCAGAACTGCAAAAGCTGAGGGCTGACTTCAACTCCTTCAAAATTGATTCTTATGAAATGTATACTTATCTTGCTCATGCATTTCATAAGCTGGCTCCAGAAAAATTTCCTGAGTGTCAAACTACTTGCAAGAAAAAATGGCCATACAGAGAGCCTAATCCATCAGATGATGAGGAGGAGGAAGAAGAAGAAGAGGATGATGAAGATGAGGATCAAGGGGGAGATTGACCACCTCCTCAGGTAAGTTTCTAACTGATGCTGGAATAAATTTAAATTTCTGTGTTGTTCGAGTTTGTGTCATTAGTGTCTGGTGCTGTGTGGTAGAGTAGGGGAGTTGATGAGCAATTGTAAAAAGAACAGAAGTGATTATAATTGTTAATGCTAGCTCGAGAATTTGATCAACATGTATGAATGAAATGTTAAGTAAATGATGCTGAGTAATTAGGGAGACCAAAGAGGAATAATGTTTTAGAAAATTATTATAGGGGTTCTTGGAGTATTTCTAAAAGACAACTGAGTTGATGAATTAATTACATAAATGTAGTGTGGAGTCTATGAAAAATAGATGGAAATGTATGGATTGTGGTAAGTAAAGAAAAAAAAAAAAGGGGGTAGGCTGTGCTGAAAAATTTTAAGGCTCTGAGCACCAATGGCTAGGGGACATCTTCATTCTATATTTTTAGAACCTAGCTATGTGCTTGTGGTGTGATGGTGTCAGGGAAAAGGCTTGGGTAAGTAGATTCGAGGGGTGCTTCATCACCTAGCGTCTTGGACCAACTGGACCGGGAACGTTAATCGAAAACTCATCTTAAAGAGCCACCCTGAGACTAAGCATTTAGAGTCATGATCCTCAAAGAGAAAAAGGCAAAAGCACTACCCCTAAAATTGTTGAGAAAGCCAATTCATCAGGGTGAAAGTAAAAAGTAAATGTCTTTGCACTACATGGTTTTGAAAATGAAAACATAGTTAGTTGATAGAAATCTCTTGAAGAACCCTTGTAACATGATCTAGAGTATAATTCTGAGTGTTTCCCTATTACAAAATGAATTGTTGAAGGATATAAAGTGATTAGAAATTGCATGCAGTTTTACTTCTTTGAGCTGACCTTACTATTTTGATCATTCGAGTTCTGGAAATTATTGCTCTTAACTCCTGTGCACTGCTTTGTGTTTTAGTTCGTTGCTTGAGGACAAGCAACACCTTAAGTTTGGTGTTGTGATGCCTTGGCACCTTTATTTAATTTTATAGTTTAAATTCTAAGAAATTGTGTTAGTTTTAGTTAATTTCAGTGAGTCCCTAGAGTAAATTAAGTGTTTTAGAATAAATTGGATTTTCCTGGGTTATATTACGTTTTTGGTATTATTTTGGTGTTAATTTCAGAAATTGAGCAAGTAATTGATGAATGAATAACAACTGAAATCGCATCGAGGCGCAAAAGAGTCCAATTTGGGGCGCCCTGCACCTCACCCACGCGCAGCGCCCCAAAGTCAGAAAGGAAATGAACGATGCGCATGTGAGGCCCTGCACCAGCGCCCAGCGCTAGCCCTCGCGCCTTGCGCCCCATGAAGACAGCGCCCAGCGCCCAGCGCCAGCCCTCGCGCCTTGCGCCCCGCGCCCGTGTGGCGCCTTGCGCTCTGGAAGCTTCGTCTTGCTGCGCTTTGCGTGCGGATGAGGCCCAGCGCCCGGAGAAATCGGAAACCACTACACCATAACTAATTCCGAATCGTGTGCTATAATTTAGGATCAAATTCAAATGCAGATCTAGCTTTTAGAATTCTGAGTTATCTTTAAACAAAAATCCCATTGTTTTAGGGATGGATACAATTTGAATTCTAGTACTATCCGATTATATATAGGACTAGAATGGAAGCTCATTCTATCTTGGTTTTTACGTTTTACTCTGTTTTTCAATAAAATCAGTTATTCGTTCTTTAAAATGTTTTCTTTCGATTATTATGTTTTGTTTACTTTGATTATGAGCAACTAATTTCTTTGTTAGGGTGAAGGGGATCGTATTACTATGAATTAATTTTATATTTGTGAACCTTTGAATTTTATTAATTCAATTTAAGCAATTACCTTATTTGTATTGTGTTGTTCTGAGGATTGGAAAATCACTTTTCAACTTATCTTGGATTTATGTGTTTATTTGGGAAAATAAATTTGTGAATTAGCTTAAGGGAAATTGCCAAAAAGATTTATTTCTAGGAATAGAATTAAGATTTTTGTGAACTTTTGAATCAATATAAATATTTTCTTTTCTTTGAAATGATTTGATCAAGGGATTGACTGATTGTTCATAGAAAAAGTGTTAAATTTTATCAATTGAATTTTTCTGTTAAACTTTTACTGTCTTGTTACATTTAATAGCCTTTTGAATTTAGATTATATGTTCATTCATTACCTTTTATTGGATTCGTCTAATTAGAAATCTACTTTAAGAAACTTTTGCTCGGTTCTTTAATCCTCGTGGGAACGATACCCACTCACCGTGATTTTTATTACTTGAACGATTCGGTGCACTTGCCGAGACCCTATCATTGAAACAGATTAAGTATTTATTTTATGACAAAACCCCCCAAATTAGTCCCTTTAGAATTTATAATCGGACATTTAAGTCCCTCCAGAATGAGAAAGTAAAAGTTAGTCCCTGCACATGTTAAACGTCGGACTTATTAGTCCCTCTGTTAATCTTCTCAAACCGGGATGATGATCTGGCAGTAACGGTGATGATGTGGCACCGTTAAATGACACATCATCATCACCATAAACTAAACGAAGTTGTTTTGATGTTCCAAATCATCAATTCACTTAACTTAAGTGAAGTGTGGTTGGAAAGAGAGGTGAGATGGGGTTAAGTGAAGTGATGATTTGGAACATCAAAACAACGCCATTTAGTTTACGGTGATGATGATGTGTCATTTAACGGTACCACATCATCACCGTTACTGCCAGATCATCATCTCCGTTTGAGAAGATTAACAGAGGGACTAATAAGTCCGACGTCTAACATGTGCAGGGACTAATTTTTACTTTTTCATTCTGGAGGGACTATAATGTCCGATTATAAATTTTGGAGGAACTAATTTGGGAGTTTTGTCTTATTTTATTAATAAACCCAATATAATTTGTTTTTGCATATGAATTTATCATTTTTATTAATTAAATTAGTTACAGTCTTTTCATTGTAGGCGTATCAAAGACTAAAAGCAAATTTGGCACGAAGTAATCGAATAGACATAATTCGGATGAAAAGAAATCTAAACAAAACAATTACACAAGGTTAGTTAGTTAACTAAAACATACTTCTAACTTATTTCCTTATACATGATTTTCTAATTTATGTTTTACTTTCTGCTCAATTTTAAAAATTCATAATTATTATTTTTTAAGAATTATAGGGGTTTCAAATCTTTTCTATCGGTCACAACTAAGTCACATAGTTGATATTGCTTTAGTTGCATTTTTTATGAATAAATCAGTTATTTATGTGTAATACCATCTAATTTAGATTTTTTTTACAAGAGAATGAATCGCTCTCCTTTGCACGTCCCACTGTTAGAAACGATGGAAGTCAACTTATCACAATTATGCAATTTGAAGATAGTGAATGTGTTGGTGAGCAGATTGTTATGCATAATTCTGTTTACCATCCATTTATTTCACATCTTTTTTTTTTATACCTGATGGGTTCCCAATATTTATAGGTTACTGATAACGTGATTTTTACAAATATTTTATGCCCTTAATTGTTGGTGTATGCCCTAGAGGGCCAATCATAATTGCGTTTTTATTATGATGTTATGACATTTTATATTATATATTTATATATATATATATATATATGAGGCATTTCATTCATTAATTGTTTATTTATTTTAATGAACATTATGATGTCCTTAGAATGGAATAAAGATTAGGTACATAACCTAATTGTGAGACTTCATTCTTAAATGTCCCTAGTCAAGTATTACTATAAACAAGAGGACAACAGTAATACGTTGAGACTAGTATGTGTATGGACTGATAACCTTTTCTCACAGGTTATGGATACGTGATATCAAGTCTGCACATAGGTATATATGGTGATATATATTGGATTGACCTGCCTTGAGAACACTACATGGATTGTAATGTGAATGTCATAAGTGATTCTCATAGTGATGATGGTACATGTAGTCCTTTGACTTGAAGTTACTACGATCCGCTGCATGAGGAGTTATGTGCTTTAATACCGTCAAACGTTATCCGTAACAGGGTAATTATAAAGGCGGTCATTAGGCATATAACGAGTCATGTGGGCGGTGAGAGTAACGTAGATAGAATTTGTCCCTCTCACATTACGAGAGATATATCTGTGGGCCCCTTGATGAGTAGGACTGAGTAAATGCATGACCGTGCTGAAATGAATTAATGTGTGACATTAATCTCATTTAATTTTATCAGTCTACTCGGTAATCAAGAAACTAATGATTTAACTATACAAGATGACTAATTCTATGCTTGTGTTAAATCTAGATATTTGGACAAAGGGATTGAATTGTACAATAACATCGATCACGGAAAGGTTATGTCAAGTCATTGACTTTCTTATAACTTGGGTAGCAGTGATGTGTTGCTAGATACCGCTCATTGTTTATATTATTAAATAATATTTAATAATATTGCCAACGTTATGAGAACCTATAGGGTCACACACTAAAGCAGTTTTAAATTGATGCTTAATTAGATTAAATTAGTGTGACTAATTTAATTGCATCGGGCTTACATCAGATGGGCCCAATAAGGCACAAACTAGGTTTAAGTTTTCTATGAGATGAGAGTGGAGTGTTGGCTATAAATAGCAACACATATGAGCCTAGCCTCAGACACACAAGAATTTTGAATTTACACTCTCACTCAGAGAAAGTTAATCCTTGTTTTCTCTGAAATTCACTACTAACATAGAGAGTCTCAGAGGAGCATCAAGGTGGACATGTGACGACCACAGCTGCTGTGTGGACTTCTAAAGGCCGCCGCTGCTACTGCGTCGGAAGGATTGACATAGCTCATTTCGTGTAGCTGCCATGCTTCAACAGATATATCAAATATGATTTATGATATTTCACAAGGGTTTATGGGAGGGAATTGCATGTAAAATTTTTGTTTTCCGCTGCTTCTATATGCATAATTTCCCAACAGTGGTATCAGAGCTACTTGTGAAAATGTATTTCTGTTTGATGGCATTACCTGTGATTTATATGATAAATACGGTTTTGTTATGTTTTTGTTTTTGTTTATGGGATAAACATGATTTTGATTTTTTTTATATGAATATGTTTTGTTCTTTTATTATATGATAATCTCGAAATATACATGTTATGTGATAACATGATTTTTCTTCTTTGCCAATAAGGTTTCATAAAAGCATGTTTATATTGATAGTGTTATGAGATAACTCTGTAACTCATTTTATATATTGATGTGTTTCTGTCAAAAATTCGATTTTGATATATGTGGTTAAGAAACACTCTTGTATAAACTTGATTTTCATAAACACGTGAGACACATAAATTCAAGAGTTGAATTCATATGTGTTCAATCATTATTTTCAAAATTTGAATTCTTGATGATGAATTAGAATTTTTGAAATCCATATGGCTATTTTCATGGTGATGAATTAGTATTTTCGAATCCATATGACTATCTCAAATTTCAAAATTTATTTCTTTTTCGAAATCTTGGCCAAGAATGGCTAAGATTGACTATTCTTGAATTTTGAAATTCTTGTATCCATATCAAGATAATTCGATTTTGAAGTATAATTATTTTAAAATTCAAAAATATTTTAAATCCTTTCAAATTGTGGGACCAAGTACATGTGATGTATTTACTACGTCTCGTTACGTGACTTGGAATGCTTCAACGCTGCTGGTGGACTCCAAGTAACTGCAACAACGCCTATGAAGTTACTTCAGCGCCTTTTACTTCTTGCGCCTATATACATTCACGATTATATATATACATTCACGTAAGCTCCACTATATACATTACATATATATATATATATATATATATATATATTATTTCAAATTTTGAAATATTTTAATTAATGAGATTAATTAAAAATAGAACGTCTATATATATGGAGTACTATATTTCAAATTTTGAAATATTTTAGTTAATGAGATTAATTAAAACAGAACACCTATATATATAGAGTATCTATATTTCAAATTTTGAAATATTTTAATTAATGAGATTAATTAAAAACAGAACACCTATATATATGGAGTATCTATATTTTAAATTTTGAAATATTTTAATTAATGAGATTAATTAAAAACAGAACACCTATATGTATGGAGTATCTATATTTCAAATTTTGAAATCCTTTTAATTAATAAGATTGATTAAAACGGAACACCTATATATATGATATATTTGTATTTCAAATTTGAGATCTTTTAATTAATATGATTAATTAAAATTTAAGATCTTTTAATTAATATGTGATTAATTTTCATATGGGGCGCGTGTTTAATTTGTAATTGATTAAAATGATATAAAGTATTTCTTTTATCATGTCATGGGATGCATGTATATAAGTTCTCATATGCTTTATTTATTTTATTCTATTATTACATGTATGTTGCATTTGCATGTTTTATATATATGTATGAGATACATGTATGGATTTTATATGTTAAATGGTTTAACATTATATGGTGAGAACTATTTATGAAAACCCCTCATTATAAAATATTAAGTCATGATAGCCTTCCGATGCCTGACACTCGTCAAGACTGTTATCGATGTAGTGTGGGTCTGCCAAAGCAGGACACTCTTATCTATAGCAGTAAGGCGCGATAGGACAAGCAAGTAATGTCCGACTGCCAACCATTGGGTTTGACTTAACTAAGTGAGATTCAATAAGATTGAGAGGCTTAGAGGCAATGAAAGTTGGGCTTTAATTCATAAGATGAATTAGAATAAGATGTTATTCACCCAACTATCCAAGAGTTGTATAAGATACAATTGGAAAGAGTTTCCTACCTAAATAGTCAAAACTTTAAGCGATCAACCAAAGTTGACTTAAAGCTAGATGAAATATGGATCTTGGCCCACTATAAAATATTCCAAAGTAAAATTTTACGAATCAATGTAGAGGGTCATTGGTTTGAATAAAATAGTGGGAGAAGTATTTATTTAAAGACCTAATTAAATATTATATATGTCATGATACTCACTTTGCATATTTTATTTCTGTGGTTTATATGGCATCACACGCATTAAATAACCTGTCATTGCGATCTATCCTTGAAAAGGATAAGTTGTCTGGAACAAATTTTCTAGACTGGTATAGAAACTTGAGGATTGTACTCAAGCATGAAAAGAAATATCCTCAAAGGGATTGTTCCTAAGGAGACACCAACTGCAAGTACTTCTAGGGCTGACAAAGATGCTTATAAGAAGCATCTGGATAAAGCCTTAGATGTTTTGTTGCCTTATGCTTGTTACCTTAACCCCTGAGTTGCAGAAACATCATGAGAGTCATGAAAACATGGAGGCATATGATATGATCATACACCTCAAGCAACTCTGTCAAAGGGCAAAGGCAGGGCTATCTTGATGGTTCAAGATGGAAAGAGCAAAAGAAGCAAAGCAGCAAGTCCAAGGGCAAGGGCAAGGCAAAGGGCAAGGGCAATGAGATTCTCATGCTGAAAGCCTTGAAGCCTATAAGGGCGATGCGTCTAAAGAGGAACTATGCAAAATACCTGGAAGAATGAAAGAATAATAAAGGAAGTGAGACTTCCAGTTCATGTATGATTGTTATGTATATATATATATATATATATGTTGAAGTAGTAGCATACTTATAAGATATATTAAAGTGTAAGAGGTGCTTATGTGAGTATAAATAAATTGCATATATGTAAGGGTACATACTTTATGCCTTGTGAATAAAATAAATTGTATATATATATATATATATATATATATATATATGTATGTATATGGGTGCATAAATATATATATATATATGCATATACACATAAGTGTACATGTATTTGTTTTGTGTGAGTAAGTTATTGCGTAATAATTAAGTTTGCTGAGAAGCAAGGAAAACTTAATATTATTATTGTATGAGCTAGAGAACCCCTGAGAAGGGTAATGATCGTTATAAAAATTTTGTTGAGACCTTAATATTTAAAATTTGAGTCATAAATTGGTGTTTAGAAAATATTTAGAAAATATTCCCACCAATATTGGAAAGTTATGATTTTAAAGCTATTATTATTAAATTTCGCATTTTTACGATTTTCAGGAAAAATCCTTTTAATATATAAATAATGTGAAATTAATAATATAGCGAGATAATTATTTTAGACTTATTGAGAGTCTCATAATATTAAGGAAATTTTCATAACGATCATATGTCATTTTCTTATTTTAAATATTGTATGTTTAGTGAGTTATTGAGTAACCTGAGAGAGAGCCTGAGTTAGATCCTAAACACAACCGGAGAAACTTTTTAGGACCCTGAGCTCTCCAAAAATTATTAAACTCTCACCATAAAATTTAGTTGCAATTTCTTACTCACTATCATACTCAAACACATACTCATACTCACTACCTAGAGACATTTACCACTACAACAATACAAAAGTTAAAACAAAAACACCACCCCTTGGCTTATATCCCTCGGCTCCCTCACTCAAACCCATTCACTCACTCTTTCTTTCATTTTCTCATTCTCACACAAAGAAAAGAAAACTCCATAAAGCTTCAAAAAGCTCTCCCTCCCTCTTGAGAAACCCAGCTCGGCCAGCTCCCTAGAGGGCAAGAAAAACCACCCTCAACCATCTCCATTTCTTGTTGATTTCTCTTCTTGCATGTGGTCTTGGCTCTGTAATCTTGCTGAAACTTAGCTCTAAATTTCGAGCTCCACCATGCATGTCACCATGGCTTGCTGAAGTGATGAATGGGCTCATGGGTGTTCTTGGTTTTTAATGTTTGATGCTTGCATGTTGGGTTTTGATGGTTGCATGTGTGAGATTGTGTGTTTTCCTTGCTTTAGATTCTAAGATACTGAGCTTGAGTACTGATTATATGTGTATGTATGTTGGATGGATGATTTCTAAGTGAATTGGATGAGTAGGTATGAGATTTTGGAGTGAGAATGAGCTAAAACACGATTTCTGCATTTTCTGCAGAATCTGTGCTGTGGGGATTGATCCCCACCATTGGAGGATCGATCCCCATGTTAAAAATTGCTCTTTCTGAAAAATTTAAGTGGGGATCGATCCCCACTACTAGAGGATCGATCCCCGTGCTGCGAAAATGAGTTTTCTGTAAAATTTCATGGGAGGATCGATCCCAGATCTCTGGGGATCGATCCCCTGGACAAAATTTCACCCGAGAGGAAATGTTTTAGTGCAGGATCGATCCCAGACCCCTGAGGATCGATCCCCTGCACCAGAAAAGTAAAATTTCACTAGTTTTCACCCTATTTTAAGTACGAGTTTTCAAATAATGATTATGGGGTTAACACACTATTTTAAGGTGATGAAAATGAGTATGTCACAATTTTTTAATCCTAAAAAGAGAAATGGAAATATACAAGTTTATGTGTAAAGGTTTGGTGATTTAAAGTGTAACAGGGGAAGTTTGTGAAATATGATAAAGATAAATATAAGATTAAGTGATGTATATGATGAGAGCTTTAATACTTTAGATCAAAGTAACAATGTGGTATTCGGAGAACCCAAACCCTTTTATGTAAGTGTTATGACATTGAAATGATTAGTTTATGTGGATGGAGTTATATGTGACGATGTAATTGTTGAGATAATGATGTGCAAGCATGCTATGTTAATGTGGGTAGTAGAATCCCTTAATTGTGGTTAAAGTAAATTATGAGATGCTCTTGTGAAGTGATTGTGAATTATGAATGATGAGCTACTTAGTGTGAATTTTGAAAGTACATGATATGACATCGAAAATTTATGATTATGATGAATATGCAGAGACTTGTACATGTTTCATGTGGTTGTGTTGAGTTGGAAGATTGAAGTATTTAAATGGCTACTTAGGAGTTTGGGTGGATTCGAGTACGCTGTTATCTTTATCAGCTACTTAGGAGATGGGTGGATTCGAGTATGCTGTTGCCGGCTACTTAGGAGTTTGGGTGGATTCGAGTATGCCGTGCTTGGCTATTTAGGAGGTGGGTGTATTCGAATATGTCATTAGAGGGTATCTAGGAGGTGGGTGTATTCAGATACGCCTCAAAGTTTGATATGTTAATTTGAAGTGCTCTCAAGCATGTTTTATTAATATGAATAATGCGAAAGTGCTGGCTTGTTGCATAATAATGTATAATTGCTGTTAGAATCTGACGTGGTAATTTCCACAAGTATGAAACTGATATGGTTGGCTGTAATGATATGTGAGAGGGGTGAGCATTAACTGTACATTGAGGGAACCGCGAGAACTTAGAAAGACTCATAGGTTTCCCCTTTAGAGACGGATCGTTAAGTTGTTTGATCTAGTCAAAGTAAGCACTTGAGTTTTTGAGAAAATTAAAGTTCTGTTTGATACAAGTATTGCTTTGACTAGCTAGAATCGATAACATCGAGCACGTAGATCCGTGTGCTCAAGGTAACTCACTAAGACGATCTCGTCTTATGCTCTCTTTTCTTGATGATTCGATTCTAGATGGACCAGCCGCCGCCGCCCCCGCCGCGCTACGAGATCTATGATTTCGCTTGGTCCAGCTACACGTCGGCCACCGGTGCGGTGACTGTCGCGTCCACCATCTCAGGGGTACATCGCTTCTTTATCCCAGAGCTTATAGCGAGGTACCCCACTCCTACTCCTGGTCCCGTTCCTGCCCCTACTCCTGCTCCAGCTCTAGTGCCAGCTCAGGTACCTGCTTCTCCGCCACCACCTCCGCCACCTTCTCCGGTCTCGGAGTCGACAGAGTCGGACCCAAAGGAGGATGAGGGCTACCAGAGTGATGACTCGGCGGATTTCTGGACGGACGTCGACTACATTTTGGTGGAGTCAGAGGTGTCCTCCCCTGCAGCAGGCTCAGACATGAGCGAGGACGCCGGGAGTGCTAGTCGATGAGACGCTGACCGTGATCCCCTTCAACCGATGTGCAGCTGACCTTTGACCTCTTTACTTTTCTGTTAATAAGTTAATTATATGGAGCCTTTTTGTACCCCTGTGTGGGATTTTACTATCTTGACATGTATATGTATTTGACAACACTACAGTTTTACCTGAGTCCTCTTTTGTATATTCGGACCAGAATTTTAGACTTGTCTTTTGATCATGCCAGCTCCTCTATATATTTCGGCATGTACTAAACAGGATCTGGATACACGTGAACTCTGTTACATTTCGTTCTGATGCTTATATCAAGTTGTAATATCATGGCCATTTGTTGTATGGGCCTTTATCATATTATTGGCATTTCCATTATTACTCTAGACGCTATTCCAGGATATCTATTCGTGCTACTGAATCTGATTGGTCATGGCTTTTGAGTATCAATATCGGTTCATCTTTTACACCGGGTTGTGAAAATATATTTTACTTATACGTTTCAAAAAAAAAACATGGGTTTTTGGGTGTTATGTAACATTGCAAATTGTTAATTATGTCCATGGCATAGTTAATAAATTGGGATGTTACACTTAATATTTACCGGAGTAGTTATATGTAGCTTGGAATTAATACATAATTAGAATGAATATGAGTCAATGTTCATATCATAATTTAAAGGATTCATTTTTAATAAATTTCTTTTATTAGTCCCTGACAATTAATAAATAAGCCATATTGGTCCCTCGAACTAACGGAAGTTGTTTAGAGACTAACGGTTGTCCGAAAATTGAAAGTGTCAGAGACTAACTTGTCAATTTCTCAATGTCAGGGACTACCTTCTCCACCGCGAAAATTGTCAGGGACCAACTTGGGGGTTTACTCCATCAAAAAGGGTGGCTTTCACATGTATAAACACCATCATAGACCTAGACTATTGTTTTCTAGCAATGTAGCGCATCAGCTTGCGCATTTCGAGCAGAAGTGTTTGCTGTCCAGCATTTGTAGGTGATTCCGGGGCCAATTCAGGCAACTCAGAAGTCAGTTGTGAAGAAGATGAGGGTTGAGATGGAGGAATGAGGCGAGTGATCTCAGCCTCATGTATCTCATCAATAATGTCCCTCGTAGATGGAGCAGGAATAAGCTTTTCTTCTTGTTGTTCTTCTTCAGCAGCAATGACCGCTTCAGAAGGTTGCTCCTCAACAGTCTCAGACACTGGAACCACTTCCAGATTAGAAGTGTGTGCAACTGATGGTTGCTCCACTGCACTAGAAGTTTGTGCCTCATCTGAGATGTTGAATGTGGAGATTTGCTTATGATGGCTTCAATAGCCTTCGTCTTCTCAGATCGACCAAGGAATGGCAGGAAGTGCACAGATGGTGTAGTTTGGACCATCTTTCCCAGCTGGAATCCATAACCGAACATAGAATCGGTAAGGGAGAAGGTAGGACCAAGTTGATCAAATGTTGAAAGGGGATCTCAGTTACATCCAAGTGATGAACCTCAGATTCCTTCTGAGAGTCCTTTTCTTGATGGGTCCCTTCCATGGAACCTTTGGCAACAAATGCCTTAACAGCTGCGACACCGGCAACCACCGTAGCGTCAGTGCCCACCTCTGAGCTGAGCCCAGTGCTGGTGGTCCCTGGCACTTCAGTGTGCGTTGAGACATGAGTTTCCTCATGTTCTTGGTGGGTCTCAGAAGAGATGAGACCGACATCAGAAGTTGGTTCATTCTGAGTAGAAGAGGGTTGAGTTTGTTCTTGTCGTACCTCTTCTTGGACCGGTTGCTCAACATCCGGCTGTGTTTGAGGTGGAGATGGTGGAGGTGGAGGAGTTATCATCGGCAGCAGTTGAACATTAACATCAGAAGGTTGATCAAGCACCTTCTGAATGTCGTCTATCTTCTGAGACAGTTTCTCAGAATCTACTTCAGCTACCTCAGTAGTGGTAGCTTCAGAGAGATCAGCCACAGACCCTTCTGGGTTCCTTTTCTTAGGGCCTTTCTGAGAGCTTCATGCGTCAGGAGTGCGGTGCTCCACGCGGAACCTTGTTCCATCCTCTTCCTCAGAAGAGGAGTCAACAATGTTTCCGCCAAGCCCTTGAATGTTAGCTCGGGCTAGGGAAACATTTATAGTGAGAGAGGAGTGATGTGATGCTTCTTTTTCCTCTTTAGCAGTAGCAGCAACAGCAGTAGCAGTAGCAGTAGTTGTCACTACCACAAGCTCTTTGCCCGTCTCCCTTGGAGGGCTTTGTTTCTGAGAAGTCTTCGAAGTAAGACCTTCTCCTTTATGTTTCTTTCCCTGATAGTTCAAGGAATAAAGGAGCTTAGTCTTAGATCGAACGGGAATAGAAGAAGATTTAATAAAAGAATGAGGAGTTTTAGAATAGGCTTTTACCACTCGACCGCGCTTCTTTTTGCTCTCGACTGGGACATCAGGAACTTTGAGGATAGGTTATGTAGGAGCCTTCCCCTTTCTGATCAAAGGTTGATCATCAGATATGGCATCTTCTGAGTCAGCAACTTCTTCTTGCTCCTTCTGAGGAGTCTTCTGAGCTTCCTTAGAAGCCATGCTCCTCATGACTCTTGTTGGAGAAGGGTGAGTCACCTTCTTCTTCTTCTTCTTCTTCTCTTCTGAGGAATCAACAGCCTTGCCTTTTCCTTTCTCAGACCTTGAAGGCCTCTTGGATCCAGCAGCAGCCTTAGAAGGCTTTGCTTCTTCTTTATTCCCACCAGTCTTCGTTTCTGGAGCCTTCTTCTTCTTGATGTTGTTGAAGGTTACCAAGGTGAACTTGTTGTTGTTGAAGATGTATTCGTAATCTTCAAGGGGGAAGGAGAGATGCTGGAAGATTTTGGTTAGCAAGCTACCATAAGGTAAGCTTGTGAGAGTCCGCTTGGGATGTGCTTGGTGCATGATGTAATTAATCATCATTCTTCCGGAGTCCACCTTGTTCTTCTTCAGAATGTGATAAAGCAGAGCAGCATCCATGGTGGTAACATTCCCCATGTCACCAATTCTGGGGAAGAGGGTATGTTGAATCACGGAGAAGATTACCCTAGCCTCTGGTGTTAGATTCAAAACCTTAACAGACTTCAGGGCAAGATCACTATTCTCAGTGAGAAGAGCAACGATTTGTTCTTCTGAGTCCTCTGCCTCCTTGATCCATTCGTTATCATCAGCGATCACAGCTTCACCATTTATTGTTTTGAAGATTTGATTGATTTCTGAGGAGGAGAATCTGATCTTGTGGTCGGAGACAATGCTTTTTAGCCCTTTGTTAGTATACCGTTCTACCTGAGAGTAGAAGGCTATAACTAGGTTGGGGTAGCATACTTCCTCTGTGGACATCATCACCGCCCAACCAGGTTGGCTGTGGAAGAAGACTTGAAGCTCATCTACTTGGTTGTAGATGCTTAGAGGGAGAACACGCCCAGTGGCTATGTTCCGAGGGAGATAAGAATTTTTGAAGTTATTTTGCATTTCTTCATCCTCGTAGAGGATGTCCTGAGTAACTTCACTAATCTTATTCCTCAACATTCCTTTAATTTCAGCAAGGTTGGCCATTTGGGTTAGGAAAGATGAAGTTTCAGATAGCTTAGATCAGAGATGAGGGAGAGAGCGAAGAGAGAGAGAGAAAGAAGGATTGCGAAGGTAAGATTGAGGAGAGAAATTGATAGAGTTTTGGCAAGGTTTGGAAAACAAAGTGCTCGAATGCCGCAGCAATGCTTTGCGTCTTTATAGCTAGTGAAACTAGCCGTTGCCAAAGTTACCGTTGGTAACTTTCTCGGAAGGTATCCTTCTGAGAGAAGAGATCTTTCTGAGAGATGTGCTTTCTGAGAAGTATTTTCGGAAGATATCCTTTCTGAGAGGAGTAGTCTTCTGAGAAACCTTTCTCAGAAAGAGTTTCTTCTCTTTTTGCTCATATAGCTCAGAAGCCTAGTCTAGTTTTAGTGTCTCAGATTCTAGCCTAGGACTAAGGGGAGTTTCTAAGAATATTTTTCAATCTAATGTTACTTAGAAACGTCTTAGGTTCAGAAGCCCCTTCAGCACATTAAATCGATCTTCGGGTAAGGGTTTTGTAAATATATCTGAGATTTGATCCACAATATTTACAAATTTGATTTCAAAATCACCCTTTTGCACATGATCCCGAATAAAATGATATTTAATATCAATGTGCTTAGATCGTGAATGCTGAATTGGATTCTTAGCTAAGTTAATTGCACTTGTATTATCACAGAAAATGGGAATTTTTTCATACCTTAGTTGGTAATCGCGCAATTGATTCCTTATCCATAGCATTTGAGTGCAACAATTTGCTGCAGACAGGTACTCAGCTTCAGCAGTTGATAATGCGATGGTATTCTGCTTCTTGCATGACCAAGTGATCAAGCATTTGCCAAAGAAGCAACAATAGCCACTTGTGCTTTTGCGATCAATTCTGTCTCCAGCATAATCAGCATCGCAATAACCTACAATATCAGAAGAACAACCTTTCTCGTACCAAAGACAAAGATTAGTAGTTCCAATTAAATATCGTAGAATTCTTTTAATAGCAGTTAAATGCGATTGCTTAGGCTTAGATTGAAATCTAGCACAGATACCAACACTCAGTTGGATATCAAGTCTAGAGGCAGTGAGATAGAGAGGTGAGCCAATCATGCCTCGATAGTTGCTTTCTGAGACTTTCTCACCATCTTCATCCAAGTCAATGACTTGAGAAGGATGCATGGGAGTGCTCTTAGGCTTAGCATGATCCATCAGAAACTTCTTTAGAAGTTCCTTTGTATACTTCTCTTGATGAATGAATGTCCCTTCTGACTCTTGCTTGATTTGCAATCCTAGGAAGAATTTTAATTCTCCCATCATGCTCATCTCGAATTCCCCTTGCATGAGCTTAGAGAATTCTTTGCATAGGCGTTCATTGGTTGCACCAAAGATTATGTCATCGACATAAATTTGAACAATCAAGAAGCCAGAGTCTTCTGAGAGGGTGAATAAAGTTCTGTCAGCTTTCCCTCTAGAGAACCCGTTTTTAAGCAAGAAAGAGCTCAATCTATCATACCAAGCTCTACGAGGTTGTTTTAGACCATATAGAGCCTTTTTGAGATACGTGTTCAGAGAATGAATCATTCACAAACCCAGGAGGTTGTTTTACATAAACTTCCTCAGAAAGGTATCCATTCAAGAAGGCATATTTGACATCCATTTGATAGAGTTTGAAACCTTTATGTGCAGCAAAAGCTATCAACATCCTTATAGCTTCCAATCTTGCGACTGGAGCGAAGGTTTCATCATAATCTATCCCCTCTTGTTGGTTGTACCCTTGAGCAACCAATCTGGCCTGATTTCTCACGACTTGACCATTTTCATCGAGTTTGTTGCGAAACACCCATTTAGTCCCAATGACACTCTTGCCTTTGGGTTTCTGAGTTAGTTTCCAAACTTGATTTCTCTCGAATTGGTCTAGTTCCTCTTGCATGGCATTTACCCACCTAGGATCATCTAACGCCTCTTCTATGGATTCTGGTTCTAGTTCATAAACCATAGCAAGATTTGTGTAGTTCCTTATGGTTCTAACGCCTTGCTCAGGATTACCAAGAACCTCATTCTGAGATATGCTTTTCAAGTCTCTTGAACCTTTATATCCCTTAGGAATAGGGTTCTTAGAATTAGACGCAGAAGGTTCTCTTTCTGAGTCATCAGAAGCTTGATCTTCTGAGAATCTAAATTCCATTTCGTTGGGAGAAGTAGATTCATCAGGTTCTGGAGATTCAATGATGATTTTAGATTTTTCTTTAGATGGAGATGATTTTTCCATAGGTTGGAAATCATTCTCATCATCATCAAGATTTTCCTTTTCGGCCTTCTTGGAAGAGATGTTGAGCTTCTCAAATTCATCTTCTAAGTCAGCAACTTTATGAGACAAGTTGTTACTAAGTTCTTTGAACTTAATATGAATTGTCTCTTCAACACATTTACTCCTCTTGTTATACACTCTATAAGCTTTAGAGACAGAGGAATATCCTAGGTATGCTCCATCATCGGATTTAGCATCAAACTTAGCGAGTTTGTCCTTTGTGTTGAGTATGAAACACGATGAACCAAAAACATGGAAATATGATATATTGGGTATCTTATTCTTCCAAAGCTCATAAGGTGTTTTCTTCAGAATTGGTCTCAGAAAGACACGATTCTGAATGTAGCATGAAGTGTTTACAGCTTCAGCCCAAAAACCTTTAGAAAGCCCACTTTCTAAGAGCATTGTACGAGCCATCTCTTGAATGCTTCGATTATTTCTCTCAGCCACTCCATTCTGCTGTGGAGTTCTGGGAGAAGAGAATTCGTGAGCAATGCCCAAGTTTTCACAACACTTTTCGAAAGCATGGTTCTCGAATTCACCACCATGATCAGAACGTATGGTATGGATGTGAGAATCCTTTTCAATTGAAACTCTTTTCGCAAAGGCTTTGAACTTTTCAAAAGTTTCTTCCTTAGAAGCCAGAAAGAATACCCAAGTAAATCTAGAATAATCATCCACTATAACAAGACCATAGCGTTTTCTAGAAAGGGAAGTCGTTCTAGTTGGTCCAAAGAGATCCATGTGAAGTAGTTCAAGTGGCTTCTTGGTAGAGACCCCACTTTTGCTTGGAAAAGAAGCGTTGGTCTGTTTTTTCTTTTCACAGAAGTCGCAGGTAGCATCCTTCTGATAGTTGATATTGGGAAGACCCTTTACAAGTCCTTTCTGAGATAGCTCAGAAAGAAGCTTCATGTGGGCATGACCAAGTTTCTTATGCCAAAGCCACTTGTCGTGTTGGACAGAGACAAGACACTTCACATTTTGATCCTTTAGGTCATCTAGATGGATAACGTAGATGTTACCAACTCGTTTTCCTTCTAGAACGATCTTGCCGTTAGTGAGATTAATCACATGGCAATATTTGGCATAAAACTCAACCTTTAAGCCTTTGTCACAGAATTGACTAATGTTTAATAGATTGTGTTAAACCATCAACTAAAAGTACATCAGAGATTTGGTGAGAATTATTCTTACCAAGATCTCCTATTGTAGTGACTTTTCCCTTAGCTCCATCACCAAAGCTCACGGTTCCGCCCTTCTTAGGTCTGAGGTTTCTGAACCAGTGTTTGCTTCTAGTCATGTGCCTTGACCAGCCACTGTCCAAGTACCACTGCTCATCTTGGTGGTGGAGCAGTGCTTGTTGATGCACCTACAGACATAAAGTTAATAGGTTTAGGTACCCATGCTTTGTTGGGTCCTTTCTTGTTAGCTTTCTTGACCTTTTGGTGTCTGTGTTTCTTAGAGGGGATGTGGTTATGAGATTCAAGAACTTTCTCTTTGCCCTTTTCAGAAGCTTTAGATTTCTGAGAAGTCTTACCCTTCTGAGAAGAGTTAGTCTTCTGAGAAGACTTAGCTTTCTGAGGTTTTCTATTTCTCTTAGCCTTCTGAGGCAAAGATGTTTTTCCTTTTTCAAGCATAGGGCAGTTCTCAGATCCATGTCCCTCTTTGAAACATGTTATGCACATGCGAGGTGTCTGATTTAAAGATGGATCAAGGTCATGGGGTTCGAAAACTTCTTCATATCCTAAACCGCTTTTATCTTTGTATGGTCTTTGACCTCCAAGTAAAAGGGTTAGCATTTTCCCACCGTTGACCATCTTTACCAGATCTGAAGTAAGAAGTTCATTTGTCTTTTGTAACTCTATTAGAGCTAGTTTAGCCTTTTCAACAGTTATAGAAGACATATCTTTTAAGGCTTGATAAAGCTCATGACTTCTTAGATATATCTCTTTGAAGTCTTCTCTTTCAAGCTTTAGGGTTCTTACTTCTTGAGTTAACTTTACATTTTCAGCTTCGAGGGTTTTAAAAGACTTTTTGAGCGCACTGAAATTGTTGGCTAATTCATTTGAATCTTTCAAAAGCTCATCATAGAGTTCTTAAAGTTCATCATAAGAATATGAAAGAGGAGGAGAGTTAGGTACCTCTTCTAACTCAGATTTTCTGTTTCTAGAATGTAGTCATCATCAGACATGAAGCATACGTTGGCCTCCTCGTCACTGGCATGTTCTGAGCCTTCTCCTTCTGAGTCGCTCCATGTCGCAGCCATTGCTTTCTTCTTTCTGGGTACGAATTTCTTCTTACCCTTTTTCCGAGGACATTCTGTTCTGAAATTTCCTTGAGTAAAATGTCATTTTGGTCCTTCACTTTATATGGGTGAGTCATTTTGGTCACTTACTTTTTAAATTAGGCAAATTGGTCCCTCACTTTACAAACTTTGAATCACTTTGGTCACTCACTTTTTGAAATTAGTGAATTGGTCCCTCACTTTATAAACTGTGAATCATTTTGATCCCTTACTTTTCAAACTATGAGTCAAATTAGTCCCTCTTTTTGTCCAATTTGATCTCATGAGAGGGACTAACTTGACTCAAAGTTTTTAAAGTGAGGGACTAATTTGGTCATTTTAAAAGTGAAGGACCAAAGTGATTTATAGTTTGTAAAGTGAGGGACCAATTTGATTATTTTAAAAAGTGAGGGACCAAAATGACTCACACGTACAAAGTGAAGGACCAAAATGACATTTCACTCAAATTTCCTTTTTCTCCACAACCATAGCAAGTGGCTTCTGAGGGCTTTATCTTTCCTTTCTTGGTAGCGAGTTCCTTGCCCTTTCTTGGTCTGCTTTTCCAAGCTTTTCTCATCTTTCTGACTAGCAAGGAGATGTCGTCATCCTCAGACTCAGATTTTGACTCATCTTCAGACTCAGATCTTTCAGCAGCTTTGAGAGCCTTAGCAGGTTTCTTAACTTGCCTTTTAAGAGCAGGTCCCTTCTGAGGCTTAGAGGAAGAAGGTCCACCCAACAACCCTTCTAACTATATCTCGTGAGTTATGAGAGATCCAAACAAAATATCTAACCCCAGTTGGTTTAGATCCTTTGCTTCTTGGATCGCTGTGACTTTGGGACGCCATCTGGAGGAGAGACTTCTGAGAGTTTTCCTGACCATCTCAGCATTTGAATAAGTCTTTCCTAAGACTTTGAGTTGGTTGATGATGTGAAGGAATCGAATTGACATGCTGTTAGTTGTTTCGTCTTGTTGCATGCCGAACGACTCATACTTGTGTACGAGCATTGAAACTTTCGTTTCCTTTACTTGATCGTTGCCCTCATGCAGCATGTGAAGTCTTTCCCATATCTCCTGAGTCGTATCACAAGATACGATCTTGTCGTATTCTACCTTTGGCAAAGCACAAAGAAGAATATACTTGGCTTTGAAATTCAGTTGGATTTTCTCCTTCATATCTTGTGTCCACTCATCCTTGGGGACTCTTCTGGTGTAAGTTCTAGGCGCTAGAGGTGCTGCTCCAGGTTCTGCATCTGCTGCAACAACAACTTGTTCTGTTACTATTTGCAGCGGCTGATAATCACCACTTTCAATTATGTCCCATAGGTCCAGACTCGTGTGTTTGATGAATAGAGTCATCCGATCATGCCAATAATCAAAGCTATCTCCAAGAAACATTGGAGGTCTGTTGATTGATGCTCCACCAGATACGAACGCAGCAGGTGAGTCCATTCTACCTTCTTGGATCTTTTCTCCTTGACACTGTTAAGTGCTCAACCCCTAAGGACCGAGCTCTGGTGCCAATTGAAGGTGTATTTGTGCACGAGAAGGAGGGTTGAATCGTGCTTGTTTTAAAATTCGTTCTTTTAAAATTTCTTATAAGGATACTCTTCTCAGAAAGATGAGATTAAGAGTTAGTGTATGTGTTTGTATATCTACCATTTTACAGGTTTTGATTATGTTACATTATCTTGAAGATTGATGATATGTGAAGATTCCAAGTTAAAGGATGTTATAAGTGTCTCTAAGGTATTAAGACTATATTTGTAAATCTCAAGTTTAAGTAATTTTAGAGACCACATAAATTATGATACTTGGTTTTGAAACATATTTAATTAAAGTCATTATATTCAAAACTTATTCTTGCTTTTTATGAAAAACACATCATATAAATTTTGATTTACATAAAAACCATTTAATAATGTTTAGGAATGATTTTATCATGTAAAAAATGGTTTTTGCGAATGTGTAATCAATTACCATGGTTTCGTAATCGATTACAACTTAAAAGATTTCAAAATTACATCAAACGGCTAGATGTAATCGATTACAGCAATCTCGTAATCGATTACCGTAATCGATTACCACACTGTGCAGAAAAACGCATGTTTTCATGAAAAATCACAATGGTTCATGCATGGATCCTTTCATACTCTATAAATACCATTGTAATCCGGCCATTGATGTTTCACAACGTGCTTACACATTTCAAACTCTATTTTACACTTATCATTCTCAAGTTTTCATACTTATTGTGGTCATACATTTACTTATACACTTGAGATATTAGTTTGAGCAATCAACTAGTACTATCACTCTTCTAGAGAGAATTTCTTGTAGTAATCTTTATTCATACACACTTTAGATTGCAAGGGTGTTTGATTCCCTTGGTGTTTGAGTGATTTGTGAGAATCACCAAAGTTTGTAACACATCTTGGTTGTAAGGGTGAGGGATCCCATAGGCAACAAGGTGGTGAAACTTGTAGAGTTGATAAAGATAGTGGATCACCAAGAAGGAGTCTTGGAACTGGATGTAGGTCAAGTTGTGACCGAACCAGTATAATTCTTTGTGTTTGATTTTCTCTCCTTCAATCTCCTTTACTTTTAAGTCATTTTCTTTGAAACACATCATACTCTACACTCATCTATTCAATCTCTTTTAGTGGATATAGTTTGTTATACCAAAGTTTTTATTGTCCATATAACAAATTTGAACTCAATTCACCCCCCCTCTTGAGTTATTAGAGGCTACTTGACCAACAGATAGCAACGGAATAAGCCTTATGAGAAGGTTAAGGTTCTGAGAACTTTAACTTTCTGAGTTTTATAAGAAGTTTGTTTTAAGTAAATCATTAGAAAACTTCTTTGTAGATTTAAGCTTGGTAAACTCGAAATGGACTTTCCACCACTTCAACTCGAAATGGATTTTCCTTGCCTCAACCCGAGGACTTAACTTGCCTCCAACACCAGAGGACTTTCCTTTCCTTAAACAATTAAGGACTTTCCTTGTGATGGTGAGCGTCGCAACTCCCACAAATTTATTATTTTTAAAACCAAGTTTCCCTAATATAGATTAGTGGAAACCAGGGTCGTCTCTCACAAGGAATGACTAAGAAAGCAATACGCGAGACTAGTTGTATGAGGGTTGTCACAAATTGGGGGTTTTTGTATGCAGGAATGTAAAATTGATTTAATTGAAATAAATGCTAAAAATAGTGGTTTATGAGGTAGAACATTCATTAGGGCGTTTATCATTGGCTACAAAAGAATGGATGAGTTGATTAATTACGCCAGAGTTAGATCTAACCCTATTATTGTGATTCAAAGGATTGATTGCCTAGGACAAGATTAATCAGTGAGATCTCACCTTTAGTTTCGTTTTCAACAATCGTTAAAGACAATCACATTAATCCAGTTAAAGAGACTAATCAGCCAATTAACTAATCATATGCCAAATCCTAGTATGCCATGCATTAATTGATCAACCAACACATGAACATGCCAAATGAATTAGCCTAACTCAATTGAGTAAGCCAAGACATAGGTGAACACACACAATTTAAGATCTCAAATTATATGTTGGGATTGACAATGAAAACTTATGCAATATGAAGTGCAAAGCCTCAATTTACCCCAATGATGTTCACACCCTCATAAACCACCAAGAGACTTAGTTACTCATGGAGAAAATAAGGGAAAAATATAAATTGGATTAAAATGAATATGGATGGAAGAAAATAAATTGACTTGAACAATAAAGAGAAAGGGTAAAGAAAATATGAATAATGGAAGATAAATGCAATTAAAGAAATTTACGAAGAACGAATAACTGAATTAATTATGAAAATAACTTACAATAGAGTCAAATATGGAAAGCAAAATAACAAAACCCAAAAGACTTGAGGAATATCATTGAAAGAGAACAATGGAGGAAGTTAGAAAACAACTAGGAAAAAGATAAAGGGAAAAACAAAAGTCTAGGGTTTTAAAAGTGATAAGATATTAAGAGAGGTGTAGAAGTGTAGACGTGTGTGTTTTCTGGATGCACAAGCACTGCTTTATATAGAGGAAACAACCTCAGAACCCTAGCAATTGGGCCCCCAACGCGGTTTTGCAGATTGGTCCCTGCTGTAACAGAATTGCAGGCGTGCGCTAGGGCGCTGGTACCGCGCCAGGGCGCCAATGACGTGCACGAAGTGGAAGCTGATGGTGCTCGGGCGCCAGGGCTCCCTGAGGGCGCTGGGGTGCTCGATCCCGGCCTGGACTCCACTGCTCCGCTTCTTACTCAATTCCTGATGTCCATTGCTCCAATTATTCCTATGACCTGCACCACAAACATCAAATACCAAAGATCAAGTGCAAAGGTCATCCTTGAATTGCAAAAACATCATAAAACTTATTCATTTAGCCTTTATTTTCATTAAGTCCCAGATAAATCCAAATTGTAGTAAATGCAATAAAAGACTAAAATTAGAGTAAAGAAATGCATACAATTACTCAAATTAAGGGCATAAAATATTGGCAAAAACCACGTTATCACCTTGCCTTAAACAATTAAGGAGTTTCCTTGCCTTAAACAATTAAGGACTTTAACTTGCCTCAAACAATCGAGGACTTTAACTACCTTCAAACAACGAAGGACTTTAGCGTTTTTACAAAGAAGTTTCCTTTCGAAAAACACTACTAAGATTTAAGGCACGGCTTAAATTTATCCTTAGTAGACTTCTAGATTTAACTTACAGAAGTAAGGATTTAAACCGATACAAAGCTAGAAGATTTTTCGAAAATAAAGAACAACTCAAGTTGAGAAGTCTTTCTGAGAAAGTTCTAAGTTTTCACAAAATGATATTTCAATTTGGCAGAGTTTCAGCACGTTTAATTGTTAGTTTTTGGTTGCAAATTCTCGTCAAGAAACTCTACGATTGAACTCATATATATAGGCATTTAAACCAGCAAAAATAGAGCCTTTAAATTGCTGATGTGGCTGCGTCTCTTTCAGAACGGCTCCCTGCTATAGTCAGCGGAAATCGTGGAACTTTTCAGACGTGTACAATGCACATATAGAAGTTCCAATATATCCAGCTGTTATCCCAAGAAAATAGCTGTTAGGCGAAAAGAGCGTTAGTCGAGGTCGTGTAGCCGAATCGGAACAGTCGAAAGGATTGTTAGCCGATCAACAGGTAGTTGTAGCTGAATAAATTCGGCTACGGCTAGAGGGAAGATCGGTTCGAAAAAGGCTGTTGAGCGGTTGCGATATTTGTGGGGAATGACTAAAGTAGTGGAGTATGAAGATACAGGTGAGGAAAATAAGGCGGAAAAAGAGGATTAAAGAAGCACTAAGCTAAATGCAAGAAGTGGAGCCGGGATAAGCGCAAGAGGAGATCAAGATGATAAGGGCTATATTAAGGGAAGCGGTTGGTCAAGATAAGGGATCCAACAATCAGCATAGCAATCTTGTTATTCGTTTTAAGTCTTTTTCTTACTGTTATTTCTGTTTCTTAGGAGTAGATGTAGGCAGAAATCATTCTTATCTTTGGTGTATTCGCAAGTTTGTTGAGAGTAATTCAATTTATCATTCCTTTCGCCCATATTTCTTATTGTTATCTTCTCCCACCTAAAATCTTGCTCTTTTTCTGGAGATATTTGGGGAACTTACAGCTGAGAATAAGATTCCCATTCTCGGCGTAATCGCCTCTAGTGAAAGGGATCATTCGGTTGTTGTTTCATCGGCTGATACGTTCACGTAATAATTAGCCGAAATTATTTCTAGCGACAACATAATTGGCACGCCAGGTGGGACACACGGGAGTATCACAGAAAAGATAGGCCTTGACCATCCTTGGCGGATGCAGTTAAGGTCTGGGCGATTTTTAGAGATGAGCTCATCGACGAACGCTGGTACACCTAAGCCTAAGGGCAAAACAGATGCGACTACTAGTGCCGTGACATCTGGAATAGGTAGTGAAGGGCCTTTAATCCAGACTACAGCGGCAGTTGGTGGGTCTTCATCGAGAAATACTTCGACGATTTCTGTGGCCTTCATCAGGCAACAGATCAAAGAAGGAATGCATGATCTCATGTATCAAGTGTCACAACAAATGGGTGAGATTGTACGACCCATGGTTCGTAACGTACTACAGACCAAGGGATACCACCTTCAAGCTGCTGCTTCCAGCGCTCCACAGATGATCCCTCAACCACATCCTATTGTGACTGACGGGATAGGAGGGGTGGTTATAGGAATTGCTAGTGGAGTGGATAATACCGCTATGCCTAGAAGCAATGTGGAATTCATGACCCAATCATTGGTTACACCTTTGCCATTTTCCGTGAATAATCAAGGGTGTAACACGTTTGGTACGCCACCATATGGAGGAACATTTGGAGGAGCAGGCGGGGCTTCAGCTAGTCCAGCCGCGACTTTGAATCACGGATCGGTCTATGTGCATAGGAGGCCAGAAGGGGCAATAGGAAATATCGGTATGCCGTACGGCGGAGAAGCATATCAACAGCAAGGGGGCATGGCCCGTCCTGTTGGTGTCAGGCCTCGCACAAAACTGGCAGCCGCAACTGAATTTCTGGACAGATCCTCATGGAGGAGTACAAGGCTTTATGGGTAATCCTCAGGCGCCTGTTTATCAGCGAGAAGAAGGAATGTTGCCGAGGAACCCAGTTCAGCCTCTGTTGTGCGACCCTTATATGATTGCTGATCTGCTACGGCAGCATTTCGGTTTGCAACTAAGGCCATTGGAGAGGCCTGTGTATAGGAAGTCGTATCCATAATGGGTCGATAGGATCCCTTTTCCTAGGGGATTTCGGGCCCCAGATTTCACTACCTTTTTAGGGGAGGATGGGAAGTCCACTATGGAACATATTAGCCGTTTCACAGTACAATGTGCTGAGGCCGGGCATAATGAGTATTTAAGGCTTCAGTTGTTCCCGTCGTCATTGACTGGGATAACGTTTTCATGGTACTCTTCATTGCCGCAAAATTCTATAAATAGCTGGGCTGATATGGAAAGAGCTTTCCATGATCGTTTCTATAAGACAAGGACAGAAGCCTCACTGTTAGATTTGATCGCAATTAAGCAGAAGGGGCAAGAGCCAGTCGGAGATTTTCTTGAAAGATTCAGGAAAATCCGAGGAATTTGCAGTGCCCAAATATCGGATGGAGAATGTACAGCCATAGCAGTGAACAATATGAATCCTCAACTAAGAGAGAGGTTATTGGTTGGGGACTACTCTGATTTTGGACAATTAGCCGAGAAGGCCGTTAGGTATGAACGGCTAATCCAAGAGAAAGAGCTGAAAAGAGTGAGCCGTTTTGCGATCAATAAACCCCCTCAAAATATCAACGTGGTGGAAGGCGAATCAGATGAAGAGGTATTTTACGAAGAAGAATCTTCGGCTGGAGAAGTAATGGTAGCTAAATTGTTAAAAAAGAATGAAGTATACTCTTGTCCTGCCCTAACAGCTGCGAAAGGGAAGGAAAGAGTTCGACCAGGTAGCAAAGAGTCATATCTGTTTGACATCACAAAAGCGGAGCAGATCTTCGACTTCCTTTTAAAAGACAAACAATTGAGACTACCCGAGGGTCATGAGATCCCATCAGCTGAGAAAATAAAGGGGGTTAAATATTGTAAGTGGCATAACTCCAGGACTCATCCTACAACAAATTGTTTGGATTTCCGAAATGCTATTCACAAGGGTTTAAAGGAAGAGAGGTTCAAACTTGCTGACCGAGTGCAACCGGTTGTCAATGTAGAATCTAATCATTTCCCTGCAGTCAGTATCAATATGGTGTCAGTTTCGGAGGAAAGGGTGATGAACAGAAACCTT
This sequence comes from Aeschynomene evenia, assembly GCA_013621005.1. Classification (NCBI taxonomy): domain Eukaryota; kingdom Viridiplantae; phylum Streptophyta; class Magnoliopsida; order Fabales; family Fabaceae; genus Aeschynomene; species Aeschynomene evenia. The sequence continues at coordinate 443,076 of RYYW01000029.1, read as the reverse complement.
CGCGGAAAGGTCTGGAAACCAAAAGCAGAGATTAATAAAGTCGATTCAAAAGCAGCAACAGTTAAAAGGCGTGAGAGTTAACATCCGCGGAGAGTGTATTCTAGAGGATACTTGGAGTGGAAACCATGTAGGTGGGGACCAGGTCCCGGTGAGCATCTGACATAGGAATTCGGAGCGTCGTTAATTCTCCAAAACTTGGTCAATTTAGAAAATAAGTTTGAAATTGGGAAAACATCACAAAAGCAAATTAGCTCGTACCAAATGATAGTGATAAGCTAACCCAAGTCGTCTCTCGTGGAAACTTAACTAGTAATCTATGATCAAATTGGGGATTTGTGGTTGTGGCGAATGAAAAAGTAAATATTATGAAAGAAAACTCTAGTGCTTGGGGGTTAAATTGAGGAAATGGATCTCTTCAATCAATGAGACATTGACTCAAGGTGTTCAATATGTTTTTATGCTATCACATAATCACATACTAAAATGCATCAACTCAACTAAACAAGATTATGATCATAAAATTGAATTAGTCAAGTATTAAATTAGTTCATGAAATGATTAATTAAAATCTTAATTAAGCATAACACTTGCCAATTTAATTACCATGCAATATTTTGAATCAACTTCTAATCTTTTTGACCAATTAGGAATATATTAATTAATCAATTAATTAAATTCCCAATTAACGATCCTAATTGAGTTTCTAAAGTCATGATCATGAGATTATTGCCCAATTAAGTATTACCCATAAAACAATTCACATTGATCAATATGAAAATTATATGAATAAAGTTAAAGCAAAAGATTAGAGTAGAGTACCTTAAGATAACCTCAAGTTTGATCCAATTCGACAATTGTTACCCAAACACTAGATTGTGAATTAGAAATCATCCATATGGAAAGTAGAATGAACAAACAAAATAAATTGCATAAAATAAAATTAAAGGTTACAAATTATAAAAGCAAGATATAAATTTGTTAGAAGTTAGTATGAAGTTAGATTAGTGCATAATTAATGAAAGTAAAAAGACATGAAATTAAAGAGCAATAAAATAAATGACATGAAATTAAAGAGCAATAAAGTAAATGACATAAATTAAATAGTTAGAAGTTATTTGCATAAAGTAAAATTGTTTAGAAGTTATGACATCAAGTAAATGTTAGAGGTTGTCAAGAAGTTAGTAGAAGTTAAATAGATGAAAAGAAAACATGATTATGATATCAATGAAATATCTCAACAACAATAAAAGGAGTCTTGAAACATATCCTCCATAATCTTCCATCCCAAATTGAGAATTCCAACCACTAAGAAATCATCCAAGTAGGAGGTGAAACCAAAGTGATTAGAAAACACAATAAAAGATGGAGAGAATTACAATGAGGTTACACACCAACTTAAGAAATTACAACTCCAAATTACAATATAACTAAAGAACAATTGTCTAAACTCCTAACAATATAAGATTGTGAATGAAAGCATTAAACATGAATGAGATGGAGGTCTGAAAAATTGATCCCAATGGCTGAGCTTGGTCCCCTTTATATAGGAAAGGATTTGCATGAGAAATTTCCAAGATACCCTTGCTGAAATTATTGAAGCTTGAACATGCAGACACTTGTTTCTCGGATTTGGGCCTCTTAATCACCGAATCTGAACAAATTTTAAACATGAAAGTTGTAGATAATTTTCCTCTAATGAATTTTGACATATAGTACGTCATAATCCACTAAGAAATGAGGAAGATATGCCCAATTTACTACAACCTGCCAGAAAATTAATTAAACCAGTGCTATTATTTTATCTAGCAATTTAGACCGACCAAACAACCGATTTAGGAAAAAGTCAAAACATCAAAATTGTAGGCCATTCGATGCTCTTCACTTTAGACACTTTATTTGCTGGAAAATCTTATCAGGTGAGATATTTGTGATAAAATAAAGATAGCTTTTTAAAAATCCACTACAAAGTTAGTGGAAACAGCTTGATAATGTTGACTGACTTCATTGACCAGGTTAACATCCTTAACTCATTTTCCCCATAAAATAAAAGTTGTATCTGTGTCTTTTAGCTTTCTAATGGAGGTGATTTGAGGTTTATTCATATTTTGTAGCCAAAGTTATGACCCAAACTTCATAGACTGCTTGAACTTTTCATCTAGGTATCTTTTCTTCCTTGCAAGCCCATTTTCGCCTTCCAAACATTGTTGCTTAGATTTTTGGTCTTCATAAAAGTTGTAGAGCTTTCTCTCATCTTTCCTACAATATAAATTATGTAGAATTTCACTTTATAAAACGCGAGATATGACTAAAATACCAAACTGAGTTTGAATTTGACATGCAAAACATTTGTGTTTGAATCCCAAATTAATGTCTTAATTCAAAGTTAATGCATAAACATTAAACAATTTATGCTTAAGACAAAAATCTAAAGGAAAAATAATGATGGACTTTTGTAGCAAGTACTCATACAATAACATGCATATTTATGTGAAAAATGAGTACTAAAATACTAAGTATTAGGGGTAAAATATATGCAATATTTCACAGTTATCAGCATCTGTGGTATGGACCAGGATATGGAAATCAACAGCCGAAACCACGGCTGATACAGAATACCTGGGTAAGGAAGGGTGTAAATGAAGTTCAGAAGAAAGAAAAATCAACAGAGATCCCAGCCGAACCACGGCTGAGTGTCTTTGACAGATTATACCGCCCTCAGGGAGGAAAACCTTTCAGACGGGGATATGCAATTTCGCAATGTGCCGGTAATAGAAGATGATGTTATCCCAGAGAAAGGGAAGAAAGTGGTGGAGGTAAGTTGTCGTGAGAATGGGCAAAGCCTTCGAATCACTAACCAAAATCCCAGCCAAACAGGACGTATGATCAAGCCTAGAGGGCAACCTAGGGAGTATTGGCAGGTGAATAAAGGGAAGAGAATCATTCAAGATGAGGTACCTCTCCTTTCCAGGTCACAGAAGAGAAGACTCCAAAGGAAGAGGGCCTACTAGAAATTAAGAGGGATGGTGGATATGTTACAGAAGGCCAAGATGGTAGAAAGAGAAGAAGTGGCGAGTCCTGGGAAGGATCATGGATTAGCCAAGCAATTGGCCGACCACCTTGATGTGATAAAAGAGATGACTCTGGAAGAAAAGAAAGCAGGAGACGAAGTTGTTACGACTGTTCAAATAACGGCTGAACCTGAAGCTTCGGCTACAATTACAATACCTTCACCTGTGGTTGAACGAGCCAAAGTAGAGACTGTCAATTTGGTAAACTTGAACTTTGGTGACGAGTTTGCTGACTCTGGTCTACTCAGCAATTTGCTGGAAGATGATGATTTGCTAGAATTGGTGGACAGCCCAGACAATATCATGGCTATGGTGGGTTTTTTGCCAGTAGAATTCAAAAGAAACGGAGGGCAGCAGTCCGATTTAGAGAGAGATGTGTACGTCGAGGAAACAGAGTGGGCGTCGTTTGCCGAAACCACGACAGAGTTACCTTCTCGGAATACGGAAGCAATCATGCAGTTCGAACGCGGGAACATCCAATACCATTTAAAACCAATATATATTAAGGTGCATATTGAGGGTCGCCCAATGACCAGAGTGCTCGTAGATGGTGGAGCAATTATGAACATCATGCCCTGGGTGATGTTCAAAAAGTTGGGGAAAACTAAAAAGATCTGAAAGAAACCAATATGACTTTCGCCAACTTCACTGGTGGGAATACTACAGGGTTGGGTTCATATATAACGGCCTTAACGGTGGGATCTAAAACCACAAACACCATTTTCTTTGTGGTGGAAGCTCGTACCAATTATTCTCTTCTGTTAGGCCGAGATTGGATTCATGCTAATGAGTGTGTACCATATACCTGGCATTAGAAATTGATCACGTGGAATGGTGAAAAGATAGAGGTAGTAGAGGCCGATCAGAGACCCTTTTCAGCTGATATGAGAATGGCGAATGCAGTGTACTACGACCCAGGGTTCATGCCGATTGCTGCCTTGATTCATGGAAAAGAAGAAGAAATCAAAGCAGTAAACTTCACCAACAACGGTTTTGAGGTAATCTTGCATGCCGAACCACGACTTGCAGATACTATCTTTAATAATAATTATGACTGATGAGGAAGTAGCTTATCAACGGCTACAATCTTTTTTAGCCGAAACTTTTGTACAAGAAACGGCTGAATGGGAGATGGGAGCCGATATAGAAGAAATAAGAGATGATGAGTTATGTGTTGATATTGCAGGTATTGAAGAGCAGGAGAGGCTGGTGTCCATTCAGCAGAAACGACTAAGTTTCCAAGCCCAAGATCCGTTGATAGAGGTAAATCTTGGAGCACAAGAAAAGCCGAGGATTACTAAAATCAGCGGATTATTGGATGATTAGGCGAGCCGAGCATTAATACGACTCCTGAACCAGTACAAGGAATGTTTTGCTTGGGACTATCATGAGATGCCAGGTTTGTCAAGAGCGTTAGTAGAACATCGACTGCCAATTAAGGAGGGATTCAAGCCATACAAGCAGCCGCCAAGAAGAGTTAATCCCGAAATATTCTCTAAGATTAAAATAGAAATAGAACGGTTCCTGAAGGCAGGATTCATTAGAACTGCTAAGTATGTTGATTGGTTGTCGAATATAGTACCTGTAATTAAGAAAAATGGCCAGCTACGCATTTGTATAGATTTTAGGAATTTAAATTTGGCAACGCCTAAAGATGAATATGTAATGCCGGTGGCCGACATGTTAGTCGATGCTACAGCTAATAATAAATTCCTAACTTTCATGGATGGCCATTCTGGATACAATCAGATTTTCTTAGCGAAAGAAGATGTGCATAAAACAGCTTTCCGTTGCCCTGGTGCTATTGGCATCTTTGAGTGGGTGGTAATGCCTTTCGGCCTCAAAAATGCCGGTGCGACCTATCAAAGGGCAATGAATGCTATTTTTCACGATTTCATTGGCTCTTGTATGGAAGTGTATATTGATGATGTGGTGGTTAAATCTGCTGATTTTGATTGACATTTAGCTGATTTAGAGCAAGCGTTTAAAAGAATGAAACAATACTCACTTAAAATGAATCCGGCTAAGTGTGCGTTCGGAGTGTCGGTTGGTAACTTCTTGGGCTTCCTGGTACATCAGCAGGGAATAGAAGTTGATAGTAATAAAGCTAAAACTGTGTTAGAAGCCAGTCCTCCAAGAAATAAGAAAGAATTACAAAGCTTAATTGGGAAGATCAATTTCCTACGGAGATTCATTTCAAATTCAGCTGGAAAGATGAAGGTATTTTCCCCTTTGTTGAAATGTAAAGGGACGAACGGGTTATATGGGGGAAAGAACAACAGAATGCCTTTGATCAGATTAAGCAATGCCTAGCGAATCCTCCAGTACTCGTTCCACCAACAATGGATAAACCCCTGATGCTTTACATTTCGGCAGCCGAGGACAGTATCGGCAGCTTATTAGCCCAAGATTGCGAAGGAGGAGGAGAAAGAGCAATATATTATCTGAGCCGAATACTAAATGAAGCCGAAACAAGATATACGCCTCTTGAAAAAATGTGTTTGGCTTTGTTCCACGCCTGTACAAAACTAGAGTATTATTTACTTCCAAGAAGGGTATGGGTAATGTGCAAGGTTGACATTGTCAGATATTTATTGAATCGACCCGTACTTCAAGGTCGTCTGATGAAGTGGGCATTAAGCTAAATGCATTTAATCTGTAATATGTCCCATTGCGGGAAGTTAAGGGACAAATAATTGCTGATTTCTTGGCCGATCATCCGAACGTGGATATAGGTGATCCGATTGAAGAATATCAAGACTATGTCAGGCTGACTCCTTGGGTAATGACTTTTGATGGGTCTAAACACAAAGAAGGGGCCGGAGCAGGCATAACCGTGACAAGTGCCAATGGGGCAGAAGAGGCCTTCACATGTCGATTGGACATTAATTGTTCTAATAACCAGGCGGAGTACCAGGCGTTGATTACAGGGCTTAGAATGATAACATCCATGGGAGTACTAGCTGTGACTATAAAGGGAGATTCACAATTGGTCATTAAGCAATTGTTAGGGGAGTACAAGTGTAATAGTCCTGAGTTAGCCGAATTACGGCAAGAAGCTCTTGACCTAATGGCCCAAATGTCGGAGGTAACAATTGAGTATATCCCAAGGGAGGATAATGACACAGCTAATATGCTAGCCCAACATGCTTCTGGGTATAAGGTTATTAGTGGTGGAGTGCAGATTGGACATGTGGACGAACAAAGGAGTTCGGACTGGAGAAGAGAGTTAGTAGAATATCTGTTTAAGTCCAAATGGCAATGTTAGTCATGGTTTCAAACAAAAAGCACTCAATTATGTCATCGTGGATAATGAATTGTTCAAAAGGAGCCAGGAAGGGTTGCTTTTGAGATGTGTGAATAATGATGAAGCACTTATGATAATGGGGGAGGTTCATGAAGGAGTTTGCGGGGCTCACAAATCAGGGCTGAACATGAGATGGCTAATACATAGGTATGGTTATTATTGGCCAACTATTACAGCCGATTGTTTTGAGTATGCCAAAGGATGCGAAGACTGTCAGAAACATGGGCCGATTCAGAGGTTATCGGCTGAGGAATTACATCCTATTGTAAAACCTTGGTCGTTTCGCGGATGGGCTATGGATTTGATAGGGAAAATATATCCCCCGTCATCAAAAAATCATTCTTTTATTATCGTGGCCACTGATTATTTTACTAAATGGGCCGAAGCACAGCCGATGACTAAGGTGACACAAACTGATGTGATACGTTTTATTCAGAATCAAATCATACATCGGTTCGGGATACCTGAAACCATCACGGCTGACCAAGGAACTATGTTCACGGGCTCAGAGGTGAAAGCGTTTGCTGAATAATATGGTATCAGAATGATTTACTCATCACCATATTATGCTCAGGCGAATGGTCAGACGGAGGCTACTAATAGGATATTGATTGATGTTATCAAAAGAATGATTGAAAATCAGCCTAGAAAGTGGCATGAAACATTATCTGAGGCATTATGGGCATATAGAAATTCTAAAGCTACAGCACAGGTAACACCCTGTTTCGGCTGACCTACGGCCAGGACGCAGTATTACCTTTAGAAATTAATGTAAAATCATTAAGAGTAGCTAAGCAAAATCAGCTGACGGCCGATGATTATAATCAGGCTATGTTTATGCAATTTGATCAGTTGGATAATGATCGACTTCATGCTTTGGAAAACATTCAGGCCAACAAAGAAAAAGTAGCCAGGGCATATAATAAAAGGGTAAGATTAAAACAGTTTTCTTCAGGAGATTATGTTTGGAAAGCAATTTTGCCAATTGGGTTCAAAGATAATAGTCAAGGCAAATGGTCCCCAAAGTGGGAAGGACCCTTTATTGTAAGCCGAGTGTTAGGAAAAGGGGCATATTGTATAAAAGATATGCATGGTAGAGAATTACAAAAATGTGTTAATGCCCAATATCTAAAAAAAGTTTATGCCTAGTATTTGGGAATCATGGGCGAAAAAAGGAAAAGTATCCGCGTCCGAGGAATAGCCAAAAGTAAAGGAAGAAAGTATGTTCGGCTACATGCCAGCCGTTAGTAGCAAAGCAAACTGTATAATTGTTCAGAGAAAATTATTGTTCGTGGGTAGAATTGATACTGGAAACGTCAGTTTTAGGATCTTCTTCTGTAGGAGCCGTGGACGAGGAAGGAACAGCTGAATCGGTGGGAACGGTCAGTGATTGATTTTCCGCCTCTTGATTAATATAACAATACATGGCATCATCCAAAAAATCCAAAGCTGAAAAGCATGGTGTCAGAGAAGGCAATACAAAAGTAAAGGTAAGAAAGGAAAAGGAAGAGATGAAAGGAATACCTTTCTGCTCCATAGGAGAAGGGGGTCGTTCAGAAGGGGATATCGGCTGAGCAGCTGGTAGAGTTTTGTTGAGTCTCATCCATTTGACTTTAGCCACAGCAAGTGCACTCTGGCCGGTTTCATACTCAGTGTTTAGCCGAGATTTTTCCCTTTGTAGCTGATTGATTTCAGGATCAAGTTCAACAGCTTGTACGTATAACTCCCTTTGAGCTTTCAGTTGAAGTTCTTTTTCCTACTCATACTGTTTGATTTGGGGACCCAGCTCCTCCAATTCTTTTTGCATCTCAGCTATTTTCAAACGAATTTCCTTTTGGCGCTCCACGGCTTTATCTCGGGATTGTATTGCCTAATCCTTTGCTTCACGATGAACGAGATAAGCCTGGATCAAGTCAGCTTTAGTGCTTTCTAAAGCCTTTAGGCGATCCAAGCGTTGCCGACTGGAAGAAATTAATTATGTGCTTGTTGTGGCTTGGTAGCGCAATGGGACCAATTCGTGGGAAAGTTGGACGCACTAGTCTTTGGATTCAGCTGTAACTTCTTCTGAAATTGCTAAGGCGTCCAAGCTGTTATGAAGTTCGACAAGGGTAGAAGGTTCTGGGAGATCAGTGGCTGATAGAATGGTTTGAATTCTTGATATTAGCCGTGATGAAGGAGAATACCCTGGAGATTCTTGAATAAATGGGGCTGAAAAGTATTCGTCCATCTTGTCATCTTCGACAGCCACCATTTCGAGAGGAGATACGTCCAGAGTATTTGGATGAGGATTTTCAGGGCTGGGAACAGCTGTGGATACTATGGATTTGGATTTTGGAGGCGAAAGTTCTTGGGAAGGAGAAGGCGTGTCATCTTCATCAATTATGACCGTGGTGCTGGTAGAGCAGGATTGTGGTTGTGAAGTCTAAAAAGAAAAAAAGGGGTCATTGTTAATAAAGGGATGGATGGAGTGACAAAGTGAGAAAAGAGAGAGAGAAATAACTTAACTTGAGATCGAACCCTTTGGCTGAATCGTCGACGAGGCTGCAAGTTAGAAGTAGGGATGTTGGCTTCCTCTATTTCTTCTTCCTCTTCTTCCTGGGCTAGATCAGACTTTACAGGCTCCTGTTTGATTGTTGAACTGCTAGCCGTCTGGTCGGCTGGTTTAGCCGGACCTGTAAGAAGAAAAAACAGGAGTGAATATAAATTCTATGTTAATAACAAAAGAAGATAAAGGGTAATGAATAAGGTAGTCTACCTTTGGTCTTGTTTTTCTTTTGATGGATTGGCTCGGTAGCTTTCCGTTTGGTTGTTGGAGGATCATCTTCGGCTAAGAACTTAGACATGTAAAAGTCAGGTTCAGAAGGGAAGACAATATGTTGAAGATTGGACCACCAACTGTCATACTCCACATCAGATGAATGCAAAGGAGTGAATAATGACAGTCGGAAAGAGGAACGGATGTCTTCAAAAGTTGACGCCAGCTGACTCAAATCATCCACGAAAAGCAATGGCCTTTTTCCAAGAATTACAAAAGATTCAACCAGAATAGGGACACTTTGAAGGAGACCAAATTGGCAGGCGAACCAGTGAGGGTGATATGGTTCAACGGAGGATTTGTTGTTGGGAGAAGTGGGCCGAATTCCTGATGGGAGGTCTCTGGCCACTGGCACAGATGGAAGAAAAGATTCAAGAAGGGCTATTTCGGAAGCATCAGCAGACGAAGGATCGATACGAACCCAGTCCGGGCCGCTTTCATGGCGACGGTAAGGGAATAATGAAAAAGGGTCAGAACGGCTGATACTGAAGATGGTGTTGATATAATCAAAAGGAGGAGATGAAAAATTGGGTAGAACTTGGTATTTTCTACCGTAAATAGAAAAGGAGGAATGTTGTGTGAGATTGGTTAGAAGGAGTTCAGGAAGGTACAAAGTGGTCCAAAGATTAAGAAACCATAGAGGACCTTGAACGTTATTGAAGGATGTATTGGAGTTAAGATAATCCACAATATCGTTCAGAGATTTGTACAAGCAAGAAAGAAAATAGGAAGCCAGGTCTATGCTACGGTCAGACATAATTGCGCCGACAAGGAAAGAGTAATCTAACACAACAGCTGAAGAATTGGTACAAACAAAATACTTACAGACCTAGTAAAGAAGATAGGCCTTGTGCTCTGTCAATCTCGGCTGACGATGTTGAGGTTGTAGGTTGGCTGAGATGAATGAAGAGTAAGAAGCCTGGGCCTTCTGGAAGATGATGCCCAATGAAACGGTAGAAGAGCTGTAGAGGGGAGGAATTTCTGAGCCATGACAGGGACGCCCCAAGATAGCAGAAACATCCATAACGGTTGGGGAAAGCATGCCGAAAGGGAAGATAAACCCGTTTACCCTAGAGTTGCAAAATTGAGCTAGGGCGTAGATCAAAGAAGGGGAGCAAGGATTGGTAATGAGCCTGAGCTTCAGCATGTCATGTGTCTTCCAGTTAGACCATTGTTCGCCGTAATGGTACTGATGTCGATTAAACCATTCATGGTAATTGTTGGCATAGCGGGGCTAAGAACGGAGAGTAGCTGGACAAAGGGCTAGGGTGGAAGATGTAGAGTGGATAGGAAGGTCTATGTGATGAGGGAATAAGAAGGTGAAGATGTCTTCCGAGTTGTGAGGTGGTTCGTCAGAGCAAGAACCTAAGGTAAAAAACTTTTTGTCAAGATCGACCGGCTGGAAAATCGCCATAGCTGAAATTGAAGAGTTTGGGGGAAAAGGTTCACTGAGAGAGCAATGGCGGGAAGAAAGAAAACCAAGAACTAGAAAGGATATTGAAGGAAGGGAGAAATGATAAAATGGCCTGATTTGATAAGTTTGACATACCATTTAAGAGAAATGAAGGGTGATGTGACTAACGGTCATTTTCGCAGAAGAAATGAAACGACGAAAGGAACAAAAGGGTTATATTAAACCAGCCGAATAGATACGACTGATTAATATAAAGGGGGAATACGTTACCCCAAGAAAATAGCTGTTAGGCGAAAAGAGCGTTAGTCGAGGTCGTGTAGCCGAATTGGAACAGTCGAAAGGATTGTTACCCGATCAACGGGTAGTTGTAGCTGAATAAATTCGGCTACGGCTAGAGGGAAGATCAGTTGGAAAACGGCTGTTGAGAGGTTGCGATATTTGTGAGGAATGACTAAAGTAGTGGAGTATGAAGATATAGGTGAGGAAAGTAAGGCGGAAAAAGAGGATTAAAGAAGCACTAAGCTAAATGCAAGAAGTGGAGCCGAGATAAGCATAAGAAGAGATCAAGATGATAAGGGCTATATTAAGGGAAGCGGTTGGTCAAGATAAGGGATCCAGCAATCAGCATAGCAATCTTGTTATTCGTTTTAAGTCTTTTTCTTACTGTTATTTCCGTTTCTTAGGAGTAGATGTAGGCAGAAATCAGTCTTATCTTTGGTGTATTCGCAAGTTTGTTGAGAGTAATTCAATTTATCATTCCTTTCACCCATATTTCTTATTGTTATATTCTCCCACCTAAAATCTTGCTCTTTTTCTGGAGATATTTGGGGAACTTACAGCTGAGAATAAGATTCTCATTCTCGACGTAATCGCCTCTAGTGAAAGGGATCATTCGGTTGTTGTTTCATCGGCTGATACGTTCACGTAATAATTAGCCGAAATTATTTCTAGCGACAACACCAGCTTGTTGTTGCGAGCTTTCTGAGCTAGTTGTTGATCCTTTGAGTGTGGAGACTTGGTTGCTTCAGAATCCAACCTTCTGAGAGGTGTACGGACTTCTGAGACGAACCCTTCTGAGGGAAGACCCTTCTTAGAACCACTAGTCGATAAGGTCTTCTGAGACCTTTCTGAGACGACTAAGTTCCTTCGTCCGAAACACACTTTCACTTTCATCTTTTTCAAGGAATGCAACAATTTTATATTATACTAAGACACTTGAGCGCACATATTAGCAAATTCTTAAGTAAAATTTTTATCATTATGGCTTACTTGTTATCATTAAAACTTTTGTATATCATAGAGAAATATAGAGATTTCTCTCGGAAGGGTTCTGGAGTTTACAACTAATACTCATAATACTCATTGCAAAATATCATAGTACTATTTTTTATATCATAATTTTAAATTATTTTTCTGGGTTTTTTTTTAGTAATCCATATGTTTTTGATATTTTATAAATCAACATTGGCAATCAAATATTTAAATTTGTTTTTTGCTTGCTTGGTTTTTTTCTTTAGCAATCTATATCTTATAAATCAACATTATAGTTGATAAATTTTGTTTTAATGCTTATTATTTAGCTTTTCCAATATAGCTTTTTTTTAACAACATTATAATGGTGTTTTTATTATTATAGTGCTGGGTAAAGTAATGCCAAACAGGGCATAAGTACATTGGCAATCAAATATTTAAATTTGTTTTTTGCTTGGTATTTTTTTTAGCAATCCATATCTTGTAAATCATTATAGTTGATAAATTTTGTTTTAATGCTTATTATTTATCTTTTCCAATATAGCTTTTTTTTAGGGTAACAACATTTTAATGGTATTTTTATTATTATAGTGCTGGATAAAGTAATGCCCAAACAGGACATAAGTACATTAGAAAACAAATATCTTTGTTTTTTTTTTTTTGAGCAATTCATATCTTTTTGATATCTTATAAATCAACATTATGATTGATAAATTTTGTTTTAATGCTTATTATTTATCTCTTCCAATATAGCTTATGTTTTTAGGGTAACAACTTTTTAATTGTGTTTTTATTATTATAGTGCTAGGTAAAATAATGCACAAACACGACATAAGTACATTGGAAAAAAAATATCTAAATTTGTTTTTTGCTTGGTTTTTTTTTTGTTTGAGCAATCCATATATTTTTGATATCTTATAAATCAACATTATAGTTGATAAATTTTGTTTTAATGCTTATTATTTATCTCTTCCAATAGAGCTTGTGTTTCTCAGGGTAACAACTTTAATTTTTAAGGGGAGTGCTCACATACAGTCCACATAAAAAATACTAAAAGACAAATAATAGTGAGTGTTTGTGGGGTCCTTATAATACATTAGTACTTGTTTAACTAATAATTGATTTATTTAATAATATGATTGTTAGCTCCAAGAACCCTTTACCTCATCATTGAAGGTTTTGAATGATAATATTCTTAATTAAAATAAAAGTTTTAATTTGGTTGGACTAATGGTTTGTTAAGTGTGTTTTAGGATCTAATTTATTTGACAAAATAAAAAGACACATCTTGACCACCATGAGCATCAAAAGTGGCGCAACATAGATGCTTGGAATACAAGTTACTCTAATTTTTGAAGTCCAAGTCAAAATTTTTCTAATTAAGGAAAGTTTGGTTGGAAGACTCTAAGATTTCCTAAAAATTTATTTATGGAAAATACATGAAATTAAATAGAGAATCATCTTTATAAAATATCTCTATTTAAATATTCATTCACAATATATATATATACACATAAATTTCGAAATTATATATAAAATAGGGAAACAAAATTAAATCTCTATTTTACAGAATATATGATAATAATTTTCGAAATATATATATATATATGTGGGAAATCTAGAAAAATCTTGTATGGAGATTTAGATGCAAATTATTAAATAAAAATAATTATCTAGAATTTATTCTAGAATATATTTTGCATTTAAGTAACAGAATATTTTTACGGACACTTTAAAAAGATTCTGTGAGCCTCCTAAAGATTCTATTTGAATCTACAAGATTCCCTGAAGATTCCATGCGGGACCAGAAGATTCTGTTGAAGATTCTACACGAAGTTAGAAGACCTCAGAAGATTCTGTCAAGATTCTCAAGTCTAGAAGATTCCCGAAGATTCCCGACGATTCTGTGAAGATTCCAAAAGATTCTCGAAGATTCTATCAAGATCCCGAAGAATCTTAAGACTCCAGAAGAATCTCAAGCCTCAAGATTCAAGAATTCACAAGATTCAAGAATCAACCTTCAGAAGATTCCCAGGAAGACCATGTTTGGTGATTTAGGATTTTCAAAAAATGAGAAATTGTGAAATCCTAATTCGTACCAACATGGAGGCATACTTGTGGAGCAAGAAAAGCTAAAACCCTAGCTTCTCTCTCTCCTAAAAGTGGCGCAAACTTGCTTGCATTTTTGCAAGATTATGTGAAAATTTGATGAAGCAATGCACACCACAAGATCAAGGCACAAATTCAAATTCAAGGGCTGAGATTAAGTTTCCTTTTTTCTAATTCTTGGCTACAAAGTTCCCATATTTAAGATCAAATAATAGCCTTTGGATTAAAGGGAATTATTTGGATCAATGGCCAAGATGAAACTTCCTCTTATTTGATTTTCTATTTTTGGAAGATCAAATTTCAAATCATATCAAGCAATTCTCACCATTGGATCAAGAGATTTAAAATTCAAACCAAGGGTGGAGATCAAGGCAAGAATTTCGAAATTTGTATGGTATTTTCCCTATAAATACAAGACCTCAATGCCCAAGAATGCAAGAGACTACCCAAGCTTACAAGTGTCAAAACGCTGTCGAAATTAATCCTTATTTTCTCTTCATCTTCAACCTCTAAACCTCAAGTTCCTATTTTTATTTGGGTAAAGGTTGTAATTCTTAAAAGAGTGAGCTTTTGTTGTTTATCCTAGCTTTGCTAGTTATTTCTTTGAGAGAAAAATCCATCAAGGTTCAAACTTAGTTGCATCTAAGTTCTTGATTGGTAAAAACCACATCTTTTATATAAAGTCCTTATTTTTGTAAGGCAGGAAGTCCTTAGAGGGTCTAAGGCAAGGGTAGAAAGTCCTTCGGTGTTGAAGGCAAGGATTGAAGTCCTTTGGTGTTGCCAGAGGCAGTTAGTCACCTAGTTGTGGTGCAAGTGAAGTCCTTTGTGGTTTTCAAAGGCAGTGAGTCATCTTGGTGAAGATGCTGGTTGTAGTCCTTTGTGGTGTAGCAGAGGCAGGAAATTCCACCTAGTGTTGGTGGTGATAGTGAACTCTCAGGTGTATCCTGGGGACTGGAGTAGGCACGTTGCCGAACCAGTATAAATTTCTGTGTGTGCTTTCTCTCTTCCCTACTCTTTTATTATTATTGTTTTTACAATTTATCATTGCATACACACATACATAAATTGCGCAAATCATCATCATCATTGTCTAAGTGTTGAAGGTTAATGTTTTAACCTTTATCATTTAGAGGACCTTGAAAGTAAATATACTTTCAAGATCTACAAAAGCCTTGTCTATAGGCTAATTTTTGTTTATTACTAACAAACCATTTCCGCTGTGCAAGACAAGTTTATACTTGATCTTTATTTTTAAGTAATTTTCAGAAACAGGATTTATAGTTGGAACGTGATTCAACCCCCCCTTCTCACGTTTCACTACCTTCAATTGGAATCAGAGCTCGGCCTTGGGGTTGAGCACTTAACAGTGTCAAGGAAAGATTCAAGGGACCATGGCAGCAAACAACAACGCGTATATTGCTGATGGAGCCTCCACAAATAGATGACCTATGTTCAACGGTGATGACTACGCATACTGGAGAGATCAAATGACATTGTTCATTCAATTCACAAGTCTAGATCTTTGGGACATCGTTGAAGTCGGTGACAATCCTACACCCTTCGGCCCAAAGAAACTATGGACTGAAGAACAAAAGGCTCAAGTGCAACAAAACAAGAAAGCTAAGTATATTCTTTTGTGCGCTTTACCTAAAGCTGAATATGATAAAATTATGTCATGTGAAACTGCATAACAAATATGGGATCGCTTAGCGACCCTACATGAAGGCACAGATCAAGTCAAAGAAACGAAGATCTCCATGCTTGTACATAAGTACGACTCATTCAAGATGAATCAAGATGAAGACATTGATACTCTTGCTACAAGATTCTTACATATTGTTAATCAATTGAAAGTTCTTGGCAAGACGTATTCAAACGCTGAAATGGTTAGAAAGATTCTTCGGAGTCTTACTACCAAGTGGAGACCTAAGGTCACCGCTATTCAAGAAGCCAAGGACCTAACTAAGTTAGACTTGGATGAATTGATTGGGTCTCTTAAGACTCATGAAATTGAGCTTGAAGCTCAAGAAGAACCAATAACATCAAGATCAAGACCTTTAGCGCTCAAGACATCTACAACTAAGAAGACTTTGAAGACTAAGAAGAAAGCGCAAAAGGTTGAAGAAGATGAAGACGAAGAAACAGATGAAGAATCTGAAGACGAAGACCTTGACGAAGAAAACATGAGCATGCTTGTGCGTAAAATGTCAAGGGCTTGGAAGAACAGATCTAAGAAGAATAAAGAAGCCTTCTTTAAGAAGGATAAGAAGAACAAGACAAAGACCGATAACACGACGTGTTTCGGATGTGGCGAAAAAGGTCACTTCAAGACCGACTGTCCTAAAAACAGGCAGTCAAAGAAGAAGTTATTCAAGAAGAAAAAGGCGCTTGCAGCCACATGGAGTGACAACTCCGATTCTGATGAATCCGAAAATGAAGAAACAGAAGAAGAAGCAAACCTCTGCTTCATGGCAGATGCTTCATATGATATAGACTCAGAATCTGATAAAGATGAATCTGAGGTATGTACTGAAAACTCGGCACCATCGTGTGAGGAACTCTCGGACCTCTATGATGAACTGTTAGAGGATTCAAAGAATTTGACGACTCATTTTCTGATGAATAAAAAAGCTTTAAAAAACCTTGAATCAGAAAATAAGTCATTAAGATCTCAAAAGGAGGAAGTAGAGAAAGAATGTTAAGAACTCAAGGACAGTAAAGATAAACTGTATGGGGGCTGGCAATCTCTAGAGAAAGAAGCTTCTGTGCTTGTGGAGAAGGCTGAGGAAGCCATGTACCATGCACAGAAGACTAATGCGCTTCTCCTAAAAGATCTTGAAAGAATGGTCAACGGATCTAAGATGCTCGATCTATTGTTAGGAGGTCAAAAACCTTACAAAGATCATACAGGTCTTGGATATGTTCCAGTCTTTCATGAGGATACTTTGATACCCCCAACAGACAGAGAGCCAATTCCTACTTGTCTTTTCTGTTTTAAACATGGACACGACAGAGAGAAATGTCCACTTCTTAAAAAGGGAACTACCTCCAAAGCCAAGGGCGGCACGTGGAAGGGAAAACCTAACAAGACGTGGAAGTCTCAAAAGCCAAAACCAGATGCTGGGAAGGCTAACTAGAAAGGACCCAAGAAGGTATGGGTACGTAAAAATACTTCATCTGTGAATGCAGGAACTTCAAGCGCAGATCAACCATCAAGAGCCACAACACTAGTGGCAGGATGAAAAGTGGTACCTGGATAGCGGGTGCTCAAGTCACATGACCGGAAGCAAGCACTGGTTCAAAGATGTTAAACCAAAGAAGAAAGGAATAGTGCGTTTCGGTGATGGAGCTAAGGGCAAGATCGTCGGCAAGGGAAATGTTGGTAAGTTCGATGATCATCAAATATCTGAGGTATTGCTGGTTGATGGTTTGACTCACAATCTTTTAAGCATTAGTCAGTTTTGTGACAAAGGCTTAAAGGTTGAGTTTCTAGCCAAATATTGTAGCATCATTGATCTAAAGACAGGTAAAGTTGTTCTCGAGGGAAGAAGACTAGGCAACACCTATGTCATCTATCTCGAGGATCTTTTGGATCAAGATGTGAAATGCTTAGCGTCCTTTGAGGATGACAAGTGGCTTTGGCACAAGAAGTTGGGTCATGCCCACATGAAGTTACTTTCCGAGTTATCTCAGAAAGGTTTGGTCAAGGGGCTTCCCAAGATCCGCTATGACAGGGATACAACCTGTGATTTCTGTGAGAAGGGAAAGCAGACCAAAGCTTATTTCCAAAGTAAGAAAGTAGTCTCTACTACTAGACCACTTGAGCTAATTCACATGGATCTCTTTGGTCCTACAAGACAGGCTTCTCTTGCAGGCAAATATTATTGCCTTGTCATAGTTGACGACTACAGTAGATACACTTGGGCAATTTTCTTAGCTTCTAAGGATGAGACGTTTTCAAAATGTAAAACATTTGCGAAAATGGTTTCTAATGAAAAAGGTTCTCGCATCACCACCATTCGTTCTGATCATGGAGGTGAGTTTGAAAATCATGCTTTTGAAAATCTTTGTGAGGATCTTGGTATTGTTCACGAATTTTCCTCTCCTAGAACTCCACAACAAAATTGAGTGGCTGAGAGAAAAAATCGAAGCCTCATAGAAATGGCAAGAACAATGCTTTTGGAAAGCGGTTTATCAAAAGGTTTTTGGGCAGAAGCTGTCAACACAGCGTGCTACATTCAAAATCGTGTTTTCTTAAGGCAAAGTCTCAATAAAACTCCATATGAGCTTTGGAAAGGAAGAATACCCAATATATCTTATTTTCATATCTTTGGTTCACCTTGCTTTATCCTGAACACAAGGGACAAGCTTTCAAAGTTTGATTCCAAATCCGATGACGGAGTATTTCTAGGATATTCTACTGTTTCTAAAGCTTACAGGGTTTACAACAAGCGAAGAAAGACAGTTGAAGAAACCATCCATATCAAGTTCAAGGAACTAAAGCAAGACATCCAACATAATCTGGATGACATCGAAGAAAGAATGAAGGATCTAACTATCTCAACCAAAGGTTGTGAAAGTAATGATCAAGTACCTATTGAAGAAGATGATCATCATGTTATGAAGGAATCACCCGATTCAGGGGGAGATGAACCAAGAGTCATTGTAGCTCAAGAACCCTCTACTCCTCAAGAAGTTGAGTCTATTGAAGTTCACGAACCCGTTCTAAGAAGAAAGATCGGAATAAACGATCTCAAGGCTGTTAGAGATAACGAAGTTCTTGGCGATCCATCTCATGGGATAAGAACAAGAAGATCCCTGAGATTTCAATCTAATGCTGCACTTGTTTCGGAAATCGAACCTGAGACAGTTCAAGAAGCATTGGATGAACCCAGTTGGGTGGAAGCCATGGAAGAAGAACTCGAACAGTTTGAGAAGAATGAAGTCTGGAAGCTTGTTCAGAAACCCAAGGGCAAAACGATTATTGGCACAAAGTGGGTGCTCCGCAACAAGTTGGACGAACCCGGAAAGGTTACGACAAACAAAGCAAGACTCGTGGCACAAGGATACAATCAGCAAGAAGGAATCGACTACGACGAAACCTTCGCGCCAGTTGCAAGACTAGAAGCCATTAGGATGCTTCTTGCATTCGCTGCTCATAAAGGAATAAAGCTATATCAAATGGATGTAAAATCTGCATTCCTTAATGGTGTCCTCAGTGAAGAGGTCTACGTCAAGCAACATCTAGGTTTTATCAGTGAAACCTATCCTGAGCACGTCTATCGTTTGTCTAAGGCGTTATACGGTCTTAAACAAGCTCCTAGAGCTTGGTATGATAGACTTAGTAGCTTCTTGACTACGAATGGATTCACTCGTGGAAAAGTGGACACAACTCTTTTCACTTTAACTGATAACTTTGATTTATTAATTGTGCAAATTTATGTTGATGATATAGTATTCGGTGCTACTAACGAGTCTCTATGTAGAAAGTTTGCAGATCTAATGCAGGGGGAGTTCGAAATGAGTATGATGGGAGAATTGATGTTCTTCCTAGGACTTCAAATCAAGCAACAAGCTGATGGAACCTTCATACATCAAGAAAAGTACACCAAAGAACTTCTCAAAAGATTTTTAATGGACAAGTGTAGTCCCATGAAAACTCCGATGCATCCATCACAAGTCATTGACAAGGATGAAGAAGGAGAAAAGGTGTCTAAAAGCACCTACAGAGGTATGATCGGGTCTCTGCTTTATTTAACTGCATCTAGGCCTGACATACAGTTAAGTGTTGGCATTTGTGCAAGATTTCAATCTTGTCCAAAACAGTCTCACCTAACTGCAGTCAAGCGTATTCTTAGATACTTGGCAGGTACTACTAATCTTGGCCTTTGGTACAAGAAAGGTATCTCCTATGTGGTTACAGGTTTCTGTGATGCTGATTATGCCGGAGACCGGGTTGACAGAAAAAGCACTAGTGGATGCTGTGTGTTCTTTGGGGATGCACTCATCACATGGAGTTGCAGAAAACAAAATACCATTACACTATCAACCGCAGAAGCAGAATACGTGTCTGCTGCTGGATGTGTTACACAAATTTTATGGGTAAGAAATCAACTACTTGACTACAATCTCAGGTATGATAAAATTCCCGTTATGTGTGATAACACAAGTGCAATAGCTTTGGCTAAGAATCCCATTCAGCACTCTAGATCTAAACATATTGATGTTACACATCATTTCATTAGAGATCATGTGCAGAAAGGCGATATTGAGTTAAAGTTTGTGAATACGGAAGATCAAGTGTATGACATATTTACGAAACTTTTAGCTGAAGATCGTTTTAGCACGCTGAAAGGTTTACTTAATCTAAAGTGTTTTTAAAAAAAAAATTATTTTTGAAAATCTTTTTGAAAATTAAAAAGCTTTAAGTATTCCCCAAAAGATGGTAAGTATTCAAGAAAATGAAGAAAAATCAACAGACCAACAATCAGAAATCAACAGAAAAGTCAACCACTACAGAAGTCAACAAAAAGTCAACTAAAGACATATGAAGATACAATTTGCGCCCCCTATCTTCATGATGAAGGTGTATTTGTGCACGAGAAGGGGGGGTTGAATTGTGCAAGTTTAAAAATTCTTCTAAAAATATTTTCTTAGAAGACTGTTTTACTCAGAAGGGCAGATTGAAAGTTTGCAGCGGAATGACCTTTCTGAGAAAGCTAAGCTTCTGAGAGCTTTCACCTTTCTGAGAAAGTTTCTTTCTGAGTAAATTATGAAAGTGTTTTAAGATTAGTTTCACTTAAACTCTTTCTAATTTTAACTTAAAATATTTTCCAGATATGATTCAGTTAAAAGCTGTATGTATCAGTTTTCATAGAAAGCAAGAGTTAAAGGAAGAAAAGCTTAACACAGTGAGATTTTTATACTGGTTCGGTTTTAACTAACCTACTCCAGTCCTCAACCTTAAGTTGAGAGTTCTTTAGATATTCTTCTTATAGTGCCTTCTCAGACAACACTACCTTTACCACGTAAAGGACTTTCACCACTTTACAAACCGAAGTGGATTTCCTTGCCTCCAACACTAGAGGACTTTCCTTGCCTTAAATCAATTAAGGACTTTTCCTTGCCTCACAATAGAGGACTTTAATTGCCTTAAACACTTAAGGACTTTAGCTTGCCTCAAACAATCGAGGACTTAAAACTGCTTCGAAAACACTACTAAGATTAAGATACAGACTTTGTTTTCTCTTAGTAGACTTCTAGAATTAACTTACAAACGTAAGGATTTACACCAATACAAAGCTAGAAGATTTTCTTGCAAAGTTACAAAAACAGTTTCGAAGAAATGTCTTTCTGAGAAAGTTCTAAGTTTTCGCAAATATGATTTTCAATTCAACAAAGTTTTGGAACGATTAATCAAGAGTTTTTGCGCTAGAATTTCGTCACCATGCTCTGGAATCGAACTCATATATATAGGCATCAGAGAGCCGCGAATTTAGAAGCTTTCACTTTGCTGATGTGGCTGTCTCTAGTTCAGAACGGCTCCCTGCAACAGTCAGCGCGAAATGAGGAACTTTCTGACTTGTACAGTGCGCGTGTTCCCACTTCCTTTTGCTTTCTGTTTCGAGCTTTCTGAGAGTTGTTGCTTTATCCATTGAGTCTTGATACTTGGGTGCTTCTGAGTCCACTTTCTGAGAGTTGTACGGACTTCTAAGGCGACCCTTGTGAGGGAGGACCCTTCTGAGGAAGGACCCTTCTGAGACCCACCAGTCGCAAGGTCTTCTGAGACCTTTCTGAGGCGACAGTGTTCTTCTCTCAGAACTGCATTTTCACCTTGAGCTCATTCTGATCATCCTTTCTGATATCTTCTGAGCTATGATTTCTTCTTTTAATTTACAAGGTTACTCATTGCTTATCTTGATCTTTGCTCATGGATTTGCAAAACTTTAAGCTTTCTGAGACACTTAGCACACATGTTAGAAAAACCTTAAGTAAAATTTTTATACTTATGGCTTACTTTGTTATCATTAAAACCTTCTATCACTCTAAGAGAAATAACTCAATTTCTCTCAGAAGGGTTCTGGAGCTTACAATCTCCCCCTTTTTGATGATAACAACTTAAGTCTTAAGATAATAATTTTGCTTAAGTTCTGAAGTGTTTCTGATTAAGTTTGTTACTTACTCAGAATGCACTTTTGCTTTCTTTAGAAACTAACTTGGCTTTCTGAGATAAGGCTTTGTTAATTCCTTAGAAGGCTTTGCTAATCAACAGATAAGTATGCAATGTATGAATACTGTTTTAAGATTATCAATTATAGCATGTATTTCTTGATGAATGACATATGATTTTTAGAAATACCAAGCTATTTATAACCGAGAGATGCCAAAATATGAATAATATTTCATTAAAATTCAAATGGGGTTACAAACAAAATTTTTGGCTCCCCCTAAATTTGTTACTCTCCCAATTCCTAGGTACTCCCCCTAAATCCTAGGCCTAATTGTTTATAAAGCCAAAAATATTATCTATTTTTCTTCTCCCCCTTTGTTTCATCAAAAAGGGTGGCTAATATAAACATCATCATGGACTAAGAGATGCTATTTTCCTGGCAATAAAGCGGAGAAGCTTGCAAATTTCCATTTGCACTTCAGCTTGATCCGCGCCAGGAGGGCATTCTGGAGGTATGCCATCAGAAGAGGTGGGATGAGGAGGAGGTCGTGCAATTTCAGCTTCAAGAACAGCGTCCATTATCTCCAGACGTTGTTTTTCTGATATTCCTTCTTCTTTTTCAGCTTCATCTCCAGCTTTGTCATCAGCGCTACCTTCAGCTCTTTCTAGAGCTTCCTCATGCACTTCTTCTTGAATTTCCTCATGAGCTTCTTCTTGAATTTCCTCATGAGCTTCTTCTTGAATTTCTTCCATATTGACTGCTACCTCAGAAGAGGGTTGTCTATGGATTAATTGTGTTAGAAGCGGAGCCAATTTCAAGGAGAATAGGCTGTGACTGAGATGGCTGTGCTGAGGCATCAGAATCTTGTGCAGCAGAAAGATTGAAGGATGAGAGTTGCGCATGGAGTGCATCCATGAATCTTAATTTTTCAGATGGACCCTGAGATGGCCCATATTGCACAGAAGGAGGAGTTGGGACAAGTTTTCCCAAAGCAAAACCAGATCCAATCATCGAGGATGTGAGAGAAAAGGTTGGACCGGGTTGATCAAACGATGCAGGGGGGATCTCGGTTGCATCAAAAGATTGATGTTCTACCTCTTTCTGAGATTCTTTCTCAGCATGTGATCCTCCCGCAGAGCTAGTGGCAACAAATGCCTCAACTGCTGCAATCCCTGCAGCCATGGTAGCGCCAGCGCCCACCTCTGAGCTAGGCTCAGTGCTGGTGGTCCCTGCCACTTCAGCATGTGTTGAGACATGAGTTTCCTCATGTTCTTTGGGGATCTCAAAGGAGATAGGTTCAACACCAGTCACTGGCATCTTTTGAGGAGAGGAGTGAGGAGTTTGTTGTTGATGTTGTTCCTCTTCCTATTGTTGTTGTTGTTGTGATTCTTCTTGAATGTCTTCAGCCTCCAGCTGAGTCTGAATTGGTGATGGCGGTGGTTTTTCATTTTCAACTTCTGGGTTCTCAGAAGGTTGATCAAGTTCCTTCTGGACATCCAGCATCTTCTGAGTCAGAGACTCAACATCCACGTTGGCTGCCTCAGTAGTGGTGGCCTCAGAAAGATCACCCATAGATGTTTCAGGTAGTTTCTTCTTGGGCTCTTTCTTTGAACTCCCAGCATCTGAGGTTCTATGCTCAATCCGGAACATTGTCGCATCACCTTCCTCAGATGAGGAATCAGCAACATTTCCTCCATGTCCTTGAATGTCTTTTCTGATGGGAGAGACAAGTCCAGAGGGAGAGGAGTGATGAGATGTTTCTTCTTCTTCTTCAGCAGCAGCGGTAGCAGCAGTGGAAAAATCGGTAGCCATAGGAATGAGTTCTTTTCCCGTCACAATTGGAGGGATCTGTTTCTGAGTGGTTTTCTTACCCACTCCTTTGTGTGTTTTTCCCTGATAATTCAAGGAACGAAGGAGTTTAGTACTAAATTTTGTGGGTTTTAAACCAGAAACAGAGACAGGAATTAGTGCAGAAGAAGTTTTAAGAAAAGAGGGTGGAGTTTGAAATATGCTTTTACCAAACGACCATGCTTCTTCTTGCCTCCTGGTGGAACGGCTGGGAATTTGAGAGATGGTGAGGCTTTCCTCTTTCTGACCAATGGCTGATCAGAAGCAGTCTCTTCTGAGTCCTCAGCCACTTTTGGTTCCTTAGGGGGACTCTTCTGACGTTCCTCAGAGGCCATGCTCCTTGTGATTCTTGCAGGAGAAGGATGGATGATTTTCCTTCTCTTCCTTCCTTCAGAAGGATCTGCTTCTTTTCCCTTTCCTTTCTCGGCCTTAGAAGGCCTTTTGGAGGTTGTTTCTGTCTTAGAAGGCATTGACTTCTCATTTTTCTTTGGTTCCTCAGTTTCTGGAACCTTCTTTTTCTTGATGTTGTGGAAGGTGACCATGGTGAATTTGCTAGGGTTGTGGATGTACTCATAATCTTCAAGAGGTAGACAGAGGTAGTTGAAGATTTTGGTGAGGAGGCTTCCGTAGGGAAGGCTGGTGAGAGCCCGTTTGGGATGAGCTTGACGCATCATATAGTTGATCATTATTCTGCGAAAATCTATTTTCTCCTTCTTTAGCAGATGGTAGAGGAGGCATGCATCCATGACGGTGACGTTGCCCATGTCACCGAGTCGAGGAAGGAGAGTGTGTTGAACGATTGAGAAAACGATTCTTGCCTCTTGTGTGAGATTAGGTACCTTCACAGCTTTGAGTGGAAGGTCTCCACTGCCTGTGAGGATTCTCACAATTTCTTCCTCAGAGTCCTTCATGTCCTTGAGCCAATCTTGATCATTTGAAATGATGGCTCCGCCATCTAGGGTATTGAAGACTTGATTTATCTCTGCAGAGGAGAATCTGATGTTGTGATTAGTTATGAAGCTCTTCACGCCTTTGTTTGTAGATCTTTTGATCTAGGAATAGAAGGCTCGTACAAGGTTCGGGTAGCAGACTTCTTCCGAGAGCATAAGAGCAGCCCAGCCAGGCTGGAACTGGAATGCAAATCCGAGTTCGTCCACGTCGTTGAAGACGTTTAGAGGAAGAACGCGTCCCATTGCTATGGTTCGAGGAAGATAGGTGCTTTTGAAGAGCTCTTGCATCTTTTCATCCTCGTAGAGAATGTCTTCGACAACATCATCCAGCTTGTTTCTCATAACACCCTTGACTTCAGTGATGATTTCCATTTTAGAGGGGAAGGGTTTTTGGACGGAAAGGATAAAAGGTGAGAACAGAGGAGAGAATTTGATCACTAAAAAGGAGATGTTTTGGGAGAGTTTTGAACGCAAAGTGCTCGACTGTGATAGGTCATTGCGTATTTATAGATTGTCTAGAGACTAGCCGTTGTCAAAACTTATTTGAAAAGTTACCGTTGGTAATTAATAATTTCGAGGACACCCTTCTGAGAGGGGTGGTCCTTCTGAGAGATGATTTTCTCAGAAATTATTTTCTGTGACTTTATGCAGAAGTTTAGTTCTAACTTATCTGTCTAAGATTCTAGGCTTAGAACAAAAGGGAGTTTCTGAGATTATTTTTCAGAATCTTAAATACTAAGAAATGTCTTGACTCAGAAGACCTCTTCAGAACTTTCAACATGATCCAACACTTCTTCTATGGGTTCTGATTCAAGTTCAGATACCATAGCAAGATTCGTGTAGTTCCTTCTGGTTCTAACACCACGCTCGGGATCACCCAAGACTTCATTCTGAGAGACATTTTTCAAGTCTTTTGAACCTTTATATCCCTTCGGAATAAGGTTCTGAGAAGGTGGTTCAGAAGGTTCTCGTTCTGAGTCATCAGAAGCTTGACTTTCTGGGAATCTGAATTCCATTGATGTTTGAGGAATAGATTCATCAGGTTCTGGAGCTTCAATGATGCTTTTAGATTTTTCTTTAGATGGAGAAGATTTTTCCATAGTTTGGAAATCACTCTCATCATCTATAAGAGTTTTCTTTTTAGCTTTCCCAGAAGAGATGTTGAGTTTATCAAACTCATCTTCTAAGTCAGCAACCTTCTGAGGCAAATCCTTACTAAGTTCTTTGAACTTAATATTGATTGTCTCTTCAACACATTTGCTCCTCTTGTTATAGACTCTATAGGCTTTAGAGACAGAGGAATATCCTAGGAATATCCCATCATCGGATTTATGATCAAACTTAGCTAGTTTGTCCTTTGTGTTGAGTATAAAGCAAGAAGAACCAAAGACATGAAAATACGAGATGTTGGGTATTTTATTCTTCCAAAGCTCATAAGGTGTTTTCTTCAGAATTGGTCTCAGAAAGACTCTATTCTGAATATAGCATGAGGTGTTTACAGCCTCAGCCCAAAAACCTTTTGAAAGCCCACTTTCTAAGAGCATTGTTCCTGCCATCTCCTGAAGGCTTCGATTCTTTCTCTCAGCCACTCCATTTTGTTGAGGAGTTCTGGGAGAAGAGAATTCGTGAGCAATGCCCGGATTTTCACAAAACTTTTCTAAAGCATGATTCTCAAATTCACCTCCATGATCAGATCGGATGGTATGAATGTGAGAGTCTTTTTCATTTGAAACTCTTTTCGCAAAAGCTTTGAATTTTTCAAATGTTTCTTCCTTAGAAGCTAGAAAGAATACCCAAGTAAATCTAGAATAATCATCTACTATGACAAGACCATAGCGTTTTCCAGAAAGGGAAGTCGTTCTAGTTGATCCAAAGAGATCCATGTGAAGAAGCTCAAGTGGTTTCTGAGTAGAGATTCCACTTTTGCTTGGGAATGAGGCTTTGGTTTGTTTCCCCTTTTCACAGAAGTCGCAAGTTGCGTCCTTCTGGTACTTGATGTTGGGAAGGCCCTTTACAAGTCCTTTCTGAGAGAGCTCAGAAAGAAGCTTCATATGAGCGTGACAAAGTTTCTTATGCCAAAGCCACTTGTCTTCTTGGACAGAGACAAGACACTTCACATTCTGATCCTTTAGATCATCTAGATGGATAACATAGATGTTACCAACTCGTTTTCCTTCTAGAACGATCTTGCCGTTAGTGAGATTAATCACATGGCAATATTTGGCATGAAACTCAACCTTTAAGCCTTTGTCACAGAATTGACTAAAGCTTAATAGATTATGTGTCAAGCCATCAACTAAAAGTACATCTGAGATTTGGTGGGAGGAATCCTTACCAACATCTCCTATGGCAGTGACTTTTCCTTTGGCACCATCACCGAATCGCACCGTTCCTCCTTTATTGGGTTGAAGGTTTCTGAACCAGTGCTTACTTCCAGTCATGTGCCTCGAGCAGCCACTGTCCAAGTACCACTGCTCATCTTGGTGGTGGAGCAGTGTTTGTTGATGCACCTGCAGACACAAATTTCAATGGTTTAGGTACCCATGCTATGTTGGGTCCTTGCTTGTTAGCTTTCTTCGCCTTTTGTCTTCTTTTCTTAGATGAGTTGTGGTTCTGAGACTCAGAAACCTTTTCTTTGCCCTTTTCAGAAGCCTTTGCTTTCTGAGAAGCCTTATCCTTCTGAGAAGGATTTGTCTTCTGAGAAGTCTGAGCCTTCTGATGATTTTTAACCTTCTTAGCCTTTTTGGACAGAGAAGTGTTTCCTTTACTGAGCATAGGGCAAGTCTCAGATCCATGTCCATCTTGAAACATGAGATGCACTGCGATGTGATTTAGTTAATGAAGGATCAAGGTCGTCGGGTTCAAAAACTTCTTCATATCCGAGTCCTCTCTTATCTTTGTAAGGTCTTTGACCTCCAAGTAAAAGAGTCATCATTTTGCCACCATCAACCATCTTAACTAAATCTGAAGTGAGAAGCTCATTTGTCTTTTGTAATTCTATTAAGGCTAATTCAGCCTTTTCAACAGTTACTGAAGACATGGTTTCTAAAGCTTGATAGAGATTGTGACTTTCAAGATATCTATTTTTAAAATCATCTCTTTCAAGTTTTAGGTTCTCAACTTCCTGAATTAGTCTAGCATTTTCAGCTTCTAGATGTTTGTAATTTTTCTTTAAGCTGCTGAAACTGTTACCTAATTCATTCGAGTCTCTCAGAAGCTCATCATAGAGTTCTGAGACCTCATCATGTGAATATGAAAGAGAAGGAGAGTTAGGTACCTCTTCTGACTCAGATTATGTTTCCAGAATGTAGTCAGTACCAGCCATGAAGCAGACGTTGGCTTCTTCATCGTTTGCTGGCTCAAAACCTTCTTCTTCCGAGTCACTCCATGTAGCAGCCATTGCCTTCTTTTTCTTTATGGGAATGAATTTCTTCTTCCCCTTGTTCTGAGGACACTCTGTTCTGAAGTGACCCTTTTCTCCACAGCCATAGCATGTGGCTTCAGAAGGCTTCAGCTTACCCTTCTTAGGAGTAATCTCCTTGCCTTTGCTTGGTCTTCTTCTCCAAGCTTTCTTCATTTTTCTGACAAGAAGAGAGATGTCATCTTCTTCTGTTTCTGATTCATCTTCTGACTCAGAAGCTTCTTCGGCCTTGAGTGCTTTAGAGGATCTTTTTATTTGGCTTTTGAGAGCCAAACTTTTCTGAGGTTTGGATGAAGAAGATGGTCCTCCAAGCAATCCTTCTAGCTCAATCTCATGTGTTCTGAGAGAGCCAAATAGCACATCCAAGCCAAGCTGATTTAGATCCTTGGCTTCTTGGATTGCCGTAACCTTTGGACGCCATTTCGAGGAGAGGCTTCTGAGAATTTTTCTAACTATCTCAGCGTTTGAGTAAGTCTTTTCCAAGACTTTGAGCTGATTGATGATATGAAGAAACAGTATTGACATGCTGTCAATGGTTTCATCTTGCTGCATGCAGAAGGATTCGTACTTGTGTACGAGCATGGATATCTTTGTCTCTTTGACCTCGTCATTTTCTTCATGCGACATATGAAGCCTTTCCCATACCTCTTGTGCTGTATCACACGACACTATCTTGTCGTATTATACTTTAGGTAGTGCACAGAGGAGAATGTATTTGGCCTTGAAGTTCAGCTGAATCTTCTCTTTCATTTCTTGAGTCCATTCATCCTTAGGAACTCGTCTGGTGTAGGTTCTGGGTGCTGGAGGTGCTGCTCCAGGTTCAGCATCTGCTGCAACAACAGCTTGTTTTGTTATTGTTTACAGAGGTTGATAATCGCCATTTACAATCATGTCCCATAGGTCAAGACTGGTGTGCTTGATGAACAAAGTCATCCTGTCACGCCAATAGTCGAAACTATCTCAAAGGAACATTGGAGGTTGATGCTTGCTGTCGTGGCACGCATAAATTTAATTATTTTTAAACCAAGTTCCCCTAATATAGTTTAGTGGAAACCAGGGTCGTCTCTCACAAGGAATGGTTAAGAAAGTAATGCGCAAGACTAGTTGTATGATAGGGTTGTCACGATTTGGGGGGTTTTTGTGTGCAAGTTGATTAAATTGGAAATAAATTGACAATAATAAAAACAGCGGTTTATGGGGGTGGAACATTCATTAGGGTGTCAATCATTGGCTACAAAAGAATGCATGAGTTGATTAATTACGCCGGAGTTAGATCTAACTCCTTTGTTGTGGTTCTAATGATTAATTGCCTAGAATGGGATTAATTAGTGATATCTCACCTTTAGTTCCACTCTCAACAATTATTTAAGCCAATCACATTAATCTAATTAAAGAGACTAATCAGCCAATTAATTAATCATTACCAATTCCTAATATGCCATGCATCAATTAATCAACTAACACATAAACATATGCCCAATGATTAGCCAACTCAATCGAGTAGCCAAGACAAAGGGGTTAAACACATAACTTAAGATCTCAAATTAAATGTTAAAGATTGATAATGAAAACTTATGCAAGATTAAGATCAAAGCCTCAAAATACCCCAATGATGTTCACACCCACATAAACCACCAAGGGATTTAGCTACTCATGACAATGAATTAAAAGATAAGAAATTAAAGGAAATTAAACGCAAGTAGGAAAGATAGAAAAACGAATAACTGGATTAATAATAAAAACTAACTTACAAAACCCAAAAGGGCTGGACGAATAACGTTTGAATGTAAAGATGGAGCTAGAGCTACAACTAGGAAAACAGAAATCCTAATGGAAAAACGAATAACTCTAACTATGGAAAGAAAAATAAGGATTGGAGAAGTGATAGTAGAAGGTGTGTGTTTCTGATGCATTAGCCTTGCTTAAATAGAGTGGCCAACCTCCAAACCCTAGCTTATTGGGCCTCCAACTCGTGCAGATTAGGGTTTCTGCTGTGATAGAGTTGCGGCGCGGCGCTGGGCGCGCTACGGGCGCTGGAGCGCCAGCTTGTGCACGTGATTGATTTAATTGAGCCACGCGCGCTACGGGCGCTGGAGCGCTCGATGCTTGCTCTGAATTCCACTGCTCCGCTTCTTGCTCAGTTCCTGATGTCTACAGCTCCAATAATACCTGTGACATGCACTAAAAATACGAAATATCCAAGACCAAGTGCAAAGGTCATCCTTGAATTGTAAAAACATCATAAAACTTGTTATTTTAGCCTTTATTTCTATTAAGCTCAGATTAATCTCAAGTTGAATTAAACACAATAAAGAGGCCAAAAAATAGAGCTAAGAATTGCATACAATTATCCAAATTAGGGGTATAAAATGTTGGTAAAAACCGCGTTATCAGAGGTCTGTTGATTGAAGCCCCATCAGATATGAACGCAGCTGGTGAGTCCATAGTCCCTTCTTGGATCTTTTTCCTTGACACTGTTAAGTGCTCAACCCCTTAAGGACCGAGCTCTGATTCCAATTGAAGGTGTATTTGTGAACGAGAAGGGGGGGTTGAATTGTGCAAGTTTAAAAATTCTTTTATAAAGATTTTCTTAGAAGACTGTTTTACTCAGAAGGGCAGATTGAAAGTTTGCAGCGGAATGACCTTTCTGAGAAAGCTAAGCTTCTGAGAGCTTTCACCTTTATGAGAAAGTTTCTTTCTGAGTAAATTATGAAAGTGTTTTAAGATTAGTTTCACTTAAACTCTTTCTAATTTTAATTTAAAATATTTTTCAGATATGATTCAGTTAAAAGCTGTATGTATCAGTTTTCTTAGAAAGCAAGAGTTAAAGGAAGAAAAGTTTAACACAGTGAGATTTTTATACTGGTTCGGTTTTAACTAACCTACTCCAGTCCTCAACCTTCAGTTGAGAGTTCTTTAGATATTCTTCTTATAGCGCCTTCTCAGACAACACTGCCTTTACCACGTAAAGGACTTTCACCACTTTACAAACCGAAGTGGATTTCCTTGCCTCCAACACTAGAGGACTTTCCTTGCCTTAAATCAATTAAGGACTTTTCCTTGCCTAACAATAGAGGACTTTAATTGCCTTAAACACTTAAGGACTTTAGCTTGCCTCAAACAATCGAGGACTTAAAACTGCCTTCACACACGAAGGACTTAGCATTTTTCGAGAAGAGTTTTTGCTTCGAAAACACTACTAAGATTAAGATACAGACTTTGTTTTCTCTTAGTAGACTTCTAGAATTAACTTACAAACGTAAGGATTTACACCAATACAAAGCTAGAAGATTTTCTTGCAAATTTAGAAAAACAGTTTCGAAGAAATGTCTTTCTGAGAAAGTTCTAAGTTTTCACAAATATGATTTTCAATTCAACAGAGTTTTGGCACGATTAATCAAGAGTTTTTGCGCTAGAATTTCATCACCATGCTCTGGAATCGAACTCATATATATAGGCATCAAAGAGCCGCGAATTTAGAAGCTTTCACTTTGCTGATGTGGCTGTCTCTGGTTCAGAACGGCTCCCTGCAACAGTCAGCGCGAAATGAGGAACTTTCTGACTTGTACAGTGCGCGTGTTCCCACTTCCTTTTGCATTCTGTTTCGAGCTTTCTGAGAGTTGTTGCTTTATCCATTAGGTCTTGATACTTGGGTGCTTCTGAGTCCACTTTCTGAGAGTTGTACGGACTTCTGAGGCGACCCTTGTGAGGGAGGACCCTTCTGAGACCCACCAGTCGCAAGGTCTTCTGAGACCTTTCTGAGGCGACAGTGTTCTTCTCTCAGAACTGCATTTTCACCTTGAGCTCATTCTGATCATCCTTTCTGATATCTTCTGAGCTATGATTTCTTATTTTAATTGACAAGGTTACTCATTGCTTATCTTGATCTTTGCTCATGGATTTGCAAAACTTTAAGCTTTCTGAGACACTTAGCACACATGTTAGCAAAACCTTAAGTAAAATTTTTATACTTATGGCTTACTTTGTTATCATTAAAATCTTCTATCACTCTAAGAGAAATAACTCAATTTCTCTCAGAAGGGTTCTGGAGCTTACACATGATGGGCCAAATTTCAAGACTTTTTGAAGACCTTGGGCCTGTCTCATGTGTTTGAAGTTTTTTTTGAAGGCTTTGAGTTTTGTCTCTAGAGTTTGAAGATTTTTTGAAGACTATTTTTTAAGACATATGAGCTTCGGAAAATTTTTCTGAACCTCATTTGAAGACCTTCTGAAGATCTTTTGAAGAAACCGGGTGTACGGTATTGTTAATTAATGCATGAAGACCACCCGTAATGAAGAAAAGTTGATGGGCTTTCGTATGGGCTTTGGGCCTCAGGCAAGCTGTAAAGGCTTGTGTCAAGATGATTGGGCCTCAAAAATTAATTATGGGCTTTGATAAATTAAATGGGCCTCACATGCCTCTACATGGGCCTCATGGAAGAAAAATTAAAATTCAAGTGGAACCATATTGGACCTAATTTGCGCCCCACATTGATATTAATGGAGAATATATTTTAATTTTTCAAATATTGTTATTTATTATTTAAATAATGATATTGAAAATTAAGATTATTCATATTTGGATTTAAATGGATATTATCTAGAGTAAATCTAGATTTAGTGGAGGAGATCTTTTATGGAAATTAATTACATATCCTTATTTCCACACCATATCTTTTTGATTTACCCTCTCTTTTACCTATACAATATATTTCGAAATTTCTCTCTCTCTCTCTCTCTCTTGAAAAATAAATTTTATTTTCTTAAATTATAGTCATTTAAATTAAATGATGATATTGGAAAATATTATTTATTCTTTCTTGATTTACAATGCCTATTTCCAAGAGTATTTTTGAGAGATATTCACATGGAAAATCCTTGCATATTTTTTTTAGATTTTCCCTCTCTTTTCTTTCCTTATTTTTGAAATTAAAACCCCCTCCATACACCATCTATATATTCTTTCATCCCTCAACCATCTTACACAACAAAGTTTTCTTTTCTACTCCTATTCTTCTCTATCTTGCGCAAACAACACATACACATACCCACATACACAACCTCAAACACAACCTTTTAATCTTTAAAGAAACAATGGATCTCATTCCTCATGGCATATCAAGAAGCAATGAAAAGTATGTTGTTGATGATAAAGTGTTTGCAAATCCGGCTTCACAAAGAAAGTTTGAAACATACTTTATCTTAAGGAAAGTCTCCATTGAAAAGGTTCTTCAACCAATGATGCTTTACAAGATGCCACTTCTTCGTCCCGCTCTAAGGCATCAAAGAAATTTACTTTCTTTGATAATGGACGACGAAGTCGTCTATCCCATGGCAGTTAAAGCTTTCTACTCTGAGCTTTCTTATGGTTCCATTGGATGGACTAGTCACGTTGGAAGCCAATCAATTTATCTCTCGGAGAATCTAATTTCCAATGCATGCAACATAGACAACGAAGGGATTATCATCAATGGGAACCCGAAATAGTTCATTCAAGACGGCGTTCGTCCTAATGATGTATCCAATGTTCTTTGCGGGAACTACAACATGAATCCCGTATGTTTGAAAGTAAGTGATCTCTCAGACAAAGCGAAGATGATGTTCCAAATTGTGCAATTCTATCTCTTACCACGACTCGAGTTGGATTTACAAACCTCTTGCGCAAAAAGGATACCATGCTTCTCTTTTACCTCATGACAAACTTGAAGATCAATTTATCAAGATTGATTCTTGATAACATCACTGACTCTTTAAACACAAATAAAGAATACATCATTGGTCGTCTACCTCATGCGAGACTCCTGACTCGAATATTCAAGTTTGCCAACATCAACTTGGATAAGTTTGAATATGTTACACCGAATTCATATCTCAAGTTCTCAACGGTTCCAAGCATGATGGGAAGGCCTTTTTGATGAAACAAAGGGGGAGAAGAAAATTGAAGATAAAGGAAGACTTTTTCAAGAATATTGAAGAATGAAGATCAAGAACATCAAGAACTTATCTAGCTCTAGGGGGAACTTAATTCCTTTTTCTATGTTTTAAAAATTCTTTTAAAGTTTTTTTTTAGTTCTTTTAAAAGTTCTT
Organism: Aeschynomene evenia; assembly: GCA_013621005.1. Taxonomy (NCBI): domain Eukaryota; kingdom Viridiplantae; phylum Streptophyta; class Magnoliopsida; order Fabales; family Fabaceae; genus Aeschynomene; species Aeschynomene evenia. Next base: position 408,635 of record RYYW01000029.1, on the reverse strand, counting down.
GCACTTGTTATGTTCTTTAATTTCTTTTATGTTTTGTTTTATTTTATTTCATGTTTATGTTTTTCTTTAATTTAATTAAAGTTTATCTTTTTTATATTTCTCTTCTTTTATTTCTTTTTATTATTATATTGTTTATTTGAAAATAATTTCCTAAGGCTTCAAGTCTTAAGAAAATATTTTCCCTTGTAATCAAATCAAAACCTTTATTTCAATTAGAATTGTTATCATCAAAAGGGGGGAGATTGTTAGCTCAAAGAACCCTTTACCTCATCATTGAAGGTTTTGAATGATAATATTCTTAATTAAAATAAAAGTTTTAATTTGGTTGGACTAATGGTTTGTTAAGTGTGTTTTAGGATCTAATTTATTTGACAAAAAAAAAGACACATCTTGACCACCATGAGCATCAAAAGTGGCTCAACATAGATGCTTGGAATACAAGTTACTCTAATTTTTGAAGACCAAGTCAAAGCTTTTCTAATTAAGGAAAGTTTGGTTGGAAGACTCTAAGATTTCCTAAAAATTTATTTATGGAAAATACATGAAATTAAATAGAGAATCATCTTTATAAAATATCTCTATTTAAATATTCATGCACAATATATATATATACACATAAATTTCGAAATTATATATAAAATAGGGAAACAAAATTAAATCTCTATTTTACACAATATATGATACTAATTTTCGAAATATATATATATATGCGTGGGAAATCTAGAAAAATCTTGTATGGAGATTTAGATGCAAATTATTAAATAAAAATAATTATCTAGAATTTATTCTAGAATATATTTTGCATTTAAGTAACAGAATATTTTTACGGACACTTTAAAAAGATTCTGTGAGCCTCCTAAAGATTCTATTTGAATCTACAAGATTCCCTGAAGATTCCATGCGGGACCAGAAGAATCTGTTGAAGATTCTACACGAAGTTAGAAGACCTCAGAAGATTCTATCAAGATTCTCAAGTCTAGAAGATTCCCGAAGATTCTATGAAGATTCCAGAAGATTCCCGAAGATTCTATCAAGATCCCGAAGAATCTTAAGACTCCAGAAGAATCTCAAGCCTCAAGATTCAAGATTCAAGAATTCACAAGATTCAAGAATCAACCTTCAGAAGATTCCCTGGAAGACCATGTTTGGTGATTTAGGATTTTCAAAAAATGAGAAATTGTGAAATCCTAATTCGTACCAACATGGAGGCACACTTGTGGAGCAAGAAAAGCTAAAACCCTAGCTTCTCTCTCTCCTAAAAGTGGCGCAAACTTGCTTGCATTTTTGCAAGATTATGTGAAAATTTGATGAAGCAATGCACACCACAAGATCAAGGCACAAATTCAAATTCAAGGGCTGAGATGAAGTTTCTTCTTTTCTAATTCTTGGCTACAAAGTTCCCATATTTAAGATCAAATAATAGCCTTTAGATTAAAGGGAATTATTTGGATCAATGGCCAAGATGAAACTTCCTCTTATTTGATTTTCTATTTTTGGAAGATCAAATTTCAAATCATATCAAGCAATTCTCACCATTGGATCAAGAGATTTAAAATTCAAACCAAGGGTGGAGATCAAGGCAAGAATTTCAAAATTTGTAGGGTATTTTCCCTATAAATACAAGACCTCAATGCCCAAGAATGCAAGAGACTACCCAAGCTTACAAGTGCCAAAACGCTGTCGAAATTAATCCTTATTTTCTCTTCATCTTCAACCTCTAAACCTCAAGTTCCTATTTTTATTTGGGTAAAGGTTGTAATTCTTAAAAGAGTGAGCTTTTGTTGTTTATCCTACCTTTGATAGTTATTTCTTTGAGAGAAAAATCCATCAAGGTTCAAACTTAGTTGCATCTAAGTTCTTGATTGGTAAAAACCAAATCTTTTATATAAAGTCCTTATTTTTGTAAGGCAGGAAGTCCTTAGAGGGTCTAAGGCAAGGGTAGAAAGTCCTTCGGTGTTAAAGGCAAGGATTGAAGTCCTTTGGTGTTGCCAGAGGCAGTTAGTCACCTAGTTGTGGTGCAAGTGAAGTCCTTTGTGGTCTTCAAAGGCAGTGAGTCACCTTGGTGAAGGTGCAGGTTGAAGTCCTTTGTGGTGTAGCAGAGGCAGGAAATTCCACCTAGTGTTGGTGGTTGATGGGTGCGTCGTGACACTCATAAATTTAATTATTTTTAAAACCAAGTTCCCCTAATATAGTTTAGTGGAAACTAGGGTCGTCTCTCACAAGGAATGGCTAAGAGAGTAATACACAAGACTAGTTGTCTGACGGTTTGTCACAATTTGGGGTTTTTTTTAGTGCAAGATAATTAATTTGGAATAAAAAAGAAAATAATAAAAGCAGCGGTTTATCGGGGTGGAACATTCATTAGGGTGTCAATCATTGGCTACAAAAGAATGCATGGGTTGATTAATTACGCCGGAGTTAGATCTAACTCCTTTGTTGTGATTCTAATAATTAATTGCCTAGAATGGGATTAATTAGTGAGATCTCACCTTTAGTTCCACTCTCAACAATTATTAAAGCCAATCACATTAATCTAATTAAAGAGACTAATCAGCCAATTAATTACTCATTACCAATTCCTAATATGCCATGCATCAATTAATCAACCAACACATAAACATATGCCCAAGAATTAGCCAACTCGATCGAGTAAGCCAAGACAAGGGGTTAAACACACAATTTAAGATCTCAAATTATATGTTAAGGGATTGATAATGAAAACTTATGCAAGATTAAGAACAAAGCCTCAAAGTACCCCAATGATGTTCACACCCTCATAAGCCACCAAGAAAATTAGCTACTCATGGCAATGAATTAAAAGGAAAGAATTAAAAAGAAATTAAATGCAAGTTGGCAAGATAGAAAAACGAATAATTGAATTAATGAGAAAGAGTAACTTACAAAACCCAAAAGGGCTGGACGGATAACGTTTGAATGCGAATAAATGAGCTAGAGCTAAACTAGGAAAACGGAAATCCTAATGGGAAGACATATAACTCTAACTAGAAAAATAAGTAAAAGTGGAGGTAGTGAATAGTTGAAGAGGTGACGTGTTTTCTGATGCATTAGCCTTATTTAAATAGAGTGAGCAGCCTCCAAACCCTAGCTAATTGGGCCTCCAACTTGTGCAGATAGGGTTTCTGCTGTGACAGAGTTGCGGCGCGGCGCTGGGGCGCGCTATGGGCGCTGGAGCGCCAGCCTTGTGCACGTGACTGGTTTAAGTGAGCCACGCGCGCTTCAGGCGCTGGAGCGCTCGATGCTTGCTCTGAAATCCACTGCTCCGCTTCTTGCTCAGTTCCTGATGTCTACAGCTCCAATAATACCTGTGACCTGCACTAAAAATACGAAATATCCAAGATCAAGTGCAAAGGTCATCCTTGAATTGTAAAAACATCATAAAACTTGTTATTTTAGCCTTTATTTCTATTAATCTCAGATTAATCTCAAGTTGAATTAAATAGAATAAGAGGCCAAAATAGAGTTAAGAATTGCATACAATCATACAAATTAAGGGTATAAAATATTGGTAAAAACCGCGTTATCAGTGGTGATAGTGAACTCTCAGGTGTATCCTGGGGACTGGAGTAGGCACGTTGCCGAACCAGTATAAATTTCTGTGTGTGTTTTCTCTCTTCCCTACTCTTTTATTATTATTGTTTTTACAATTTATTATTGCATACACACACATACATAACTTGCGCAAATCATCATCATCATTGTCTAAGTGTTGAAGGTTAAAGTTTTAACCTTTATCATTTAGAGGACCTTGAAAGTAAATATACTTTCAAGAGCTACAAAAGCCTTGTCTATAGGCTAATTTCTGTTTATTACTAACAAACCGTTTCCGCTGTGCAAGACAGGTTTATACTTGATCTTTATTTTTAAGTAATTTTCAGAAACAGGATTTATAGTTGGAACGTGATTCAACCCCCCTTCTCACGTTTCACTACCTTCAATGATTTGGATTAAAATTAAAAACATCTTTTATAAATTATAATATTATTTTATTAAATAGAGTTACAAATTAAAAAGTTATTGGAGTTAAAAATTATCAAATCCCTAACATCACATAATGTCAAATCCCTAATATTAGATTGGGGCTTCAAAAACTGCTGTCATTGTCGTACCTTCTCTTCTCTTCTTTGTGCTCAAATCCTTCGCCCCGCGTCGCCCACAGGTCGTCGCGGGGGAGGTTGGAGGGAGCCACGCGGTCGCCGCTTGCAGCACTCCGCCTCCGTCGACTGTGCGGCACTCCGTCGTCGCTGCTGGGCAGCACTCCACCAATTGCTGTTGTGTGGCGCTGTCGTCGGGCCGTTAGTGTTCATAGCTACGCCGCGCCGTGAGGGGGAGAGGACAGCAGCGTCCGCTGCTATGTGGCGCCGTCGGGAGAGGACAGTAGCATCCGACAGTCCCCCTGTTACATGTTACAGGTAACCTATTATTGCTTGATTAGTTTTAGTTATCAGTTATTTCTCCTTTTAATCATGAATTAATGTACTCTTTTCTTCTAATTTAGGCTTTGTTAATAAATTTTTTAGTTTGAGCAATTAGTCCTATCTGTTTCTATATGTTTCTACAATTATAAATGATTTTCCCTTTCTTGCATATTTACACCAATATTGTTTCTTTTGATGTTCTCTGTTAAAGATTTCAGCATCATTGATATTCCTTAATCTTGATATTATTTAATTATATCAAATTCCTAAAGTTATAGCATGTATTGACTTTTAAATTGTTTTTAGTAATCTAATTTATGCATATGTTTGTGCTTACCTTGATAATTTGAACACTTATGAGTTGAACAATGGCCATGATTTATCATCTTGGACTTGTGAAATATCTCAAAGTATGTACTATTCTTATATTATAAGTAGTTCGGTGCCATAATCCCTATTGTAAGGCCCCGAGAGCTTAACTATACCTTAATTAAGGGGATTTGAAAAGAATCGCATTGATTAAGGGATAATTATGATGTATGTGTATTTGGGATGTGTTTTGATGTACATGCATTGTTGAATATGTGTTATGTGTGCTATGTGACATATGTGTATGATAGAATAACATGTGTTGCATCATGATTTAAAATGTAGATTAAGATAGGAAAATGAGTTTAAAGAAACAACCTAAGTAGAGATCATGAGAGATTTTAGGCATTTAGGATCGTGTACAAGTTTATATAGGTATATTAATGTTGTTTAGAGTATTGGTACTGGTTTAGGGATTTTTTGATAGCAATTGGAGAAATAGAACATGAAAACTGCTGCTGCTGTCATGTATCAGCACTTTTTCGCTAGCGGCCAGCTTCAGCTCGCTAGCGGGTGAGGCGACAAGGGTTCATCGCTAGTGACCATAATAAAGGCAGTGATAAAATGTCATGTGAAATGAGAAATGAGTTTATGAGTAACTTTCCCTACAAATGGAATTGGCAAGGGAGGTTGGCACCCTCGATCCCCAATACCATTTTGTAAGAGAAAGTGAACCAAACCCCTGTTCCCCACAGATTCCTTGTAGAAACTAGAGATGTATGAGCTCATAGCCTACGAGACAGGTGATGCGGAGGTAGAGAGAAAAGAGGGTTGTGCCATTTATAGTAAAAGATCGTGACACATGACATAAGAACTGAATCATATATGTTATGTTGTACTTTTATTATACTTTGATGTTGATCACATGTCTGTCGCATTCATTCATGTAACTAACTGTCAAGACACATATAGGTTAGACACTCCGAAATTTGAGACACATTTATGAAAATGACATTAATATTAATTATGCATGTATCACCTATTTCTAAATAAACTGGAGTGATCCCTCTATTGAGTCCGTGGAGCTCATCCCAATTCCACTACTATTTGTTTTAGATTCAGATCGGGATACAGGTACCACTACTAGGTGAGCGGGCTGAAACTACAGGAAGACTGAAGACTCGGTTATCTTGGAAGATTTATATTTTAGAGTCTTGTTTCTATGATGTTTTGTATTGTTACGTTATGTATTATCTGACGCTTAGCTGAGTTTATAAGAAGATCATAAGTGATTGTACAAGCTTATGGTGTTCTTAGAAACTCTAATACTCTACTATTGTAATATTTATTTTGGATTTTACATTCATATGTATATTTCCTTGTGTACGTGATAATATATGTATATAATGGGCCATTTCTGTGTATTATGGTATCTTGGTTGTATGTAAACCACAGGTGCACGGTTGGTGTATCAAATTATACGTTGTCACGTACAAGCCGAGATTTTCAAATTGCGTCCTCTAAAAATAAAAATTTTGGGCCCTATTTTCCGCGTATTCTTATTTTCAAACATGAGTTATGAAACAAAATGGTAAATGCCAATAATTAACTCGATATGACTTAAGCATAAAGAGATAATTATTAGGATGTTACATTTTGGTATCAGAGCAGGTCGAACCTTAAGGCTTGGGGTTATGGCCATCTATGCTTTTGTTGCATAGTACGTTAGTGTTATGTTTGTAGTTGATATCGTAAAACATAACTTGTCTGGTTGGTGCGTTAGTGGCTGTGTACGCCTAATGTGATTATTGAGACTGATCACCTTAGTGATTGTGTTGGTGTGTACAGGTACAAATGGCACCTCTGAGACGCACGACGGGAGCAACCGGGAGTAGCAGTGACACCGGGAACATGACTAATGAGGCTCTGGCTGGGATGGCTAGAGCAGTGCAGTAACTGGCAGAATGTATGGGACGTCAGAAGCCCCCCACACCAAAGTCGAAGGCAGAAAGGGAGAATGCACGTTTTGCGGAATTCCGGGGAGTAAATCCGTCATTTTTACAGGTTCTACGAATCCAGCAATGGCAGGAGAATGGATTGAAAAGATGGAGAAGATTTTCACCGTGGTGCATTGTTCAGACTTACAACGTACCACTTTTGCCACCTTAATGTTAGAAAGAGATGTCGGAGACTGGTGGAGAGGAGAAAAGGCCCGCATGGAGGCTGCAGGGATTCCTATTCCCTGGAATAGGTTTAAGGAGCTCTTCTATGAGAAATATTTTCCCCGGTCAGTGAGGGAAGTTAAGGAACGAGAATTCCTAAATCTGACCCAAGGGCGAATGATTATTGCTGAGTATACTGCACTGTTTGAACATCTTATCAAGTTTTCAGAGATGTTTCAGGGAAACCCAATGGAATCATGGAAATGTATGAAGTATCGGAATGGGTTATCACATGAGATGCAGAGGACGATGAACCATCTTCACTTTGATAGTTATGCACAGCTGGTGGAGGCATGTAGAGTTCATGAATAGGCATGCCACTTGGGGGAGAGTAGTTCTATAGAGACTACTAGGAGGAGTTTGGCACAACAAGCTCCTCAGTTCAAGACACAGCATCCCCCACCTCGTCAGTTTCCATCCCGACAGTATAGGGGCCCTAATCGTGCACGACCTCAACAGGGACTACCTCTGCCTCGTCCAGTAGTTGCCCCTAGAGTTTCAGAGACACCTATCTGTTCACAGTGCAATAAGGCACACCGAGGGATTTGTTTTGCAGGATAGAATGTGTGTTATAGATGCGGTAAATCGGGACATATTGCAAGGGATTGTCGTCCATCCTCTCAACCACAGATCACAGCAGCTGCGACCCCCTCCAGGCCTCAGCACCAGGGAAGGGTCTTTAAAGTAAATGCAGAGGATGTATCTCGGTCCGACGATTTGATTAAGGGTAAGTGTAAGGTTAAAAATCAAGAGTTAGTTGTACTTTTTAATTCCGGAGCCACTCATTCATTCATATCACAAAAGCATGCTAGGGAGTTGCATTTAGCTATGTGTGAGTTACCCTATGACCTACATGTTTCTACACCCACAGCTAAACCCATAAAGACTAGTATTGTTTGCACTAAATGTCAATTCTTGTTAGGGGATAGGTCATTCATTTTTTATCTCAAATGTTTACCTATGTCTTGTAACATCCCAATTTATTAACTATACCATGGACATAACTAACAAATTGATATGTTACAACCACCCAAAAACCCCATTTTTTTTTTTTTGCATAAACCCTTATCACGAATAAACAACATTGTCGATACTCGAGAGCCATGACCTTTGGAATCATGCACGAATAGATATCCTGGATAGTCGTCTAAAAGTATATGAAGAATAGCATCATAATATATGCGTAGGAGTGCAATATAAAAATATTTAAGTATATTAAAAGTTCTGTTTAATGCATGCCATGTAATATGAAAAAGAGCTGCTACAACCAAAAATGGACAGTGTGAAGTCCTAGTCCGGATGTACAAAGTGGACTCATGTGGAGTGCAAAGCTGCCCAATAAATATATACAAGCCAAAAGAGTGTTTATCTCCCTCGTAGGGGTACAAAAGCTCCAGAACAAAACATACAAACCACAAGATATAACTAGAATTAAAAGGGGGCGGCTAAAAAGCCGATCTTCCAGTCGTGGCTCCGGTGTCTCCCGTTCGATGTTAAACGTCGCTTTCCTCGCTCAGTCCTGGTCCTCCAGCTAAGGACAACACCTCCGGCTCGTCCTCCATCTGCTCGTCCTCGTCGGTGGGCGGGGCTGCCTCATCACTCTCGTACCCCTCCTCCTCGGGGTCTGACTCATCCGACTCCGGAGCGGGTACGGGCACTGGGGCGGTGGTGGATGAACGGGCGCGGGGACAGGCACGGGTGCAAGATCGGGAACAGGAGCGAGGTAAATAAAAAGGGCAAAGCTTCGGGAAATTCCCGGGATGACCCTACTACCATTTTCATACGAACACTCTCTACAACACTTAGTCATAAATTTACTTCGAAGCACATAGCAATTCATCACATACAATTAATATCTCATTTAATACCCTTCATCCTTTTATTATAGTATATATATTGTCAATACATCCCATCCACATTTACACATCATACTCTATCATCAAACATGGCACGATAAAATTACATATGCTTAGCATCTTATTATCAAATCATATCTACACATACACCCTCATTTCACTTCAATTTATAACTCATCTTCGCATGTCAGCACACACATGATTGTCTCACATTAACACATAACATCATCATTTCATATCATGTTCACGTATCATAACTTAACATTCTAGCACATTAGCATATCTATACATCATAACTTACCATCTTCTCATATCAATCATCAAGTCATATAAGAAAATACAATCAGCATCTCAGATTAGCATGTCACTATAATGTCATACAAATACAAGTCGTCATTTCAATTGCATAACTCTTGCGTAAATGAATCCGAGTTGTCCAGATGCACTAATCTTTACTTTAAATAATTCATTAAATCTTAAATCTACAACTATCCTCATCCAATCTCACAAAGCTCACAATCAATCTTGCATACAATCAAGCTTTCATGCCACACTTTAACTCACAATCCTTTACACATAAACTTATATATTTTCTATCCCCTTTTTAAGATCAAATAGCATTGCAACATACTCATTTTTATCATATGAAAATAGCATATTAACCCCCTAATAATTATTTGAAAACTTGTACTTGAAATAGGATGAAAGTTGGTGAAATTTTACTTTTCTGGTGCAGGGGATCAATCCTGCACTAAAATTGTCCCTCTCGGGCAAAATTTTGCCAAGGGGATCGATCCCTAGGGTTCTGGGATCGATCCTCCCTTTAAAAATTGCAGAAAACACATTTTCTCAGCATGGGGATCGATCCTCTCATAGTGGGGATCGATCCCCACTTAAAATTTTCCAAAAACAGCAATTTTCAACATGGGGATCGATCCTCCAATTGTGGGGATCGATCCCCACAGCACAGGTTCTGTAGAAAGTGCAGAAATCGTGTTCTAACCCCATTTTCACCTCAAAACTCATACCCAAGCTTCCAAAACACTTAGAAATCATTAATCCATCTTACATATACATATGATCAGTATCCAAACTCAATATCTCAGATTCTATTACAAAGAAAATACACAATCTCACACATGCAAGTATCAAAATTAACCATTCAAGCACACCCATGAGCTCCAACATGAATCTCAGCAAGAATCCAAGGCATGCAAGAAGGAGCTCGAAATCTAGGGCTAGGTTTCAGCAAGAATCAGAAGCAAAAAGCTCTGAAATAGTGGAGGAATTGCAAGGATGAGAAGAGGTATTGTAACTCACCTTGAATCCTTGAGGAATTGCAAGAAAGTGGGATGGCAATGGCTTCTCTTGGGTCCCTTCCCTTGCTGGCCGTGAGAGAGCTTGTGGGAGCTCAAAGAAAAGCTTCTGAAGTGTAAGTTGATGAATGGAGAATGAGAGAATGGATGAGTCTTAATTAGGGGTAGTGGCTGAGAGTTATAGTGCTTGACAGAGCACCGGAGCGTCGTTATTTCTCCGGTACTCTGGAGCAATTTAGAAGAAGGGTTTGAAAAAGGGTTTGTTGCTGAATTAATCTCAATACGAGCTTGGTAGCAAGTAGTAAGACTGACTCAGGTCGTCTCTCAAGGAATCTGTGTGGCAATCGTTGATTCAAACATAGCAATAAATAAATAAAAAGGGGGGGTTTTGGTTTGGTTTGCAAAGAAATTAAATTGGAAGCAAATAAGGGAAATTGAAACAAATAAATTAAATGCAATTGTGAAATAAGTAAATTGGCATGAATTAAAAGAAGCAAGGATGTAAAGAAGAACGAAAATAAAAGCTTGAATTGAAATAGACGAGAATGAAGTTGGTAAAAGTAAATAACAATGTAATTTAATAAGAACGTATGGGAGCTTCGAAGAGAGCTCCCCAAAAATAAAGGTTGAATGGAAATTGCAATAATGAAAAATAAACAAGTAGAAATTACGATAACGAGCAATAAATAAAATACCGGAACAATAAAAATAACACTGAGAAAGATGAAAATAAGTCACCCGAACAAACCGTAAAAGAACTGAGAGCAAGAGAATTAATCCCAACTAATTGTGCGAAACGATGAATAAAACGATGTATTAAAGTAATGAAAAACGATGAACGAAAGACGATGAATAAAAACTTGGAACCTATCCTAAACAAAACTAAAATCGGCGCTGCAGTACGCGTGAAAGACAAACTCAAATCCTAATTCTAAACTACATTATACGGACCTAATAACCTGAGTGCCTCCCTTGGTGTGCGTGCCCTTTATATATATATAACATGTTGATGCCTTCCCTTTTTAATTCTTCCCCAGCGCCTCGTTAACACAGTGCACGCGGGAATTAATTTGTTTAGGGACCGCTTGGGCGGACCTCACCACCGCCTGGGCGGTCCGTCAACGTGTTGTGCTTCACGTGCTACTGTTTAACTCACGCACGACTGCCTGAGCGGTTCTCCTATTATTGAAGTTACCGAAACTGTATTTTTCTTGGTTTCCAATGCAACTTCAATGCATTATTTAATTACCTATTTCTGAAAAGCCACAACAATGAACAAACACATCAAACACACCAGTGGCTTCAATTAGAGTAATTAATACACAAAATGGTACTAATACTCGAACCGGCAATATAAATCAAATATATCATAAGAAACCAAGTTAAGCATAATTGAGAGCATACAATCATTCAAGTTATGGGAGAAAAATAGCATAAAAATGTGGTTTATCAACCTCCCCACACTTGAACAATTGCATGTCCTCATGCAACAGAGAACCAAGCACAGGTACAGAGTTTTAACACCGCCAGCCAACAAAAGCAACACGAGTAAAGCTACAAGAACCTAAATATCTAGACATGGTTAGCAATGGAGAGTGGTAGCAGTAAACTAGCGAGAAGATACAAGTTTCCAACTAACAATTAAGCATTTTACAAACATGTTGGCAATTTCATCAAAAATGAGCAATAAACAGGAGAATCAGGTATGAATGCATGATCAGAAAGATGCTAAGCCTCACACGGATATAATGCACTCAATAACACTCAAGTGTATAGGCTAGTCCCTAGAACACACAACATTAACACTCTTCCACAGACTTGCCAAAGATGAAAATAGCCTCTCAATTCAAACTCGATGCATTAAGAAACATGCCAGAGGGTTGTAATAGGGCCAAGGTACAGGTGGAGAAAATATGGGAATGTGGACTAAGGTGGAAATCAAAATCTCATGGTTCGCCTAGTCTATAAAATAATATACCAAATGAGCATAAGGACAGAGAACCAAACAATACACACCACAAAACTCATACTTAGCAGCGGTGGCTCCAATTATGTACAAAGAGCCATAAAAACAAATTTATTTCTTTTTACTAAGACAAAAAGCAAATTGGGCATGCAGGTTCTGAAATTTATTTATTTATTTATTTATATTTTTTGTATTTTTTATTTTTGATTTTATTTTTTATATATTTATATTTATTTCAGAACCTGCTTTTCAAAAACAAAATGAGATGGCAGAAATGAAGTGCAAACTAACAAATTACTAAGAGAAATTAAGATTAAGTAAAATAAACTGTTTTGCTTTCTCCCTAACCAAATACCCAATCACTGTACACAAACCTTTCACCCCCACCAATTACTCAATTTCTTCCTTTACAAGCATGTAGAACCCCCAATATAGTGCAAGACAAACCATGTTCAATTAATTTCCACAGGGTAATCATTGTTTTTCGCTTTTTGTCTTATAATGTGGCTGATATGAACAAAGGGGAATAGAGCTCAAATTGGCTAAACAAGGGTAATTACAAGGGTAGGTCTTTATGGCAGTGGCTGAACAAGAAAATGCATGAGTCTATCATCTACATCAAGTACAGAAGAGCTGGCTATTCGGCAAGTCCAGGATCGGTGTACCTGTGTGTGTGTGCAATGAATAGTGCTGTTGAAGGCTCAAAACTAAGGGTGTACAAGCATCATACATGCATCCAACCTAATTCAAATTGCTCACAATCTAAGAACATATACAACGCAATTGCCAACAGTCAACAATTTCAATCAAAACACAGGAAACAAGTATCAACTAACAGTTTACCATCAAAACAGAACCAAAACTACCAGCTAACCAGTCCAGAGTAGTCAAAAATCAAAATATTAACTAAATACTAACAACCTAAAAGAGAAAATAAAAACTAATAAGAAAAAAAATAAAAACAAAATAAGGGAAAAGAAAGTGTTACCCCTCCCCACACTTGGGATTGTCACTGTCCTCAATGACACAATGATGCACAGTGGAAAGTGGTATGCACACCCAGAGTCTTCAGGTCCAACTGACTCCTCCACATCTTCAAAACTACATTAAGTAAGCAGGCATGGTTCCCAGCGGAGATACCGCCTGGGCGGCCAGCACTACCGCCTGGGCGGTCAATGGAACCGCTAGGGCGGTATAGTGCTCCGCCAGGGCGGTCGGTTCGTGCAGATCTGAACTAAGTTCAAAACAGAATATCCCTTTGTGCATTGAGTCATACCATATGTTCACACCCAATAATGCAGGCAATAAAAAGAAAAGAGTTCAATTAAAAAGAAAAATAAAAATAAAAAGAAAATTAGAAATTAAAAAGAAGAGAAAATAGTGGGTTGTCTCCCACCAAGCACTTTGGTTTAACGTCCCTAAGTTGGACGTGTAGAAGTTCCTTTAGGGTGACTTATGCTTGAATTGATCCAGGAACCTCCACCATAGCAGCTTTTTCACATTACCACCTGGATCCCATAAGAAGTGGATCACCCCACAGAAAGTGATCATCTTCCTATGTCCAGACCCATGAGTCTTGGCCCCTAAATTTCTCCTTGGGGCACAACATCCACCCCTGCAAGAGGCATCCCTAAACTGAAAATTTTCAAGTGAGGAGGGATGAAAATCCTCACAAGAAGGGTTAGAAACAGAAAAATTAAAATTAATTAGTTCCCAACAATTCCCAATTCGAGACAGTACCGACTGCCTACAAATAGCATGGAGCTGAAAGTCAGTCTCGAGGCAAAAATACTCATGGGTACCAAGAATGGACAAAGGAACTTCGCATGAAGGCTTTGAAACAACTAGGGAAGATGGGGTGAAACCTATAACTTCTACCTCGCATGCTTCGTCAACCTCTCCTAGTGAGATAGTCTCTGCAGCGACTCCCTCACAAAGGGGACTCTTATCCACATGCAAAGTATCCATCGAGGTACCAAGTGGGGGTAGAGGATCTTCATAGACTACTTCCACATCTGAATCCTCTTCAACCCGCCCAGTTGGTTCGTCCACCATTAGTTTCAAGGTCTCCCAATCCAGTTGCTCAATAACATGACTCTCTTCAACAATTGGTACCTCCGGCTCCTCAAGTGAGAGTGGTTCTGGTGGTGGTGAAGGTGGTAGTGATGGAGGAGGTGGTAATGGTGAGGTAGCCTGAGTTTTCAATAGTCGAATTGTTTCTCCCAAGTAAGCAAGTTCTTCGAGGAGTAGTTTCATCATGGACTTGTCCTCCTCATTGCAAGGAGGGGATGATGCAAGGGATTGAGGGGGTTGTGTTGGGTAGAAAGGGTCAAGGGTTGGTTTTTCGGGGTATTCGATTGGGTATGGGTAAGGGTCAGGTTCTTGGTATGTGTAAGGGTCATAATGTGGTTGAGGTTCATAATACTGGTGTGGTGGTGGTGGTTCTTGGTATGGATAAGGATCAGGTTCTTGGTATGGGTAAGGGTTAGGTTCTTGGTATGGATAAGGATTAGACTCTTGATATGGGTAAGAATTAGGCTCTTGATATGGGTAAGGGTCAAGTTCTTGGTATGGGTAAGGGTTAGGTTCTTGGTATGGATAAGGATTCGGTTCTTGGTATGGGTAAGGATTGGGTTCTTGGTATGGGTAAGGATTGGGTTCTTGGTATGGGTAAGGATTAGGTTCTTGGTACGGGTAAGGATTGGGTTCTTGGTATGGATAAGGATTAAGATCATTTTTCCAAGAGGGATTATAGGTGTTACCATATGAAGCATTCCCTTGATTGGGGAAATTTGTGACTGCCACTGTAGGGTATTCCTCATCCTCATGTAACAGAGGACAATTATCCGTGAGTTGGTTAATTGCACAAATCCTACATACCTGCTGAATTTCCGATGGAGGCATTGGAGCAATTGGAGCAGAGACAGAGGTTGTCATATTCTGCTGGCTGAGAGCTAATTCCTTGATGGCATTTGCCATCTCTATCAACTGTTTTGCCAAAGTCCCTTGCTCAAAGGAACCAAATTCATCCGCCCCTTGATACGCGTATGGTGGTGGTGGTTCTTGCATCCCATATCCTGATTGACAACCTACAAAACCATGAGAATAGAATTCTTAGGACCCAAAGTTGAAGTTAGTGTTCATGTTAGTCTAAAAAAATTATATATATATATATATATATATATATATATATATATGAAGCGAGAAAAAGAAAAGAAAAAGAATTTTTTTTTTAATTTTTTATTTATTTATTTTTATTTAATTTTTTTTTTGTTCGAACAGACCGCCTGGGCGGTTGTCTAGCCGCTTGGGCGGTTGGCTCGGGAAGAAAATAAATAAAAAGAAAGTTGCAGAAAATAAAAATAAAAGAAAAAGAAAATTTTTTTGGACATTTTTTTTTTAATGAAAGAAGAAAAACAATACTAGGATTAAATCAAAAATTGCCTAGATTCCCCGGCAACGGCGCCAAAATTGACAGAGCACCGGAGCGTCGTTATTTCTCCGGTACTCTGGAGCAATTTAGAAGAAGAGTTTGAAAAAGGGTTTGTTGCTGAATTAATCTCAATACGAGCTTGGTAGCAAGTAGTAAGACTGACTCAGGTCGTCTCTCAAGGAATCTGTGTGGCAATCGTTGATTCAAACATAGCAATAAATAAATAAAAAGGGGGGTTTTGGTTTGGTTTGCAAAGAAATTAAATTGGAAGCAAATAAGGGAAATTGAAATAAATAAATTAAATGCAATTGTGAAATAAGTAAATTGGCATGAATTAAAAGAAGCAAGGATGTAAAGAAGAACGAAAATAAAAGCTTGAATTGAAATAGATGAGAATGAAGTTGGTAAAAGTAAATAACAATGTAATTTAATAAGAACGAATGGGAGCTTCGAAGAGAGCTCCCCAAAAATAAGGGTTGAATGGAAATTGCAATAATGAAAAATAAACAAGTAGAAATTACGATAACGAGCAATATATAAAATACCGGAAGAATAAAATAACACTGAGAAAGATGAAAAGAAGTCACCCGAACAAACCGTAAAAGAACTGAGAGCAAGAGAATTAATCTCAAATAATTGTGCGGAACGATAAATAAAACGATGTATTAAAATAATGGAAAACGATGAACGAAAGACGATGAATAAAAACTTGGAAGCTATCCTAAACAAAACTAAAATCGGCGCTGCAGTACGCGTGAAAGCCAAACTCAAATCCTAATTCTAAACTACATTATACGGACCTAATAACCTGAGTGCCTCCCTTGGTGTGCGTGCCCTTTATATATATATAACATGCTCATGCCTTCCCTTTTTAATTCTTCCCCAGCGCCTCGTTAACACAGTGCACGCGGGAATTAATTTGTTTAGGGACTGCTTGGGCGGACCTCACCACCGCCTGGGCGGTCCATCAACGTGTTGTGTTTCACGTGCTACCGTTTAACTCGCGCACGACTGCCTGAGCGTTCGTATGACTGCCTGGGCGGTTTCCCTGTTATTGAAGTTACCGAAACTGTATTTTTCTTGGTTTTCAATGCAACTTTAATGCATTATTTAATTACCTGTTACTGAAAAGACACATCAATGAACAAGCATATCAAACGCACCAGTGGCTTCAATTAGAGTAATTAATACACAAAATGGTACTAATACTCGAACCGGCAATATAAATCAAATATATCATAAGAAACCAAGTTAAGCATAATTGAGAGCATACAATCATTCAAGTTATGGGAGAAAAATAGCATAAAAATGTGGTTTATCAGTGCTCAAAGGGGGTGTTGTGGTGTTATTTTTGTGTTTATGTATTTAGGTGGTGAGTAAGAGTATGTGTTTGAGTATGAATGTGAGTAAGAAATTGCAACTAAATTTTGTGGTGAGAGTATAATAAATTTTGGAAAGCTCAAGGTCCTAAAAAGTGGCTCCGGTTGTGTCTAGGATCGAGCTCAGGTTCTCTCTCAAGCTACTCAATTACTCACTAAACGTCTAATATTTAAAATAAGGAAATAGCACATGATCGTTACAAAAAATTTCCTCAACATTATGAGACTCTCAATAAGTCTAAAATAATTATCTCGCTATACTATTAATTTCACATTATTTATATATTAAAAGGATTTTCAAGTAATCATACTCATGTGAAATTTAATAATAATAGCTTGAAATTATAATTTTCCATATTGGTGAGATTATTTTCTAATTAATTTTCTAAACACCAATTTGAACTCTTTTTAAAATAAATATTAAGGTCTCATTAAATTTTATAACGATCATTGCCTTTTTCTGTGGTTCTATTAACTCATACAAATAATAACACTAGGTTTTGCCTTCCTCCACAAGCAACCTAGATTATTATGTACTAACACATAGCACATGTATTTTATTTAAATTACATAACATAAATACAGGTATATATATATATATATACACACACATGCATATATCCCCATTGGCACACTTTACATTTAATATATCACTCATAAATATATCACGCTAAAAATATACAATACTTTTCTTCATCATGAGTAAAGAAATTTATTTATATACAAGTTACTTTGGTACGTAAATACATATATACGTGTAAACTCATATATATACACGTACTGTCATATAAATATTTTGTTCCTTAATCTTTCACCTCACATGCATATGTTTACCTTAGACAACACCATAATTATATTACTCAACACTACACCAATTCGATTTCCTCGTCATCATATATCAATCATCACCAATCATAATTAATTCATTACTATACTTCAATCTACCATACACACCACTTCAATATATCATCATCTCATTTTAAGTTCATACTTCACCACATAACCACATAATCATAGCACTGAGCTCATATTATCTATGTACACATCACATATATTATCATCATATATATTAATCTAGTCACCAAGTACCAAAATCCGTACCATCGACCGAAAATTACCCTTAAACATGAAATTCCCGAATCACGGGTGTTACATGTCTGGTTTAGGAATGATTTTGGGCATGGACTGGTTGTTGGCACATAAAGTTTTGTTAGATTGTCATGCCAAGTCTGTCATATTTCCTAATTCTTTTAGTATACCTACACCTGAGCCCTCTATTGTTTCTTTTAGTTTGTGGGTACATCCTGTGGAAGTGGGACAAAGTGGGGTTACAGATAAAGGTCTTGTTTTTCTTGCCTCAAACAACATAGAAGCCACGCCGAGTCTAGCTGCTATACCAGTTGTAAGAGAGTATCCTAAGGTTTTCCCAGATGACATACCAGATTTTCCTCCACCCAGAGGGGTAGAGTTCAGTATTGACCTTGTTCCGGGAATAGGGCCTGTCTCTATGGCCCCGTACCGCATGTCACCTAGTGAGCTAAGAGAACTTAAGACCCAGTTGGGAGAGTTGTTGGACAAGGGGTTTATTAGGCCAAGTGCTTCACCATGGGGAGCACCGGTGTTGTTTGTTAAGAAGAAAGACAGAAGTATGAGGTTATGTATAGATTATAGACAATTGAATAAAGTGACCATAAAGAATAAGTATCCCCTTCCTAGGATTGATGATTTGATGGACCAGTTGAGAGGGGCTAGAGTGTTTTCCATAATAGATTTGAGGTCAGGCTACCATCAGATTAGAGTCAGAGGGGAGGATATAGCAAAGACGGCTTTCCGGACTCGCTATGGGCATTATGAATTCACAGTTATGTCCTTTGGACTAACTAATGCCCCGGCAGTGTTCATGGACTATATGAATAGGATTTTTCGACCGTTCTTGGATAAGTTTGTGGTTGTCTTTATGTATGACATCTTAATTTATTCTAAAATGGAGGAGGAGCATGAAAGTCATCTTAGGTTCGTGTTGGAGGTGTTAAGGGAAAAGAAGTTGTATGCTAAGTTGAGTAAGTGTGAGTTTTGGATGAAAGAAGTTAAGTTCCTAGGTCATGTAGTTTCGGCGGAAGGAATAACTATGGATCCTAGTAAGATTGAAGCAGTAGTAAACTGGGTAGAGACCTACAACGGTTACGAAAGTACGAAGTTTCTTAGGTTTGACCGGTCATTACCGTAGGTTCATTAAGGGATTCTCATAGCTTGCTTTACCCTTGACCAAACTTACTAGGAAGAACTCCCCATTTGTATGGTCAGCGGAGTGTGAAAGAAGTTTTAGGGAGTTGAAGGAAAGATTGACTACCACACCCGTATTGGTTGTGCCCGATCCTAATGAACCTTTTGAAGTGTATTGCGATGCTTCAAGAAAAGGGTTGGGTTGCGTGTTGATGCAACATCACCAAGTGGTGGCATATGCTTCACGGCAATTAAAGCCACATGAGGTGAATTATCCTACCCATGACCTGGAGCTTGCTGCAATAGTTTTTGCTTTAAGGATTTGGAGGCACTATTTCTATGGGGTAAGATTCTAGGTTTTCTCTGATCATAAGAGTTTGAAGTATCTCTTTGATCAGAAGGAGTTAAACATGAGGCAACGGTGGTGGATGGAGTTTCTAAAGGATTATGATTTTGGGTTGAACTATCATCCTGGAAAGGCAAATGCGGTGGCAAATGCCTTGAGTCTTAAGATGCTTCTTGTATCTCATATGATGGTTAAGGAGATGGAGCTATTAGAGGAGTTTAGAAACCTTAATCTAGGAGTATCCTTCACCCCGATGAGTATGAGGGTTACCCATCTTGTAGTCTCAAGTAAGTTTAAAGAAGATATTGCACAAGCCCAAGTAACGAATGAGGAGTTTAAAGGGATTTTGAAGGCTGTACAAGAAGGAAAGGTAAAGGAGTTTTGTCAAGACGGAGACGGGCTGTGGAGATGTAAAGATAGAATTTGTGTACCTGCTCATGGTGACCACCGAAATAGCATTTTGGAAGAGGCTCATAAGAGCCACTTCACCATTCATCCTGGGGCTACCAAGATGTACCAGGATTTGAAGAGAATGTTTTGGTGGCCCGGCATGAAAAAGGATGTATCGGAGTGGGTTAACCGGTGTCTAGTGTGTCTGAATGTGAAGATAGTACATCAGAAGGATATCCTGGCATGCTACAACCATTACAAATCCCTCATTGGAAATGGGAAAGTATAGCTATGGACTTTGTAGTGGGTTTACCAAGAACACAAGCCGGTAATGATGCCATATGGGTGATAGTGGACCGATTGACTAAGTCGGCTCACTTTTTACCCATTAAGGCGACGTACCCCTTGGAAAGATTGGCAAGTTTATACATATGGGAGGTAGTGAAGTTGCATGGGGTACCTGAGAGTATTATCTCGGATCGTGATCCGAGATATACTTCTCGGTTCTAGGAGGCCTTGCAAAAGGCCTTTTGGTACAGAGTTGCGTATGAGTACAGCTTACCATCCTCAAACCGATGGACAGTCCGAGAGGACGATCCAAACTTTAGAGGACATGTTGAGGTCTTGTATCTTGGATGAGAAGAGTAATTGGGATAAGATGTTACCCCTAGTTGAGTTCTCTTATAATAACAGTTTCCATACTAGCAAAGGCATGGCTCCTTTTGAAGCTCTGTACGGTAGGAAGTGTCGTTCTCCATTATGTTGGTATGATCCAGGTGAGAAGAGTACTCTAGGGCCTGATCTTGTGAGAGAGACGACTGAACATGTTAAGAGGATCAGGGAAAGACTCTTGACGGCTCAAAGTCGTCAAAAGAGTTATGCGGACCATCGGCGTAGGCCACTAGAGTTTGAGGCCGGAGATCATGTGTTTTTACGTGTGACCCCCACCACAGGTATAGGTAGAGCAATCAAGGTTAAGAAGTTGAATCCAAGATACCTAGGTCCATTTCAGATCTTGAGTCGCATAGGTCCAGTTGCATATCGCATAGCCCTACCTCCCAGTTTGTCCAACCGTCATGATGTCTTCCATGTGTCACAACTCCGAAAATACAATTCAGACCCAAGCCATGTATTAGAAACTGAAGAAGTACAACTAAAGGATGACTTAACCTTTCCCTTACCACCAACACGGATAGTGGACCAAGACATCAAGAAATTAAGGAAAAAGACTATCCGTTGGTGAAGGTGGCCTGGGGGCGGGGGAGAGCGAAAGAGTATACATGGGAGAGGGAGGAAGACATGAGTAAACTACACCCGATTCTTTTCACAGGTACTGAATTTTGAGGGCGAAATTCTTTTTAAGGGGGGGGGGGAGAATGTAAGGCCCCCAGAGCTTAATTATACCTTAATTAAGGGGATTTGAAAAGAATCGCATTGATTAAGGTATAATTAGGATGTATGTGTATTTGGGACGTGTTTTGATGTACATGCATTGTTGAATATATGTTATGTGTGCTATGTGACATATGTGTATGATAGAATAACATTTGTGTTGCATCATGATTTAAAATGTAGATTGAGATAGGAAAATGAGTTTAAAGAAACAACCTAAGTAGAGATCATGAGAAATTTTAGGCATTTAGGATCGTGTACAAGTTAATATAGGTATATTAATGTTGTTTAGAGTATTGGTATTGGTTTAGGGATTTTTAGATAGCAATTGGAGAAATAGAACATGAAAACTGCTGCTGCTGTCATGTATCAGCACTTTTTCGCTAGCGGCCAGGTTCAACTCGCTAGCGGGTGAGGCGGCAAGGGTTCATCGCTAGCGACCATAATAAAGCGCTAGCGGGTAAATGCGGTGGAAGCGGTCGCTAGGGACCGTGATATGCTCGCTAGCGACCAGCTCGATGACAGAATAGGATTCCTGCATTTTTACATTTTTCTTCAACCCTTCACCTTTTAATTTTTGCACATAGGTCCCTCCGTCCCCAAATCAATTACCACCCTCTGAAGAAACCTCACTACATCAGAAACACTCAGCCCTCACCCTCTAAACACTCCAAACACCTCCCTTAGAAACCTCATAGCTCCAAACACTTGAACCTCACCATAAACTACTCAAAACTTACCAAATCAAATAATTAATCACACATTTGGACTCCCCTCACCATTTCCTTCAATTCCAACCGAACAAATCTATCTACAAATCACGGTTTCATCATCATCATCATCATCAAAGTAGTTAGAGTAGAGTATTTGGCAAGGAATTCAATAAAAGAGAGTGTTCCCAAGCTTAGAAAAGGAAGAGACTACAAGAGGTAGGGGTTAGATTTATGTTAGAAAAGGAAGAGACTACAAGAGGTAGCAGCCACATGGAGCGCGCTAGCGGCCAAGTCGCAGAATTTTCTGCAGAATTGCATTTTTCTGATGTTTTGGCGTTTTTGATGATTTTAACTTCATGGCTATATTTTCTATATGTCAGTATAGTAAGTATATACATATATATCAGTACCAAGTAATTAAAAAGGGATTTTTAAGGATCTATGAAAGGGAATGCAAATGAATGATTTTATGTGTTTATGATTGAGTTCCTAATGTGAATAATGTGAAAGGGATGTGGATATGTACTAAATATGTAAATTGAACGATAAAGGCAGTGATAAAATGTCATGTGAAATGAGAAATGAGTTTATGAGTAACTTTCCCTACAAATGGAATTGGCAAGGGAGGTTGGCACCCTCAGTCCCCAATACCATTTTGTAAGAGAAAGTGAACCAAACCCCTCCTCCCCACAGATTCCTAGTAGAAACTAGAATGGTATGAGCTCATAGCCTAGGGGACAGGTGATACGGAGGTAGAGTGAAAAGAGGTTGTGCCATTTATAGTAAAAGATCATGACACATGACATAAGCATTGAATCATATATGTTATGTTATACTTTTATTATACTTTGATGTTGATCACATGTCTGTCGCATTCATTCATGTAACTGTCAAGACGCATATAGGTAAGACACTCCGGAATTTGAGACACATTTATGAAAATGACATCAATATTAATTATGCATGCATCACCTATTTCTAAATAAATCGGAGTGATCCCTCTATTGAGTCCGTGGAGCTCACCCCAATTCCACCACTATTTGTTTTAGATTCAGATCCGGATACAGGTACCACTACTAGGTGAGCGGGCTGAAACTACAGGAAGATTGAAGACTCAGACATCTTGGAAGATTTATATTTTAGAGTCTTGTTTCTATGATGTTTTGTATTGTTACGTTATGTATTATATGACGCTTAGCTGAGTTTATAAGAAGATCATAAGTGACTGTACAAGCTTATGGTGTTCTTAGAAACTCTAATACTCTACTATTGTAATATTTATTTTGGATTTTACGTTCATATGTATATTTCCTTGTGTATGTGATAATATATGTATATAATGGGCCACTTCTGTGTATTATGGTATTTTGGTTGTATGTAATCCACAGGTGCATGGTTGGGGTATCAAATTATACCTTGTCACGTACAAGCCGAGATTTTCAAATTGCGTCTTCTAAAAATAAAAATTTTGGGCCCTATTTTCCACGTATTCTTATTTTCAAACATGAGTTCTGAAACGAAATGGTAAATGCCAATAATTAACTCCATATGACTTAAGCATAAAGAGATAATTATTAGGATGTTACACCTATCATAATTATTTATCTGCCTTTTGCATTCAGACTAATGGTTGCGGTTACAAAAAAGCTCAATGTACATCAAGAATACATACTCCCCGTATGTACTCCGTACATGGCCCAAAATTAAAACATATCTTTCCATCCGTGGGTTGTTTCCCAAACCCGCCTTTTATTTGCAGGTTCTTTTCATTAAAATTCATTAAAAAATTTTAAAACTCATCTTTACACACACAGGGCTCACTTTGTTCACTTTCTTCTTTTACTTCATTTCTATACTCTCATCTTCAATGGTTTATATCGGATCATATTTAACTTATATTTTACTAGTATTTATAAATTTATAAGAAATTATTAGATATTAAATATATAATCATAATTAATACATACTTATTTTATAAGTATAATTATACATTCTTAATTTATAATTTTGAAATTTAAATTAAGATTTAAATATATAATTATAAAGATTTGTTGATATTTATTTATGAAAATAATTATCCTACTCTAATTATAATATATAATATATTTTAATTACTAAAATTAAGGACTATTAAACCTCTAAATCTATTAAATGCTCTATATTTTAATTTTTAATTAATATTTTTATTACACTTTAATTTTTTATAGCATATAATTCTTCATATGTATATATAATATATTTTTATATAAATATATATATTTTATACATATTTTGCTATATCCGGTTGAATTCCCTGATCGAACCGGTTGAATCTCTAAACCTCTGAACCCCTCCCTTGTCCAACTTAATTGTAGATCCGGTTTTCGGAACCTTGGGAATAAGTGTGCAATTTTTTATTATAATAATGTGAGCAACATTTATAATATATGTAAGCAAATGTGGATCTTACTGTGACCAAATTATGTAAAATGTGAGAGAAAATTTGTATGTTACTGTAAGTAACTTGTGTGGAGTTTGTGAGCAAATTTACAATAAACATTTTTTTTAATTATATTAAATTTACATTAAACATTTCTTCTACACACTCACACCCATTATAACTTATGCAAAATGTATAAATAAATTTTCATTATAATGTGAGCAACATTTGTAAAATGTGTGAGTAGACATGTAACATACTGTAAGTAAATTATGTAAAAGTATGAGCAAACATGTGTGTTACATTGAGCAATTTGTGTGAAATGTACGAGCAAACTTGCAATAAACTGTAAACAATTTATATGAAATATGTGAGCAAAAATGACTTATATTGTGAGCAATTTATGTACACTGTGTGAGCAAAAAAATATGTTAAATTGTAATTGATTTTCTCAATGTTTGTGAGCAATTTGTTCTATATTGTAAGCCATATATATATGTTATATTTGTGATTGTGATTGTGATTGAAACATTTGAGCAATTTATATGTAAAATAAGTGAGCAAATTTTCATAATACTGTGAGTAACGTTTGTAAAATATGTGAACAATCATGAATTGAGTAAGTTATATGAAAAATGCGAGTAAACATATATGTTATTGTAAGCAATTTGTGTGAAATTTATATGCAAACTTGTAATAAATAATGAGCAAACATGTATTATAATATGAGTAACAATGTGTTCATATGTGAACTATGTTGTAAATAAAATTGTGTTACATTGTAATAAAATAAAAATTGAATTATAAAATTATGAGTAATTTATATAAATTGTGTGACCAATTTCTATTATATTATGAGCAATTTGTTATTTCGTGCTTCAACAGGCTCATCATCATAACCGTTAAAATTTAGAGAATGACTATTAATGCGACGATGATCAAAGAAATCCAACCAACTTGGGTTGGTCAAGTGGTTAGCTCACTTGGCCGCTTAAGCAAGGGTCGTGAGTTCGATCCCTGCCTTGTATATGCAGCAACCCATTGACCAGCGGTTAAACCCTTAAATGGAGCTCCACACTGCGGCGGATTAGTCTTTGACCTATCGAGCTGGGGGATACCGTTGGTCCAGTACCAAAAAAAAAATGATCAAAGAAATCCATTGATATGTCTATTGAAATAGTCATTCATATTTTTTTAAGAGAATTAAGAAATTTAAATGAAACAAAAATAAATAATCAAAGATTTTATAGAAAATAAAAAATAATTTTGATGAAAAAATTACGAATTTAATTATGAAAAAAATAATCAAAGAATTCTATACAAAATAAAAATAATTTTGATAAAAAATTATAAAATTAATTATGAAAATAAAATAAGATAAAATAATTTAAAAGAATAAAAAAGGAATAAGAAGCCTGAATACATAAAAAATAGAAATACGAGAAAGAGAAGAAAAAAAATAGCAAAAGAATAAAAAAATTAAAAAAAAAGTAGCAATATAAAAGGAAAAAGAGAAAGAAAAGGAGAAGAAGGAGGAGAAACATGAGAAGGAGTACATGGGAGTAAGTATTTATGGAGTACATGGAGCATTACTCGTTGCGGTTATGCTTGACTTCTCTCATATACTTTGTTTATTTAATGTTTCACTGTGTTTGCTTTTGGAGGTAATGTACTCATGAAATAATTTTCTAAGTTAGTTTATAATGCATTTTTTTTGTACAGAATATATTTTAACGAAAAATGGAAAGTTATAGTATGGATGAAGTTGATGAGTATAGTTGTGACGATTCTAGTAGTGAGGGTTTGGATAACAATGGGAGTATGAAAGAGATAGACATTTCTTCTAATGGGTTGGTAATTGAAGCCAATGCATTTGACTTCTATAATAAAGATTTTGAAACTGAAGAGGATGCATACGATTTGTATGTAAGATATGCTAAGTGTGTGGGATTTGGTGTCCGCAAAGGAGATGTCAAGTGTGATAATGAAGGCAATCTGAGAAGGAGAACTTTTTTTTGCAGCAAGGAAGGGAAGAGACATCATTCACATTGAAAGAGATGATCAGAAAAAGGATCCCAAACCAGAGACAAAGGTGAATTGTAGGGCTAGACTTATAATATGTCGGGAAAATCAAAATTCCAATTGGAAGGTGCATTCATTAGAGGAAGGTCACAATCATGATCTCATAGAGCGTAAATTTGTCCACCTCATTCCCAACCATCGTAAGATCACAGAAACAGATAAAGCAATGATTAATAGCATGCATGGATATGGGATGCAGACATCTCAGATCATGGGGTTCATGACTAGGCAGGCAGGTGATTATGGCAGAGTCGGATTCTCTAGGAAAGACCTTTACAACTATATTGATAGGCGTAGGCGGGCTAAAATAAGTGATGAGGATGCGGCTACAGCCATTGGTTATTTAGAAGGGAAGGCAGACGCCGATGGAATGACGGTTGCTAGGTACACCTCTACTGATAATGATTGTCTGGGGAACTTGTTTTGGACTGATGGATTAAGTAGAGTCGACTATCAATATTTTGGGGATGTTCTTGCTTTTGATGCTACATAAAAAAAGAACAAGTATAACAAACCCCTTGTAATACTTTCAGGTGCTAACCATCACAGGCAAATTTGTATATTTGGGTTTGCCTTAGTTGGCGATTGTTAGTCAAGTAGCTTCTAATAACTCAAGAGGAGGGTGAATTGAGTGCAAATTTGTTGTATGGACAATAAAAACTTTTTGGTATAACAAACTATATCCACTCAAAGGGATTAAATAGATGAGCGTAGAGAGTGATGTGTATCAAAGAAAAATGACTTAAAAGTAAAAGAGATTGAAGGAGAGAAAATCAAACACAAAGAATTATACTGGTTCGGTCCCAACTTGACCTACATCCAGTTCCAAGACTCCTTCTTAGTGATCCACTATCTTTATCAACTTTACAAGTTTCACCACCTTGTTGCCTATGGGATCCCTCACCCTTACAACCAAGATGTGTTACAAACTTTGGTGGTTCTCACAAATCACTCAAACACCAAGGGAATTAAACACCCTTGCAATCTAAAGTGTGTATGAATAAAGATTACAACAAGAAATTCTCTCTAGAAGAGTGATAGTACAAGTTGATTGCTCAAACTAATATTTCAAGTGTATAAGTAAATGTATGACCACAATAAGTATGAAAACTTGAGAATAATAAGTATAAAATAGAGTTTGAAATATGTAAGCACGTTATCTAACATCAATGGTCGGATTACAATGGTATTTATAGAGTATGAAAGGATCCATGCATGAACCATTGTGATTTTTCATGAAAACATACGTTTTTCTGCACAGTGTAATCGATTACACGATTTGGTAATCGATTACGGTAATCGATTACGAGATTGCTGTAATCGATTACATCTAGCCGTTTGATGTAATTTTGAAATCTTTTAAGTTGTAATCGATTACGATATCGAGGTAATCGATTACATACTCGCAAAAACCATTTTTAACATATTAAAAACATTTCTAAACATATTAAAATGTTTTTTATGTAAATCAAAACTTATATGATGAGCTTTTCATAAATAGCAAGAATAAGTTTTGAATATAATAACTTTAATCAAATATGTTTCAAAATCAAGTATCATAATTAATGTGGTCTCTATAATTACTTAAACTTTGACATTTACATAAAGTCCTAATACCTTAGAGACAACTATGAAGTCCTTTAACTTGATATTTCTTTTATCATCAATCTTCAAGATATTCCGACATAATCAAAACCTGTAGAGATATAGACATACAAACACAGAACGCAAAGCTCGTCAAGTTACTTCTCCCCCTTAATGATAAAAGATGTTAAGGTATAATGAGTAAAAAAAATGGAGTATAACTCCCCCTTAATATGATAACCCATTACTCAAGTTACTTCTCCCCCTTTTTGACATAATCAAACAAAATAATGCAACCAATCACAACAATGCCAAACAGATTCAAGAATTAAAACCAATCAACCAATGCATAAACAATGCATAAACCTGCTAAAAGAGAAGATAAAACTAATGGATAACCCAAATACATAAATTCATGATCAAGAACATGCAGAAGCAAAATATGATCAAATCCATAATCTATGAACCAAAACAAAAACCATGATCCAGAATCCAGAAAGTAGTAATATATACAACATACAATCCAAAAAGAGCAAAGACTAAACAATATCAGAGTAATTCAAACCAAAGTCAAATACATACATAACAAAATAAAACAAGACTACTAGAAGTGCTCATCGCCTCCATCATCGCCAGTAGGAGCGTCGCCATCTCTTCCAGGTATCACAAACGGGTTGAACGGAGGTAGATGGATGGAGGCACGAATCTCGGCTAGGTTGTCCTCCATATGAGACATCCTAGTACCAAGGCTCGTCACGTCGAGATCGACACGATCAAAGTGCTCCCGGGTATAAAGGTGGAGACCCCGAATCTCATCCAACAGATCAACAGCATACTAAGGATACGGATCTGCAAGAGCGGCTGCTGGAGGAGGAGGAGGAGGAGCTTCACCCGCCTTAGGAACCCAATTACCCGTTAGATCCTTGATCCAACCCATCTGATGGAGGGCAAAGGGACCAAAGCGAAGATCGTGATCATGTCTCGCACGAACGGACTGCTGCCCGTCAAGTGGAACTCCAAAATGCTGTAGAAAGCGAGTAATCAAAGCACCATATGGAAGAGGTCCTCGCGATAGAGCATGCATCATGCGAGTCCGTACCAGAAACGCCCAATCAATCGGTTTTCCATGATGAATACCCCACATAGCAATCAAATCACTCTCCAAAATCTGTGCAATGTTAGAAGTAGGATACAGAATCCTAACATACACATTATGCAATAAGCGAAAAGGGAGAGTAAGGTTCCTAGCTAACAAACGTGCTGGAATCTGAGCCCCGGCACGACAAATCATCTGGCGAGCGTCAAGAGAGTTATATTCATCTTACCAGTCCAAGGGAACAACATTCTCACCTTCGTAGGCGGCTCCATCAGTGTTTAACCTAGAAATCTCAGAAAATATAGCAGGAGTAATAACCATAGAGACCTTTTTAACTTCAATGATCAGAACACCATCATTACGAAGAAAAAGGTTCGAATAGAACATACGAATTAAATCCGGATAGTACCTTTCGCTCATCGTCATGAAATGCTCGAGACCGTTGTCGCGGATGATAGTGGAAAGCTCGAAACCCTCGTCATCAAAGTAGGCGAGGTCGATGAACTTCGGAGGCACAATCTCTCGTTCCTTGAAGTTCTCAAGATATCGTTGTTCTCGCGCGACATGAGAGAAGTACCGCGGCATTGAGACACGGTTGGAGGCAATGTTGGAAGCAGCGGCGGCTTCCCGACCCGAGCGTCCGGCGTCCACGACCGCACGGTAGCGAGCGCCGACGGCGGTTCTCCCGCGTTTGGTTCTTGAAGATTCAGCCATGGCGGTTTGAGAAAGAAGGGGAAAGAGAGGGTTTTGCCCGGTTGGTTTTGTAGAGGATAGGAAGAGAAAGAGATTGGTGGTGGTGGTGTGTGATATGGTGGTGTGTGGTGGCCGGAAAGTTAGAGAGAAAGTGGAGAGAGAGAGAGACATTTGAATTGAAGAAAGAGGCGTCGCGAACCCTAAAAACGCCGCAGTGTAATCGATTACCGCGATTCGAAAATCGATTACCGTAATCAATTACGGCTATAGAGTAATCGATTACGATACCGGAAAATGAGTCCCAAAAAATGGCGAACTCTCTGTTAATCGATTACGGGACTCCGTAATCGATTACAAAATCGATAAAAACCTTAAAAACGCTTAGTAGGATATAAAATGCATATAAAACAACATGTTAATCATATTATAACATCATATTTTGTGAAATGCACACAAATTAATAATATATGCTTAATATATGTTTAATATATGCACACACAAATAATAAATGTTTAATATATGGACACACATAAATAATAAATGTTTAATATATGCACACACATAAATGATAAATCATATATGATCATAGATATGACATGTGAGAACATATATATAACTAAATATTAAGACATATGTAAATTTAAATAAATGTAAATATTTAGAGAGAGGAGAGATAATACCTAATTCGTTACTGATGATGTAAAATTGATCTCTTGGAAGTGGTTTTGTGAAGATATCTGCCAGTTGTTTAGTGCTGTCTACAAACTCCAAGATACAGTCTCCCTTTTGAACATGATCTCGAATAAAATGATGTCTTATCTCGATGTGCTTTGTTCTTGAATGGAGAACTGGATTCTTTGAGAGATTGATAGCACTAGTATTATCACATTTAATAGGAATACAGGATAACTCGACTCCATAATCAAGTAGTTGTTGCTTCATCCATAGGATTTGAGCACAACAACATCCCGCAGCCACATATTCGGCCTCGACAGTAGATAAAGCGACACTGTTTTGTTTCTTACTGTGCCAAGACACCAATGCATTTCCCAAGATATGACATGTACCACTTGTGCTTTTCCGATCCGTTTTACATCCAGCAAAGTCCGAATCAGAATATCCTACTAAACAACAAGAAGCACCTTTTGGATACCACAAGCCAAAATTATTTGAACTTTTGAGATACCTTAAGATCCTCTTTGTTGCAGTTAGATGAGACTCTTTTGGATTGGCTTGATATCTTGCACACATGCACACGCTAAACATAATATCAGGCCTACTTGCAGTTAAGTATAAGAGAGATCCGATCATACCTCGATACATTGTGATATCTATCGATTTTCCATCTTCATCCTTGTCAAGATAGCAAGAGGTGCTCATAGGTGTTGCAATTTCTTTTGCTTGATCCATTCCAAAACGCTTTAGCAACTCCTTGCAATACTTTGATTGATGAACAAAGATGCCATCTTTAAGTTGGAGTATTTGTAGCCCAAGGAAGTAATTCAATTCTCCCATCATAGACATCTCAAACTCGCTTTGCATAATGTTAGAGAACTCTTCACATAAACATTCATTAGTAGCACCAAAAATAATATCATCAACATATATTTGAACTAAAAGAATGTCACTCCCTTTTTGTTTTATAAAAAGAGTAGTATCAACTTTTCCCCTTGAAAAACCCTTTTCCATAAGATAGATACTTAAACGATCATACCAAGCTTTTGGGGCTTGTTTTAAACCATATAAAGCCTTTTTCAATTTATAAACATGGTTTGGAAAACTATGATTTGTAAAACCGGGGGGTTGATCTACATATACTACTTCTTGAATAAAACCTTTTAAGAATGCACTTTTAACATCCATTTGATAAAGTTTTAAATCCATGATAGATGCAAATGCAAGCAACATTCTAATGGCTTTTAATCTAGCAACGGGAGCATATGTTTCTTCATAATCTATGCCTTCTTCTTGATTATAACTTTTTGCTACTAATCTAGCTTTGTTTCTAACTATGATTCCATTTTCATCAAGTTTGTTCCTAAACACCCATTTTGTACCTATTATTTGATGATTTTTAGTCCTAGGTACTAAATCCCAAACTTGACTTCTTTCAAATTGATTTAGTTCTTCTTGCATAGCTAAAAGTCAATGTTCATCATTAACTGCTTCATTTACATGTTTAGGTTCAACTTGAGAAACAAAAGCCATGTTAAATAATGCATGAATGAGAGAGTTTCTAGTTGTTACCCCTTTTGAGATATCACCTATGATGTTTTCAAGAGGATAATCCTTTGAAAATCTCCATTCCTTTGGAAGGTCATGTGATTGATTTTCTTCTTCTTTGGGAGGTTCATCCTTTACTTGATCTTCCTTCTTGGACTCCTTTGTATCATTGCCAAGATTTAAGTTCTCCAAGACATCTGAAATATGATCAACACAATCCTTTCTCGACCGCAAGAGATTAGACTCATAAAAAACAACATGTACGGATTCTTCAATGGTCATTGTTCTTTTATTGTAGATTCTATATGATTTACTTCTCAATGAATATCCTAAAAAGATGCCTTCATCCGATTTTGCATCAAACTTTCCAAGATAATCTTTTCCATTGTTTAATACAAAGCATTTACATCCAAAAGCATGGAAATGAGAAATATTTGGTTTTCTTCCATTATAAAGCTCATAGGGGGTTTTCTTTAGAATAGGTCTAATGAGAGCTCTGTTCATAACATAACAAGCGGTGTTAATCGCATCGGCCCAAAAATATTTTTGAAGGTTAGTTTCATTAAGCATAGTTCTTGCCATTTCCTCTAAGGATCTATTTTTCCTTTCAACCACTCCATTTTGTTGTGGAGTTCTAGGAGCGGAAAAATTATGCTCAATACCATATTTTTCACAAAACTTTTCAAAAGAATCATTTTCAAATTCTCCCCCATGATCACTTCTAATAGAGACAATTTTTGAATCTTTCTCATTTTGGATAATCTTTGCAAACTTTTTAAATTAATTAAAGGCTTCATTCTTTCTTGCAAGGAAAAGTGTCCAAGTATATCTAGAAAAATCATCCACAATCACAAGGGCATAGTAATTTCCTCCAAAGCTCATGGTTCTTGATGGACCAAAGAGATCCATATGTAAAAGTTGTAAAGGTCTTGATGTAGAAACAATGTTTTTTGATTTAAAAGAGACTTTTACTTGTTTTCCTTTTTGACAAGCATCACAAATTTTGTCTTTTACAAACTTAAGCTTTGGTAGACCAATTACTAGATCTTTTGAAACAAGTTTATTTAAATGATCCATGTGAATGTGAGCGATTCTTCTATGCCATAGCCAAGAGTCATCTTCCTTACTCAAAAGACAACTAACTTCTTTTGAGGATATATCATTAAGATCAATCATATAGATATTATCAACTCTATGACCAATTAATTTAACTTCACCACTTATTTTATCTTCTATAGTACAATATCTAGAATCAAAGGAAAATTTATTACCTCTATCACATATTTGACTTACACTAATCAAATTATGTGCTAAACCTTCAACAAGCAAGATATTTTCTATAGAGGAAGTGGGAGATTTACCTACTTTTCCAATGCCAAGAATCTTTCCTTTGTTGTTGTCTCCATATGTAACATGACCATGCTTCTTAGGAGATATGCAAGAGAATTGTGAAGCATTCCCCGTCATGTGCTTGGAGCAACCACTATCTACGTACCACTTAGATATCTTTGCCTTAAGGCTTACCTCATTTTGATCTTCATTGTCTATGGCCATGAGACTCAAGTTTGCAACTTCATAATCGGAGTCACTTGATGTTCCAGAGTCATTTTCTTCCCAAGTGATGTATGATCTTTTCTTCTTTTCATGATTGAAGTTCTTTTTCTTGATAAACTTCTCATTTCTCTTTGAGAGTTTTGGACATTCAACCTTTATGTGACCCGGTTCTCCGCATTCATAGCACTTTGGAATGTCTGGTTTGTCTTCTCATTTCTTGATGAAGTTCTTCTTAGGAGGAAATTGACTTCTTCTTTGATTCTCATTCCTTTTTAGGAATTTACTGAATCTCTTGACAAAGAGACTCATGTTCTCATCAATTTCTTCATCTTCTTGTTCTTCTTCATCTTCTTCATCATTTTGACCTTCACTTATGGATTCCTTTAGAGCAATACTTTTCTTCTTTTTGTCACCTTCTTCAATTTGACTTAGCCTTGACAATTCAAGTTCATGCTCTTGAAGTTTGCCAAATAGTGCCGGAAGCGTCATGGATGCCAAGTCTCTTGATTCCGTAATAGCCGTTACCTTTGGTTGCCATTCTCTACTCAAACATCTCAAGACTTTTTGATTAAGTCTTTATTTGCATAATGCTTTTGAAGAGATACAAGATGATTGATGATGTGAGTGAATCTCATTTGCATATCTTGAATGCTTTCGTAAGGATTCATCCTAAACAACTCATACACACGGGTAAGGCTATTGATTCTAGATCTTTTGACTTCATTGGTTCCCTCATGAGTGATTTCTAAGGTATCCCACATTTCTTTTGCGGACTTACAGTTTGATATTCTAAAGAATTCATCATGTCCTAAGGATGAAGTAATGATGTTTTTGGCTTTGAGGTCATATTGGACTTTCTTCTTTTCATTTTCATCCCACTCATCTCTAGTTTTGATTATGTTTTTCCCTTCAACAATCTTTTTGGGAATATAAGGGCCATTTTCCACAGCGTCCCACACATCTAGATCAATAAAATCTATAAAGATCCTCATTCTACTTTTCCAATATGGGTATAGGAGGCCATTGAACATAGGTGGTCGGTTTATGGCATTTCCCTCGGACAGGATTGGATTAGAGGTCATATTCTTGAAGCGGTTAAGCCTATCACAAGAAACTAGCTCTGATGGCACTTGTTAAAAGAGCCTCTAATAACTCAAGAGGGGGGGTGAATTGAGTGCAAATTTGTTGTATGGACAATAAAAACTTTTTGGTATAACAAACTATATCCACTCAAAGGGATTGAATAAATGAGCGTAGAGAGTGATGTGTATCAAAGAAAAATGACTTAAAAGTAAAAGAGATTGAAGGAGAGAAAATCAAACACAAAGAATTATACTGGTTCGGTCCCAACTTGACCTACATCCAGTTCCAAGACTCCTTCTTGGTGATCCACTATCTTTATCAACTTTACAAGTTTCACCACCTTGTTGCCTATGGGATCCCTCACCTTTACAACCAAGATGTGTTACAAACTTTGGTGATTCTCACAAATCACTCAAACACCAAGGGAATTAAACACCCTTGCAATCTAAAGTGTGTATGAATAAAGACTACAACAAGAAATTCTCTCTAGAAGAGTGATAGTACAAGTTGATTTCTCAAACTAATATTTCAAGTGTATAAGTAAATATATGACCACAATAAGTATTAAAACATGAGAATGATAAGTATAAAATAGAGTTTGAAATGTGTAAGCACGTTATCTAACATCAATGGCCGGATTACAATGGTATTTATAAAGTATGAAAGGATCCATGCATGAACCATTGTGATTTTTCATGAAAACATACATTTTTCTGCACAGTGTAATCGATTACACGATTTGGTAATCGATTACGGTAATCGATTACGAGATTGCTGTAATCGATTACATCTAGCCGTTTGATGTAATTTTGAAATCTTTTAAGTTGTAATCGATTACGATATCGGGGTAATCGATTACATACTCGCAAAAACCATTTTTAACATATTAAAAACATTTCTAAACATAGTAAAATGTTTTTTTATGTAAATCAAAACTTATATGATGAGTTTTTCATAAAAAGCAAGAATAAGTTTTGAATATAATAACTTTAACCAAATATGTTTCAAAATCAAGTATCATAATTAATGTGGTCTCTATAATTACTTAAACTTTGAGATTTACATAAAGTACTAATACCTTAGAGACAACTATAAAGTCCTTTAACTTGATATTTCTTTTATCATCAATCTTCAAGATATTCCGACATAATCAAAACCTGTAGAATATAGACATACAAACACAGAACGCACCGAGACATATCAGTGGTTATTGGAGCAATTCTTGGATGTAATGAGAAACAAGCAACCTAATGTAGTGGTGACCGATGGTGATGACGCGATGAGGGAGGCTATAAGAAGGGTGTTTCCTGAGTTTACACACCGCCTTTGTGCATGGCATCTTCAAAAGAATGCGACATCAAACATCAAGGACGCAGAGTTTTATGCAGCATTCAAAATGTTCATATATGCCAACTATGATTGTGATCAATTTGAGAGGCATTGGCATGAAACAATGGAGAGGTTAGACTTATCTGAAAACAGGTGGGTGAAGAGTGCATACGAACGGAGGGGAATGTGGGCATATGCTTATCTTAGGGATAAATTTTGTGCAGGAATAAGAATTACTTCAAGGTGTGAGGGAATAAATTCTTTTATCAAGAGGTTCATAAAATCAAAGTATAGTATATTTGAGTTGGTACAAAGCCTTGAACGTGTTGTGAAAGAATATAGGAATAATGAATTAGTTGCTCAATTCAATTCATTATATTCTCAGCCTGTGTTGACAACTGGTTTGAATTATATTGAGGATCATGCTGCGAAGGTGTACACTCGGGCTATATATAAAGAGGTGAGGAAGGAGATGGAAAAAGTAGCTTCATTTGTCTATGTTGCACATGAAAGCATTGCAACCACCATTAAGTACAAAATGTGCAAATATGGTGAACCTAACAAGACTTATGAAGTCTTGTATCATAAGAATGGTGACAAGAATGGTGGGAATTATAAATGCAAATACTACTTTTGGAATTGTAATGGAATTCCTTGTTGCCATATTTTTTTTGTGATGAAATATGAGCACATAATTGAGTTGCCTCAAAGCCTAATTATGAAACGATGGTGCAAAGATGCTAATAAGTCATATGAAGAGGAAAAAGAAGAAGAAGATACTGAAAGAACTCAATTGCTTCGTTATGGTGCACTGTGTTCATCTAGTATGTGGATGTCTTTCCTTGGTTCAAAGACGAGTCTGAACTTCCGCAAAACAATGGAAGGAATTGTTAGCATAACAAATGAACTAGAAAAGACGAGTATTTCAGGTGAGAAAGTGTCAGAGGCATTAGATGCGAAGAAAATTGGTGATCCGGCTGTAGTAAAGACAAACGGTGCACCTCGAGGTCGAAAAAGTGAGAGCAAGAGGCGTTGCTCCAATTGTAGCTTAGGTGGACACACTAAGAGAAATTGCCCAAAGGTGATTTCAAAAAAGTCCTTAAAAAATGATGATAACATTATTGATGGTTCTGAATTTATTGATGGTGATGCACATGACAATGGAGCTTCTTCTACTAAGGTAATGGTTCCTTTGTTGAGTGTAGATGTACAAAATGATGATAACAAACTTTGCTCAACTTTTTTAGGTTAACATCTTGGTTACACTTGTTCTGCTATGGTTCGCAGATACCTACAGAGACCCAAGAGTTCACTATGTTGCAGCAGGGCAATCCCCATTTAGCTTTAGGATGTCCAAGTTGGATGATAGGAGGGCATATGTATCCTGGACAGCAACAGACCAATGATCTTGGACATCAATGGTTGCTACAGGTTTGGTTACTTTTCTCAAGCTTTTTTTGCTTATCAAGTAATTTATCTTTGATAATTTGCATTAATTATGAATTTTTTTATCAATGCAGAACTTCATTGAAAATCAAATGAATAAAGGTGGACCAAATTGAATGAAGAGCATTTAGTAATGATGAAGTTATTGCTTGGATAGTTATATCTTATGTTATTTATTGTTATGTAGTGTTATTAAACTATATCGTGTTTATCATAGGCTAGGGGAGCATGAGAATTCGTAGTTCAGAAGCACAGAGCAAACTGTTTCAAGTAGAAAATTTTAATGTGTGAGTGATGACTCAAGTTTGTGAATTTTTCACTTATATTATTATATTGGACATCCTCAGCATCTAAGCTATGATTTTAATATAAATGCTTTATGAGTTGCATTAAGGATATGGAACCCCAATTTTATCTTCTCTTATGTATCTCTTGACCAAAAAAAAAAAAGTCCTAAATTTTTGTATAAAATTAAATAATATAACAAGCATGTGTGCACTACATGCAAGACTTGAAATTTTGTTAGAAAATAAATATATATATATATATATATCTTTTGAACAATCATAAAAGGAGATCTTGGTTACAAATGTATTTCACAGGATAATTATTTGTGGGTATTGATAACAAATATTTTTCATAATATATATATATATATATATATATATATATATTGGGAGGGTATTGGAACATGAAATGTGTTGGCAGAGTAGAAAACTACACATACAAATTTGTCTCATCATCACAAATAAATTGAACTTTATTATAGCTTTTACTGAGTTGTTGAGATGTTGGATTGCAGTGCTTCCACGGGGACAGAGATGGTATATATACTACTATACTCACATGCGCTTACACATTGCAGCTCAGTGAATGGGTTCCCTTTCTACATCTCTTATATATGTTGTCAACTCAACTCATTGCTCATGTTTTCTTCACCATCCTCTGATGGTTAAGACATTTGCGTAAATAGTGCATAGTACTCGTAAGATAATGATGATCCATTACACCAAAATAATAATTATGTAAAAAATTTGATCACAAAATGAAAGTTAACGAAGTTGTCTCACTAAAACAATAGTCAACACATTAATAGTCAAGTGTGTGCAAATCCATGAAACTAAATACCAATACCCATGAAGTTTTAAGTACTTTTAAATTAAAATAAAGCTTCAATTGCTAAACAATTTTCAACTCAAAGTCTTGTGCTCACTCCAAAGTTTCGAAAAGCAAATAAACAAGAGTTGCATTTCCTGTAAAGAATAGTGTTAACTTCCAAGTTAATATTGCTAGAAAGTAAAGAAGCTAAGTTGAAAAAAAATAATAAATAAGCTAGTTTATACATATAAGTTTAGATTGATAAAATGAGGCTTACCTAAATCCAAAGTTGTTTCATTATGTTGGGAAATCACGCATAAAGGTGCAGCGAAAAACAAAAGTTTTTATGCAATTCCCACCCAAGGACCCATGTGAATGATCATGATTCATCTATGAATTACCTGTTGAAGCGTTATTGCAATACAATTTGCGAACAACACTTGTTCTTGAGTTCTTCAAAAGTTCTTGTTCTTGAATTCTTCAACTCTTGAAATCTTGAATTCTTGAACTCTTCGATTCTTGAAGTCTTCAAATCTTGAACTCTTCAAATCTTGAACTCTTGAACTCTTGAACTCTTCAAATCTTGAACTCTTCAATTCTTGAATCTTCACAAAGAGCTATGTCAAACTCTTCTGTTGCAAGTGTAGCAACGACCTAGAGATATTCACACAACAGTTGTGAGTGTCAAACACTCACCTTGATGTTTTTCTGAAACTCACTATGCTAGTAGCAAGAAACAGAGAAATAAGGATTTCTAGAGAGGAAGACTAAAGTGTATGAAATCAACAACACAAAAGGCTCTATAAGTGTGTTATTTATAGCCAACACTTGACCTAAACCTAAGCCTTGTTGGGCCCATCTTATGGAAGCCCATTTAAATTAGTCACACTAATTTTTACCCTAATCCTAATTAGTTCCATCTCATGGAGGCCCAATTAAATTAGTCACACTAATTTAATCTTATTTTTTATTAGGTCAATCTCATGAAGCCCAATTAAATTAGTCACACTAATTTATTCTAATTTAGCATCAACATAAAACTGCTTTGGTGTGCGACCCTATAGGTTCTTACAACGTTGACAATATAATTAAATCTCATTTAATAATATAAACAGTGAGCGGTATCTAGCAACACATCACTGCTACCCAAGTTATAAGAAAGTCAATGGTTTGACATAACCTTTCCGTGATTGACGTTACCGTACACTTCAGTCCCTTTGTCCAAATATCCAGATTTAACACAAGCATGGAATTAGTCATCTTGTATAGTTAAATCATTAGTTTCTTGATCTCTAAGTAGAGTGATAAAATAAATGACATTAATGTCACACATTAATTCATTTCAGCATGGTCATGCATTTACCCAGTCCTACTCATCAAGGGGCCCACAGATATATCTCTCGTAATGTGAGAGGGACAAATTCTATCTACGTTACTCGCACCGCCCACATGATTCGTGATATGCCTAATGACCGACTTTATAATTACCCTGTTACGGATAACGTTTGAAGGTATCAAAGCACACGACTCCTCATGCAGCGGATCGCAGTAACTTCAAGTCAAAGGACTACATGTACCATCATCACTATGAGAATCACCTATGACATTCACATTACTATCCATGTAGTGTTCTCAAAGCGGGTCAGTCCAGTATATATCACCATATATACCTATGTGCAGACTTGATATCACATATCCATAACCTGTGAGAAAAGGTTATCAGTCCATACACATACTAGTCTCAACGTATTACTATTGTCCTGTTGTTTATAGTAATACTTGACTAGGGACATTTAAGAATGAAGTCTCACTATTAAGTTATGTACCTAATCTTTATTTCATTCTAAGGACATCATAATGTTTATTAAAATAAATAAACAATTAATGAAAACAATGCCTCATATATATATATATATAAAATAAAATGTCATAATATCATAATAAAAAAACAACTATGGTTGGCCCTCTAGGGCATATACCAACACATTAGACTATAATCAGTTTATGGAATGAGTTGCCCTCCTTTTCTTTACCTATCTATCAATTGCAAGTTTAATAATTGCATTCCTATTTGGGTTGTGCTCTTTCAGCACTAGATCAACGACAAGTCTAATTCGTGTTTCAGAATTTTCTCCCTGTCCATGAAGAGTGCAAATATATTCTTTAAAAAAGGTTGAAGAAAATTGGACACACATAGGTAAATTAAGTTAAAAAATGATTCACCGACTTCAACTTTGTGATCCTTCCATAGATAGGACAAGACCATCCATTGTGCAACCCAAACTCCACAATCATTGCTACATGAAACATAGTCAACACTCAAGACCACAATATTTTTGATATGAAATGTTAAATATGATACAATATCTAGAACAGTTCTTTCAATTACATTAGAACAGAATATAAAGTATTTACATAAATATAGAATAAGTATTTTTCCTCACATTAATGAACAAACTAGCGCAGAAAGAACAGATCAATTTCACTATGTTCCCTTTAACAATAGGTACTACAATACTTATGCTTATGCCTACAACAAAAGGTGGTTGGACCAATGCAAGTGTAACTCAACTATATATATGAAACCATGATCTCTGACTCAAAAAAAAAACACTGCATGACAGTTCAATCGAGTATTACGCTTCTTTCTTTCAACCATAATCAATATGCACCTAATCAGAGCAGTTCAAACCACTTATTAATTGCATTGATCTAAGCATATGAGCTGAAGAGTCAAATATGAAAACATCCAAAGACATAGAAAGCAGAACAATTAGATTAACAAGTACTCATTACTGTCATAAAAAATAAAGTTAGCATTTTCTGTTGAAATTGTATCTTGCACTTACGAGCCTTTGTCTTGTTGCGGGACCATTGGCTCATAGATTGGGTAATCAGATATTGTAGGACGGGGGGTAGCTGTGTTCTCATACCATGATGCATCTAGGATCTTACGTTCAATAAAGATAGCCTATATTTACAAATTCATTGGTGAGCAAAATAAGGTGACAAACTATTTTGAATCGGACAATTAATCAATAATTTGCCTTTGTAGACACTTACCACTTCCTTTATAGCTAGAATGCATTCACGACGATGTTGGTGCGACTTCAAGGAATCCAGATACACCAATTGATGCTTGATATTGTCCACAATAAGTAGGAACCAATGAAATCCGATGCAAATAGAAATATATATCTGCACAAAAATTGATGGCCATATTAGTTGTGTATGGTAAAAAATACACAATATAAGCATAGCTTATTTCATACATACCATGCACATGTAGTCAACCTTTCCCATATATGTGTTTCTTATCCAACTAAGAGTACCATTTGATTGTGGAATCTTTCCAAGAGCAAATTGCTGAAATATTAAAAGTTACTCATGTGAACTCAAAAAGAAGAATACCATCAAGCTAGAATGAAAGAAAAACTTACCGTGAATGTTGGAGGCAAAAACCACTTCATGCGGGATGACTTATGTGAGAGCATAGATGCAACAAGTGTCAAGACCTATAGAAGTAGACATTAAAATAATAAGTCATTAACATTAATGATTCACACTTAATATTGGTCTAAAGTGATAAGTATTTGAAGGTGTACATCATCGACTAGTGGTTTCGTTAGGACAAGTGTCATTAATGCATTCCGATCCCCACAAATAATGGGGATTTTGGACTAATTCCTCCCTGAGACAAAAAATAAATCGTGTCATCTTACCAGATCAACAGACACACATTTATTAATAACACATGAATAAAAGAATTTAAGTTGTTCTAAATGACTTTGGATCATGGTCGGTGCAGAATATGTATGCAGCCACAACAAGTTCAACCCCAAAAAGTTTCATCTCTTCAGTTGGTCTAAATACCATAGGCATCCACTAAAATTAAAATAACAGAGTCCATTAAAAATAACCAAAGTGTGATATATCCTCATAATTGATTACTTCTATCATACAAATTGAGATTTAGAAGACTTTACAATTGGAACTAGGTGTCCACGGATTGATTCCACTCCTGGTGTATCTTGAGCATGTGACCTCATAACCATTTGTTTGTTGTTACTTTTGCCCGGGTAAAGATCAAAATCAGTGAAAATCAATTTCTTCTGCAGGAAATGTAAGTCATAAATTAGTGTTTGTTGAGATTTTTTAAGTTGAAATTATGAATCATGCTTTATGTGGGTAATGTTACCTTAATTTCTGTCTAATTGGGAGTGGCCTTTTTTCTTGGCTTTGTGACCCTTTTTCTAGAACTCTTTCTTCTCTTTGGTTGTTGAAAGGCTTGGTGGTCAGTGCTAAACGAGTTAGTTAGAGTTGAGGTATAATCTACGTCATCGTTGTCAACTGATATTGGCGCTTTAGTGTTTCCTCGAACTTGATGTCTTTTTTGTGTCGTCTTGACATGTGCAGATTGTAACATCTTCAAATTTTAGGACTTTTATTAATTTGTGGTAATAAGATTAAAATTGATTTATAAAATAATATTAATTGATATAGGTTTCACATATACATAAACGTGTATAGGAATCGTATTCCATATATATGTATGTACGATAGCTAGGCAATTAAGGTATATGCATATATAGAAAACAATTAGGAAACATATAATATTAATTAATATAGAATTTCAAATATATATTATATATAAATATATAAAACACGGACAGTAAGTTAATTCAGGAAAAAATATTTAATATATGGAAAAATATTATATTTAATATACTTTATTAGGAAACATATAAAATATGGAAAACGTATCCCATCAGGTTCGATAGATTGTGGATTTTATATATATATATATATATATATATATATACGTACGTTAGTATAAGTAGGTTAGATATACTCCCCCAATTAAACCAAAAACCCTAATTTTTTTTAGAGAAAGCCTACCCACTACTTTACTATTTAAAATACTCATAGGAGGAGTCAGTAGGGGAGTTTTTCTAAACACTAAAAAGAGAGGCAAGAGGGATTTTGTCTAGGAGCTTTTGTCTAGGAGCTTTTGTCTACATCTTGAAGCTTTTGAGGTAGGGATTGTTGTGTCTTTTTGCTATTCATGTATGATCTTATGTTAATGTATATCCTTAAATTTTATTATGTCATTGTATCATGTTTA
Organism: Aeschynomene evenia; assembly: GCA_013621005.1. Taxonomy (NCBI): domain Eukaryota; kingdom Viridiplantae; phylum Streptophyta; class Magnoliopsida; order Fabales; family Fabaceae; genus Aeschynomene; species Aeschynomene evenia. Next base: position 364,922 of record RYYW01000029.1, on the reverse strand, counting down.
TTGTATCTCTTCAAGAACAAATGATGAGTTATGTTAAAGAATGAAGTATTATTTTGAGTTAATACATTTATATGTAAGCCATTAAGATAAAACGTAAAATATCTGATAAATAATTAGTACATGTAAATGTATATATGCACACACACGTAAGAAACAATAAAGAAATTGTAACCTATATGATATCTATATATATATATAAGCGAAAGGCGCGAATGAGCTTGCAGGCGTGAATGGGAGCTTGAAGCGGCGACCATTATATAATAATAATAATAATAATAATAATAATAATAATAATAATAATAATAATAATAAGAGTAATAAAATAAAATAAAAATAGAACAGTTTACTAGTATATATATATATATTACTATTACATATTATTATTACATAAACTTATACCTATTAATATGTATATTAGTTAATAATAGGTAGATAACATGTAAGAATAATAATAATAATATGATAATGGTAGTAATATTAATAGGAAAGATAATAATAAAATATTAACCCTAATAATAATAATTATTATGAGTGAGTAGGTACTGTTAATATTAAATAAGTATTATTGGAAAAAGTTAATAAGTATTCTTAACAATGGGTATGTATTATTAGTGTGTATAATGGTTAGTACTGAGTAAGTAATAAGAAGTTATATTAATAATAAAATTAAAGTAATAAGAGGGTAATAAAGCTAATTTAAGTTGTTAACTTTATAACTTTATGAATAAGATAACAATAATTAGTAATTATGGTAAAGAGATATTATATTGACTTTATAACATTAAGAATAATACAATAGAATATTAAATAAGATATATATAAGTACATGAGATAATATTTGATATATAATATTAATAATAATAATAACCAGATTGTTAATGAAGTTAATATAATGGTGTTTATAGTAATAAGAATAGAAACGTTGGTAGGTATAATAATAATTACAAAATTAAGGAAAATAAAATAGATATGATGTTGACTTTATAACTACGGAGATAATATTAGTAATAAGGAATATAATAGTGACGATTTATTATAATAGTATTAGTAATGATAGTAAAGATAATAGTAATAAGTATAAGGATAATAATACATAAAACAAAGTTAGAAGTGAATAAGATATGATAATTTACCTAAAGATAGAGTAAAGAGTATAAGTAAAACTAGAATAAAGTACAAAGTAAGAAACACTAATAGATAAATTAAATGAGATTATATGACATGAAAGGTACCAAAGCACTAAGAATAATATTTATAAGTAATTATATATCATGTTTATTTGATAAGGTGTTGTATTTATTTATTCTCCATGATGTTAGAGCAAGTAAGTGTATGTGCTATGTTTATTTCATGAATGTAAAAGAGTATATTTTACATGTTTGATGATGATTGCATTTCAAGTTTATGCATAATTAAGTAAAGATAATTAAAAGTTATAAGAAAAGTGAAGAGATGATCCTCCGATAAGGGGAGGTGATTCGCTAAGATGATGACGATCCTTCGATAAGGGAAAGTGACTCTCAAAAGTACCCCGTAATTAAAGATTATAAGAAAAGTAAAGAGATGATCCTCCGGTAAGGGGAGGTGATTCTAGCCAAGATGAGGATGATCCTTCGGTAGGGGAAGGTGACTCTCAAAAGTACCCCTCTCCCGAAAGGGAACCCAAGGTGGCTACGGCCACGGTATGAGCTCATTACCAAGAAAGAAAGAAGTTGAGGGAGGTCCATATGGACTAAGGCAAAGTTAAAGTTAAAGTTAAAGTAAAGTAAAGTAAAGTTAAAGACATGGAAGAATTAAGAATGTTATGAAAATGTTTATGTGACTAACTGCCTTATGAATGAGTTATTATGTGAATTTTTATTATGAATATGTTCAATGCATAGCATGTTTATTATGTTATTAAGAAGCATGATTAAAAGCCATCCACTTCGACTAAAGGAATTTTTTAACTTAAAATTGAACAAGTCTTTATGTATGATCACATTTTTCATAATAAACTCAAAGTGGCGGAGATGGATACGATGACATTTATGTGTGCATACCCTACTGAGAAATTATAATTTCTCACCCCTACTTCCGTACAATCTCTAGATGGAGAGCAGTGGCAAGACGATGAAGGACCTGAGGGTCCCTCCGACTGAAAGAAACTCAGAGGATCGATTGTTGGAGGGAGCCGCCGTACCAACGTCAAAGACTGAAGAGATTCCGAGCTACAATCCCCTAACCCAAGAGGATACTGATCCTGAGGAGGATCCTGATTACTCCTCAGAATCGTCGACGAAGTCTACGGCTACTAGCCGGATCAGAAAGATGGAGATTTCAGACATTGTTTATGTATGGTATTCGAAGTCACCGGCGAAACGTTGTATTCTTCGGGATCCCCGCCAGCCATGTAGACGATATACTACACGCGTAGAAAGGGGAAGGGGTAAAAGACCCGGATACTATGTACCTACGCGACTAAGACGAAGGGATGAACCATTTCTCCTGCAGTAGTAGTTTAGTTTCTTTTAGTTGGAATATTGTTTTGATTTTGAAATTTGCTTCTTTTCATGAACTTCAGTTGTTTTTGCTCGTAGACACTCCGTTATGTTTTATTTGTTCTGTTATGAAAGTTACCGAATTCTTCTAATTATTTATTGCGTTTGATGGCACCTTATTTCCGCAATAGAACTCAAGTTATTTCTTTCCGCAATGTATGAAAAAGTGAGGTAATAGTCCTGGAGTCTAACATTTCAAGTTAGAGCTACTAGGGTGTTACATTTTGGTATCAGAGCCGTTCGATTCCCTCGGTGCCTGTGGATTGGACTGACTATGCTTTTAAGCATAATTATGTGTTATACTAAGGACATAGCAATTCATGACTTATTTTCGATTTATGCAAATAGTTTTCTGTCGCACTCATGCACTATATAATAGGTCTGATAAACTCTATTGTGTTTTGTTTGAGTGCATAGGGAACAATGGCCGGACGTCCTAGGAACAACGACGAGACTGCTTCCTCGATGAGGGAGGTAGCAGCAGCTCTTCGGGAGCAAACTGCGTTTACCAATGCACTTCTTCAACATCTAGCCGCGGGACAAGTGCATGGAAATGGGAGCGGTAATGGTCAAGGGAATGGGCATGCAGGAGTGAACCATGAGTATAACAAGTTTTCAGAATTTCGTAGGGCAAACCCGCCCAGTTTTCAAGGAGGTTTCGACCCTGATGCTGCAAGTGAATGGGTCAAGGAAATGGAGAAAATATTTTCGGTTCTACCTTGCACAGATGAGCAGAAGGTGTCTTTTGCCACTTATATGTTGAAAGCAGATGCTGAGTTTTGGTGGAATGGCACTAGGGGTCTTCTGGAGAGTGCTGGTACTGTCATCAGCTGGGAAGTGTTTAAGTTGGCTTTCCATGAAAAGTACTTCCCGTTGTCCGTCAAGAATGCTAAGGAGTTGGAATTCTTGCAGTTACAACAAGGGAGTATGAGTATTTCTGAGTACACTGCTAAGTATGATGAGTTGTGCAAATTCTCATCACTTTTCCAAGCCAATCCCAATGAGCATTGGAAATGCATGAAGTACCAAGGAGGTTTAAGGGCCGGAATTCTATCATCAATTGCTCCTATGGATATAAGGGACTATGCAACCATGGTGAATAAGTGTCGGGTGGTGGAAGATTGTACGAAGAAGCTGGCACTGGAGAGATCTGAAGCATATAAGAAAAGGCAGGCATCTCATGGAGGACATCATCAGCAACCACAACAAAAGAAGCCTTTTAACAATGGTGGCTTTAAAGGGAGACAACCACAGAAGAGTTCGAACATCCCTCAACGTCCTAATGCCAACACTCCAAAGACCTCGACTATCACACCGTGCGTCAAGTGTGGGAAGCTGCATAAGGGAACTTGCTTTGCTGGGCAGAATGTCTGTTTTCGTTGTGGGAAGTCTGGGCACTATCCGAAGGAATGCAACGCGAACTCTCAGGCCTCTACTCAAAAGCCACAAATTCAAGGACGTGTCTTCGCCCTTAGCAGTGAGGAATCTGATGCATCTGAGGAGTTAATTCAAGGTACGTGTGAAGCATATGGTACAACCTTAACTATCTTATACGACTCTGGTGCTACACATTCTTTCATTGCCCATGACTGTGTCAGTAGATTAGGAAGACCTGTTTCGGACCTACCATATGTCCTAGAAGTGTCTACTCCTGCTGGGAAACACATTAAAACTTGTCAAGCCCTGTTACAATGTCACTTCAAGATTAATGGAAGGTCTTTCATAGCTGATTTAATATGTCTCCCCCTGTCTGGTTTGGATATTATTCTGGGCATGAATTGGCTCTCTGCTCATCATGCCATGTTAAACTGTTCTGAAAAGGTGGCTGTATTTCCCCCTTCGGCCCCTGAGTTTGTAAAACCTATAAGTCTATACTTATGCTCTTTAGGACCAGGAGGTGGTAAGATCGAGAATCCGGGATACGTCTTGTTGATGGCAAGCGAAGTGGACCGTCAGAAGGGTTTGGATGAGATACGCATAATAAAGGAGTACCCGGAAGTTTTCCCATAAGACATATCCGAATTTCCCCCAAAAAGGGAAGTCGAGTTCTCCATCGATCTAGTCCCAGGAACAGGGCCTATATCTATAGCCCCATACAGAATGTCTTCAATGGAATTAACTGAGTTGAAGCAACAGTTGGAGGAGCTACTGGAAAAGAGGTTTGTCAGGCCAAGTGTCTCGCCGTGGGGAGCCCCAGTTATATTTGTAAAGAAGAAGGATGGAAGTATGCGGTTGTGTGTTGATTACCGCCAGCTAAATAAAGTAACCGTAAAGAATAAGTACCCCCTCCCAAGGATAGATGATTTAATGGACCAGTTGCAAGGAGCAGTGGTGTTCTCAAAGATTGATCTGAGGTCGGGATACCACCAGATTAGAGTGCGGGATGAAGACATACCCAAGACCGCTTTCAGAACCAGGTATGGACACTATGAATTCACAGTTATGTCTTTCGGTCTGACCAACGCACCAGCTGTGTTCATGGATTATATGAATAGGATATTCAGACCATACCTAGATAAGTTTGTTGTGGTGTTCATTGATGATATTTTGATATACTCCAAGACGGAGGAGGATCATGAGGAGCACCTGAGGATTGTACTAGAGATTCTAAAGGGGAGGAAGTTTTACGCAAAATTGTCCAAGTGCGAATTTTGGATGACAGAGGTAAATTTCTTAGGACATGTGGTGTCTGCTGGAGGGATCGCTGTAGACCCTAGCAAGGTGGAGGCAGTGGTGAATTGGGAGGAGCCTACCACGGTAACAGAGATAAGGAGTTTTTTAGGCTTAGCAGGTTATTATCGAATATTCATAAAGGGATTCTCTCAGTTAGCTTTGCCCTTGACCAAGTTAACCAGAAAGAACACTCCTTTTGTTTGGTCCCCTGAGTGTGAGAAGAGTTTTAAAGAACTGAAGCATAGGCTGACCACTACCCCAGTATTGATATTACCTGACCCTAAGGGATCCTTCGAGGTGTACTGTGATGCTTCTGGGCGAGGAGTTGGGTGCGTTTTGATGCAAGACCGGAAGGTAGTGGCCTATGCCTCTAGACAATTAAAGATCCATGAGGTGAACTATCCAACTCATGATCTCGAGTTGGCTGCGGTGGTGTTCGCCTTGAAGGTATGGAGGCATTACCTTTATGGCGTGCGTTTTGAAGTTTTCTCTGACCACAAAAGTTTGAAGTACTTGTTCGACCAGAAGGAGTTGAACATGCGGCAAAGGAGGTGGATGGAGTTCCTAAAAGATTATGATTTTGGCTTGAACTACCACCCAGGGAAGGCCAATGTGGTAGCAGACGCGTTAAGCCGGAAAAAGTTGAGCGTATCTTGGATGATGGTCAAGGAAGCTGAGTTCATAGAAAACTTTAGAGACTTAAACCTGGGATTTATCCTTACTCCAAAGAGCATGCGCCTGAACCAATTGGTGGTTACAAGTGATTTCAAAGGAAGAATTTCGTCAGCCCAAAGCACAGATCCGGCTTTTCAAGATACTCTTACCCTGGCTATAAAGGGGAAGTTGAAAGATTTTACAAAAGGGACCGACGGACTTTGGAGGTATCAAGGAAGAGTATGTGTACCCGCAAGTGTTGATCTTCGAGAAAGTATCGTGAAAGAGGGACATAAGAGTAACTTTACTATGCATCCAGGCATGACAAAGATGTATCACGACCTGAAAAAGATGTTTTGGTGGCCGGGCATGAAGAGGGACATCGCCGAAGTAGTGAGTAAATGTTTGGTTTGTCAGAAGGTTAAGATTGAACACCAAAAGCCTTCAGGTGTGCTACAACCACTAAAGGTGCCAGAATGGAAGTGGGATGATATTTCCACGGATTTCGTAGTAGGGTTGCCAAGGACTCCAGCAGGATTTGACGCCATATGGGTAATAAAGGATCGGTTTGAAAGTGTATGTGTGCACGAGAAGGGGGGTTGAATCGTGCAAGTTTTAAAAATTGCTTCTTAAAACTTTTACTTAGAAAGTTGTCTTTACTCAGAAGGTAGATTTTAAAGTTTGCAGCGGAAATTGCTTTCTGAGAAGATTAAGTTTCTGAGAACTTAGTCTTTCTGAGAAAGTTCCTTTCTGAGCAGTTTTAAGAAAATAACTTTGAGTTAGAGTTTCTTAAACGCTTTCTGATTTTAATCAATGAAGTTTTCACGAGACCTCTTAATTAAAGTTGTGATAGAGTTTTTCTCAAAGATTTGTACAAGTAAGGAGTAAGGGAGAAAAGCTTAACACAGAGAATTTTATACTGGTTCGGTTATAACCAACCTACTCCAGTCCCCAACCTTCAGTTGAGAGTTCTTGGATATTCTTCTTAAAGTGCCTTCCCAGACAACAATGCCTTTACCACTTAAAGGACTTCCACCACTTCACAACCCGAAGTGGATTTCCTTGCCTCCAACACTAGAGGACTTCCTTGCCTTAATCACTTAAGGACTTCCTTGCCTCACAACCGAGGACTTCCTTGCCTTAATCACTTAAGGACTTTGAACTTTGCCTCAAACACCAGAGGACTTAAACCTGCCTTCAAACAACGAAGGACTTAGTGTTTTTAGGAAAGTTGTTTTTGCTTCGAAAACCAACTACTAAGATTAAGTTACAAACTTAATTTGACCCTTAGTAGACTTCTAGATTTAACTTACAAATGTAAGAATTTGCACCAGTACAGAACTAGAAGATTTTCGCAAAGTTATAAGAACAATTTCGTAAAATTGTCTTTCTGAGAAAGTTCTAAGTTTTCGCAGATGATTTTCAATTCAACAGAGTTTTTGCACGTTTAATAAAGAGTTTTTAGCGCAAGAATTTCGTCACATTGCTCTGGAATTGAACTCATATATATAGGCATCAAAGAGCCGCGAAATTAGAAGCTTTCACTTTGCTTATGTGGCTATGTCCTTTTCAGAACGGCTCCCTGCTACAGTCAGCGCGAAATGAGGAACTTTTCAGAACTGCACAGTGCGCGTGTTCCCACTTCCTTGGCTAGTTGTAGCGAGCTTTCTGAGACTGCTTGCGATCCCTTGAGTCCAGACACTTGGTTGCTTCTGAGTCCAACTTTTTGAGAGTTGTACGGACTTCTGAGGCGAACCTTGTGAGGGAGGACCCTTCTGAGAACTACTAGTCGCAAGGTCTTCTGAGACCTTTCTGAGGCGACAGTGTTCTTTCCTCAGAAACATGTTTTCACCTTCTGCGCTTCTGAGACATCCTTTCTGATATCTTTTGGCGCTATGATTTTATCAATTGATCTCGAGGCTACTTGATGTTTTGTCTTGGTCTTTGCTCATGGTATTGCAATAATCTAAAGCTTTCTGAGACACTTAGCACACATATTAGCAAAACCTTAAGTAAAATTTTTATACTTATGGCTTACCTTGTTATCATTAAAACTTTCATTGCTCTAAGAGATTATGCCTAATTCTCTCAGAAGGGTTCTGGAGCTTACAATCTCCCCTTTTTGATGATAACAACTTAAGTCTTAAGATAATAATTTTGCTTAAGTTCAGAAGTGTTTCTGAGTAAGTTCACAACTTATTCAGAATGCACTTTTGCTTTCTTAGAAACTAACTTAGCTTTCTGAGAGAGGGCTTAGTTATTTTCTTAGAAGGCTGTGATAATCAACAGTTAAAGTATGCAATGTATGATTACTGTTTGAGATTATCAATTACATAGCGTGTATTTCTTGATGAATATACGTATGAAATTCAGAAATACCAGGCTAAGTAAATCAATAGATGCCAAATAATTAAGAATAATCATGGAATTAAGTAAACACATGAGATGCCAAAATAATGATTTTTCATTGATGGTCTTGTAGAGATACAAAATATTAGGCTCCCCCTAAGTTGTTGCTCCCCCTAAGTCCTAGCCTAGTGTTTACGTATAGCCAATGTACAAAAATTTTATCATTTAATCTACTCCCCCTTTGTTATATCAAAAAGGGTGGCTAAGACATAAACGCCATCATTGACTTAGAACTACTGCCTTCTGGCAATGTAGCGTAGCAGCTGGCATATCTCCATGAGAATCTCGCTTTGAGTCGCATTCGGAGCGCATTCTGGAGGTAGTTCAGAGGAAGTGGAAGGCTGTTGAGAAGATGAGGGTTGAGATGGAGGAGGGCGAGAGACTTCAGCCACAAGAACCTCATCGATGATATCCCTCTGTTGATATTCAGGAAGTTCTTCTTCATGGACAACTTTGTCTTCAATAGCAGCGAGTTCAATAGAAGGCTGCCTCTGAGTGTCCTCAGAAACTAGAGCAAGGTCTAGATCAGAAGGTTGCCGAGCTGATGGTTGCTCCATAGCACCAGAAGTCTGAGCATGTTCGGAGAGGTTGAAAGTTGAGATGTGGCTATGTATGGCTTCAATGCACTTCAACTTCTCAGTTCGACCAAAGAAAGGTCGAAATTGCACAGAGGGTGGTGTGACTACCATTCTTCCCAGCTGGAAGCCAGGACTAATCATAGTGTCCGTAATCGAGAAGGTAGGACCCTGTTGATTGAAGGATGGAGGAGGGACTTCTGTGAGATCGAGAGGAGGAACCGCTGGTTCCTTCTGAGAGTCCTTCTCAGATAGAGTTCCTTCTAAGGAACTGTGGGCAACAAATGCCTCAACTGCTGCATCTCCGGCAGCCATGGTAGCGTCAGCGCCCACCTCTGAGCTGAGCCCAGTGCTGGTGGTCCCTGGCACTACTTCATGTGTTGAGACATGAGTTTCCTCATGTTCCGAAGGGATCTCAGAAGAGAGGGGACCAACCTCAAAAGTTGGTTCAAGTAAGGCTTCCTCATGCTGTAGTTGTTGTTGTGGTTGCATCTGAGCAGCTTCTGGAGTCTCAGAGGGTTGATCCAGTTCCTTCTGGACAGCAAGCATTGTCTGAGCCAATGACTCAGCATTCACAGCAGCAGCTTCAGTTGTGGTTGCCTCAGAGAGTTCCACCATAGAAACCTCAGAGGGCTTCTTCTGGGGCTCTTTCTTGGAGCTTCCAGCATCTGGAGTGCGATGCTCAATGCGGAAGCTTGCCGCATCTTCTTCCTCAGACGAAGAATCAGCAACATTTCCTCCATGCCCCTGAACGTCTTCTCTGGTTGGAGAGACATTCCCAGAGGGGGAGGAGTGATGAGAAGCTTCTGCTTCTTCTTCAGCAGTAGTAACAGCAGCGGTAGTAGTGGCAACAGCAGCAACTGCTATAATTTCTTTACCCGTCGGCTTCGGCGGGCTCTGGTTATTAGTGGTTTTTATCCCCACTCCTTTGTGAGACTTTCCCTGATAATTCAAGGAATGCAGGAGTTTAGTTTTAAATTTGGTGGGTTTAAAACCAGCAACAGAATCAGAAACAGGAATTGAAGTAGAAGAAGATTTAAGAAAGGAAGGTGAAGTTTTAGAGTAAGCTTTTACCAAACGACCACGTTTCTTTTTCCCTTCTGGTGGCACGTCTGGGACTTGGAGAGTTGGAGGTTGTTTCCTCTTTCTGGTCATGGGTTGCTCAGACGTTGTTTCTTCTGAGTCTTCAGCAGCCTCAACTACCTCAGGTTCCTTCTGAGGAGTCTTCTGAGCTTCCTCAGAAGCCATACTCCTTGTCACCCTTGTTGGAGAAGGGTGAGTCACCTTTGGCTGCTTCTTTTTCCTTTCTGAGGGGTCAGAATCCTTTTCCTTTCCTTTCTCAGCCTTAGAGGGTTGTTTGGTGCTAGCGGCTCCCTTGTAAAGCTTTGCTTCCTCCTTCTGCTTAGGTGCCCCCGTCTCTGGTACCTTCTTCTTCTTGATGTTGTTGAAGGTGACCATGGTGAATTTGCTGTGGTTGAAGACATACTCGTAGTCCTCAAGTGGGAAGGAGAAATGGTCGAGGATTCTGGTCAGAAGGCTTCTGTAAGGAAGACTTGTGAGAGCCCTCTTAGGATGAGCTTGGTGCATCATGTAGTTGAGCACCATCCTTCCAAATCTACTCTTTCCTTCTTCAGCAGGTGGTACAATAGGCATGCATCCATGGTGGTAACATTCCCCATGTCTCCATCCGAGGGAGAAGGGTATGTTGAACAACTGAGAGATGATTCTGGCCTCTTGCGTAAGATGAGGCACCTTTATGCCCTTGAGTGGTAGATTGTTGCTACCAGTCAGAAGTGTCACCACTTCTTCTTCTGAGTCATCTACCTCCTTGACCCATTCTGGGTCGTCGGCGATGACAGCACCACCATTCAAGGTCTTGAAAACTTTGTTGATGTCAGAGGAGGAGAAGCGGATTTGCTGATAAGCAATCGTGCTTTTGACTCCTTTGTTGGTGAACCTTTCTATTTGTGAATAGAATGCTCTCACCACATTTGGGTAGCACACGTCCTCGGGGCTCATCATGGCTGGCCATCCAGGTTGCTTGAGGAAAGTGAGTTGAAGTTCATCCACTTGATTGTATACGTTGAGAGGTAGTACCCTTCCCATAGCAAGATTTCTTGGAAGATAAGTCTTGTGGAATAGGGATTGCATCTCCTCATTGTCGTAGAGAATATCTTCGGATACTTCATTGAGGTTGTTTCTCATTAAACCCTTGATTTCTCCAGAAGAGGCCATTAGGAAAAAAAAAGTTTAAGTTTGGAATGAGATGAAGGGAGATAGAGAAGAAATAAGAGCAGAGATAGCGGAGAGAGAGCGAGAGGATGGAGATGAAACAGATGAAGATAGGAAAGCGAGGAGAAGATTTGGCAGAGTTTTGGTAAGTTTTAAGCGCAAAGTGCTCAAATGGAACAATGCCATGAGTATTTATAGAAATGGCTTGTAACTAGCCGTTTCTGACGCTTATCCAAAAGTTACCGTTGGTAACTTGTTTCTCGGAAGGTACCTTTATGAGAGAAGTTGTCCTTCTGAGAAACGCTCCTTCTGAGAATATTTCAGAAGATCTCCTTTCTGAGGGATGAGTCTTCTGAGAACAATTTTCTCAGATAGAGTTTTCTGTGTTTCCTACTTCAAGCTCGGAAGCTTAGTTCTATTGTTTGTCTCAGAGTCTAAACTAGGACTAAAGGGGGTTTCTAAGAAAAAGTTTTAATTTCAAAGTACTTAGAACGTCTTAGGTTAAGAAGTCCTTTCAGAACATTGAAACGATCCTCGGGTAAGGCTTTGTAATATATCTAAGATTTGATCCTCAGTATTCACAATTTGAGTTCAATGTCGCCTTTTGCACATGATCCTGAATAAATGATGTTTTATATCAATGTGCTTGGATCGAGATTGCTGAATAGGATTCTTAGCTAAGTTGATAGCACTTGTATTATCACAGAGAATAGGGATTTTGGTGTACCTTAATTGATAATCAAGTAGCTGATTCTTAATCCAGAGCATCTGAGAACAGCAGTTCGCAGTAGATACATATTCAGCTTCAGCAGTTGATAGGGCGATCGTATTCTGCTTCTTGCAAGACCAAGTGATCAAGCATTTTCCAAAGAAGCAACAGCAGCCACTTGTGCTTTTGCGATCGATCCTATCTCCAGCGTAGTCAGCATCACAGTATCCTACAACATCAGAAGAACAACCTTTCTCGTACCAAAGACCAAGATTAGTAGTTCCACTTAAATATCGTAAAATTCGTTTAACTGCAGTTAAATGTGATTGCTTAGGCTTAGACTGGAATCTAGCATAGATCCCAACACTGAGTTGGATATCTGGTCTGGAGGCAGTTAAGTAGAGAAGTGAGCCAATCATCCCTCGATAGTTGCTTTCTGAGACTTTCTCACCATCTTCATCCAAATCAATTACTTGAGAGGGATGCATGGGAGTGCTCATGGGTTTGGCCTTATCCATCAGAAACTTCCTCAGAAGTTCTTTTGGTATACTTCTCCTTGTGGATAACTGTCCCTTCTGACTCTTGCTTGATTTGCAATCCTAGGAAGAATTTTAATTCTCCCATCATGCTCATCTCGAATTCACCTTGCATAAGCTTGGAGAATTCTTTGCAAAGGCATTCATTGGTTGCGCCAAATATTATGTCATCAACATAAATCTGGACAATCAAGAAGCCAGAGTCTTCCGAGAGTGTAAAGAGAGTTGTGTCCACTTTCCCTCTTGAGAATCCATTTTTAAGTAGGAAAGAGCTCAATCTATCGTACCAAGCTCTTGGAGCTTGTTTCAGACCATAGAGAGCCTTTGTAAGCTTAAATACGTGATTCGGGAATGCATCATTCACAAAACCAGGAGGTTGTTTTACATAAACTTCCTCAGAAAGGTATCCATTCAAGAAGGCAGACTTAACGTCCATCTGATAGAGTTTGAAACCTTTGTGTGCAGCAAAAGCTAGCAACATTCTGATAGCTTCCAATCTTGCGACTGGAGCGAAAGTTTCATCGTAGTCTATCCCTTCTTGTTGGTTGTACCCTTGAGCAACCAATCTGGCCTTGTTTCTCACGACTTGACCGTTTTCATCAAGTTTGTTTCGAAACACCCATTTAGTCCCAATGACACTCTTGCCTTTGGGTTTCTGAGTTAGTTTCCAAACTTGATTTCTCTCGAATTGGTCAAGTTCATCCTGCATGGCATTTACCCAGTTAGGATCATCTAACGCCTCTTCTATGGAGTCTGGTTCAAGCTCAGAAACCATAGCAAGATTTGTATAGTTCCTTCTGGTTCTTACGCCACGTTCTGGATTGCCCAAGACTTCATTCTGAGAGACGTTCTTCAAGTCTCTTGAACCTCTAATCCCTTTAGGAGTAGGGTTCTGAGAAGGAGACACAGAAGGTTCTCTTTCTGAGTCATCAGAAGCTTGACCTTTTGAGAATCTAGGTTCCATTGTATTTGGAGAAGTAGATTCTCTAGGTTCTGGAGCTTCGATGATGCTACTGGATTTTTCTTTAGATGGAGATGATTGTTCCATGGGTTGGAAGTCAGTCTCATCATCTATAAGAATTTTCTTTTTGGCTTTCTCAGAAGAGATGTTGAGTTTCTCAAACTCATCTTCTAAGTCTGCATCTTTCTGAGACATGTCCTTACTAAGTTCTTTGAACTTAATATGGATTGTCTCTTCAACACATTTACTCCTTTTGTTATATACTCTGTAAGTTTTAGAGACTAAGGAGTATCCTAGGAAGCATCCATCATCGGACTTAGGATCAAACTTAGAGAGTTTGTCCTTTGTGTTGAGAATAAAACAGGAAGAACCAAATACATGGAAATAAGAAATGTTTGGTATTTTATTCTTCCATAGCTCGTAAGGAGTCTTTTTCAGAATTGGTCTCAGAAAGACTCGATTCTGAATGTAGCATGAAGTGTTAACTACTTCAGCCCAGAATCCTTTTGAAAGTCCGCTTTCTAAAAGCATTGTTCTTGCCATCTCTTGAAGGCTTCGATTCTTTCTCTCAGCCACTCCATTTTGTTGAGGAGTTCTGGGAGATGAGAATTCGTGAGCAATGCCCATATTTTCACAAAACTTTTCGAAAGCATGGTTCTCAAATTCACCACCATTATCTGATCTTATGGTATGAATGTGCGAATCCTTTTCTGTTGAAACTCTTTTTGCAAATGCTTTGAACTTCTCAAAAGTTTCTTCCTTAGAGGCTAGAAAGAAAACCCAAATGAATCTGGAGTAATCATCCACTATGACAAGACCATAGCGTTTTCTAGAAAGAGAAGTCGTACTGGTTGGTCCAAAGAGATCCATGTGGAGCAGTTCCAGTGGTTTCTGAGTGGAAATACCACTTTTACTGGGAAAAGAAGCTTTGGTCTGCTTCCCTTTTTCACAGAAGTCGCAGGTTGCATCCAAATACTTAATTCTGGGAAGGCCCTTTACAAGTCCTTTCTGAGAGAGTTCAGAAAGAAGTCTCATATGGGCATGACCAAGTTTCTTATGCCATAGCCATTTGTCTTCTTGGACAGAGACAAGGCACTCCACGTTTTGATCCTTTAGATCATCCAGATGGATAACATAGATGTTACCAACACGTTTTCCTTCCAGAACGATCTTGTCATTTGTGAGATTAATCACATGACAATACTTGGCATAAAACTCAACCTTTAAGCCTTTGTCACAAAATTGACTAATGCTTAATAGATTGTGAGTTAAGCCATCGACCAAGAGTACATCTGAGATTTGGTGAGAGGAATCCTTACCAACATCTCCGATTGCAGTGACTCTTCCCTTAGCGCCATCACCGAATCGCATTGTTCCGCCCTTTTTGGGCTTGAGGCTTCTGAACCAGTGCTTGCTTCCAGTCATGTGCCTCGAGCAGCCACTGTCAAGGTACCACTGCTCATCGTGGTGGTGGAGCAGCGCTTGATGATGCACCTGCAGTCACAAAGTTAACAGATTTAGGTACCCATTCTTTGTTGGGTCCTTGCTTGTTAGCTTTCTTGGACTTTTGCTTTCTTTTCTTAGAAGGGTTATGGTTTTGAGAGTCAGAACCCTTTTGTTTGCCCTTTTCAGAAGCACTTGCTTTCTGAGAAGTTTTACCCTTCTGAGAGGGGTTAGTCTTCTTAGAAAGCTTTGCTTTCTGAGTTTTCTTCTTAGCCTTCTGAGGCTTAGAGATTTTTCCTTTTTTCAACATAGGACAATTTTCAAAACCATGACCACTCTTAAAACATATAATGCACATGCGAGGTGACTTGGTTAAGGATGGATCAAGATCATGTGGTTCAAAGACTTCTTCATATCCAAGACCACTTTTGTCTTTATAGGGTTTTTGACCCCCAAGCAAAAGACTTAGCATTTTTTCACCATTTACCATCTTAACTAAGTCAGAGGTTAGAAGTTCATTTGTCTTTTGCAGATCGATCATGGCCTTTTCAGCCTTCTCTACTGTGATTGAAGACAGACTTTCTAATGCTTGATACAGGTCATGACTTTCAAGGTATCTACCCTTGAAGTCGTCTCTTTCAAGCCTTAGGTTCTGAACCTCTTGAGTTAGTCTTACATTTTCAGCTTCTAAATTTTTAAAAGATTTTTTGAGATTGCTGAAACTGTTAGCTAGCTCGTTTGAGTCTTTCAGAAGATCATAATAAAGTTCTGAGAGCTCATCGTATGAATATGAAAGAGGAGGAGAATTTGGTACCTCTTCTGATTCAGATTCTGTTTCCAGAATATAGTCAGTTCCTGCCATGAAGCAAACATTAGCTTCTTCTTCCTCACTTGCTCCTTCAGAAGCTTCTTCTTCTGAATCACTCCAGGTTGCAGCCATTGCCTTCTTTTTCTTTCTAGGGATGAATTTCTTCTTCCCTTTGTTTTGTGGACACTCTGTCTTGAAGTGGCCTTTTTCTCCACATCCAAAGCATGTGGCATCTAAAGGCTTTGACTTTCCTTTCTTAGGAGTGAATTCCTTGCTTTTGTTTGGTCTCTTTCTCCAGGCTTTCTTCATTTTCTTTACTAGGAGAGAGATGTCGTCGTCTTCAGATTCTGAGCCTTCATCATTGTCAGACTCAGAAGCTTCTTCAGCTTTGAAAGCTTTGGAAGATTTTCTGACTTGACTGTTCAGAGCCAGTCCCTTCTAAGGTCTGGAGGAAGCGGATGGTCCTCCGAGCAACCCTTCCAGTTCGATCTCATGCGTTCTGAGCGAACCAAATAGTACATCCAAACCCAGCTGGTTTAGATCCTTGGCTTCCTGGATTGCTGTGACCTTAGGACGCCATTTTGCAGAAAGGCTTCTGAGGATTTTTCTTACCATCTCAGCGTTTGAATAAGTCTTTCCCAAGACTTTCAGTTGGTTGATGATATGGAGAAATCTTATTGACATGCTGTCAATAGTTTCCTCAGGCTGCATGCTAAAGGACTCGTATTTGTGTACGAGCATTGAAATTTTCGTTTCCTTGACTTCGTCATTACCTTCGTGCAGCATATGAAGTCTTTCCCAAATCTCTTGTGCAGTATCACATGACACAATTTTGTCATATTCTACCTTGGGTAAAGCACAGAGGAGGATATACTTTGCTTTGAAGTTGAGTTGTATCTTCTCCTTCATTTCTTGAGTCCATTCGTCCTTAGGGACTCGTCTTGTATAGGTTATGAGTGATGGAGGTGCCACTCCTGGCTCAGCGTCTGTTGCAACCACAGCGTCCTCTGTAATTGTCTACAGAGGCTGATAGTCTCCATTCTCGATCCTATCCCATAAGTCCAGACTGGTGTGCTTGATGAATAGCGTCATCCTGTCACGCCAGTAGTCGAAGCTGTCTCCGAGAAACATAGGAGGTCTGTTTATCGAAGCCCCATCTGATATGAATGCAGCTGGTGAATTCATATTTCCCTTTGTGGATCTTTTCCTTGACACTGCGAAGTGCTCAACCCCTTAAGGACCGAGCTCTGATGCCAATTGAAAGTGTATGTGTGCACGAGAAGGGGGGGGGGGTTGAATCGTGCAAGTTTTAAAAATTGCTTCTTAAAACTTTTACTTAGAAAGTTGTCTTTACTCAGAAGGTAGATTTTAAAGTTTGCAGCGGAAATTGCTTTCTGAGAAGATTAAGTTTCTGAGAACTTAGTCTTTCTGAGAAAGTTCCTTTCTGAGCAGTTTTAAGAAAATAACTTTGAGTTAGAGTTTCTTAAACGCTTTCTGATTTTAATCAATGAAGTTTTCACGAGACCTCTTAATTAAAGTTGTGATAGAGTTTTTCTCAAAGATTTGTACAAGTAAGGAGTAAGGGAGAAAAGCTTAACACAGAGAATTTTATACTGGTTCGGTTATAACCAACCTACTCCAGTCCCCAACCTTCAGTTGAGAGTTCTTGGATATTCTTCTTAAAGTGCCTTCCCAGACAACAATGCCTTTACCACTTAAAGGACTTCCACCACTTCACAACCCGAAGTGGATTTCCTTGCCTCCAACACTAGAGGACTTCCTTGCCTTAATCACTTAAGGACTTCCTTGCCTCACAACCGAGGACTTCCTTGCCTTAATCACTTAAGGACTTTGAACTTTGCCTCAAACACCAGAGGACTTAAACCTGCCTTCAAACAACGAAGGACTTAGTGTTTTTAGGAAAGTTGTTTTTGCTTCGAAAACCAACTACTAAGATTAAGTTACAAACTTAATTTGACCCTTAGTAGACTTCTAGATTTAACTTACAAATGTAAGAATTTGCACCAGTACAGAACTAGAAGATTTTCGCAAAGTTATAAGAACAATTTCGTAAAATTGTCTTTCTGAGAAAGTTCTAAGTTTTCGCAGATGATTTTCAATTCAACAGAGTTTTTGCACGTTTAATAAAGAGTTTTTAGCGCAAGAATTTCGTCACATTGCTCTGGAATTGAACTCATATATATAGGCATCAAAGAGCCGCGAAATTAGAAGCTTTCACTTTGCTTATGTGGCTGTGTCCTTTTCAGAACGGCTCCCTGCTACAGTCAGCGCGAAATGAGGAACTTTTCAGAACTGCACAGTGCGCGTGTTCCCACTTCCTTGGCTAGTTGTAGCGAGTTTTCTGAGACTGCTTGCGATCCCTTGAGTTCAGACACTTGGTTGCTTCTGAGTCCAACTTTCTGAGAGTTGTACGGACTTCTGAGGCGAACCTTCTGAGGGAGGACCCTTCTGAGAACTCCTAGTCGCAAGGTCTTCTGAGACCTTTCTGAGGCGACAGTGTTCTTTCCTCAGAAACATCCTTTCTGCGCTTTTCACCTTCTGTGCTTCTGAGACATCCTTTCTGATATCTTTTGGCGCTATGATTTTATCAATTGATCTCGAGGCTACTTGATGTTTTGTCTTGGTCTTTGCTCATGGTATTGCAATAATCTAAAGCTTTCTGAGACACTTAGCACACATATTAGCAAAACCTTAAGTAAAATTTTTATACTTATGGCTTACCTTGTTAACATTAAAACTTTCATTGCTCTAAGAAAATTATGCCTAATTCTCTCAGAAGGGTTCTAGAGCAAGGTCTAGATCAGAAGGTTGCCGAGCTGATGGTTGCTCCATAACCAAAAAGGGGGAGATTGTAAGCTCCAGAACCCTTCTGAGAGAATTAGGCATAATTCTCTTAGAGCAATGAAAGTTTTAATGATAACAAGGTAAGCCATAAGTATAAAAATTTTACTTAAGGTTGTATTAATATGTGCGCTAAGTGTCTCAGAAAGCTTTAAATTATTGCAATACCATGAGCAAAGACCAAGACAAAACATCAAGTAGCCTCGAGATCAATTAATAAAATCATAGCGCAAAAGATATCAGAAAGGATGTCTCAGAAGCGCAGAAGGTGAAAACATGTTTCTGAGGAAAGAACACTGTCGCCTCAGAAGGGTCTCAGAAGACCTTGCGACGAGTAGTTCTCAGAAGGGCCTTCCCTCAGAAGGTTCGCCTCAGAAGTCCGTACAACTCTCAGAAAGTTGGACTCAGAAGCAACCAAGTGTCTGGACTCAAGGGATCGTAAGCAGTCTTAGAAAGCTCGCTACAACTAGCTAAGGAAGTGGGAACACGCGCACTGTGCAGTTCTGAAAAGTTTCTCATTTCGCGCTGACTGTAGCAGGGAGCCGTTCTGAAAAGGACACAGCCACATAAGCAGAGTGAAAGCTTCTAATTTCGCGGCTCTTTGATGCCTATATATATGAATTCAATTCCAGAGCAATGTGACGAAAACTCTTGCGCTAAAAACTCTTGATTAAACGTGCAAAAACTCTGCTGAATTGAAAATCATCTGTGAAAACTTAGAACTTTCTCAGAAAGACAATTTTACGGAATTGTTCTTTCATCTTTGCGAAAATCTTCTAGTTCTGTATTGGTGTAAATTCTTACAATTGTAAGTTAAATCTAGAAGTCTACTAAGGGTCAAATTAAGTTTGTAACTTAATCTTAGTAGTTGGTTTTCAAAGCAAAAACAACTTTCCGAAAAACGCTAAGTCCTTCGCTGTTTGAAGGCAGTTTAAGTCCTCGAAGTGTTTTTGAGGCAAAGTTTAAGTCCTTAAGTGTTTAAGGCAAAGAAGTCCTCAGTGTGAGGCAAGGAAGTCCTTAAGTGATTAAGGCAAAGAAGTCCTCTAGTGTTGGAGGCAAGGAAGTCCTCTAGTGTGAGGCAAGGAAATCCACTTCGGGTTGTGAAGTGGTGGAAGTCCTTTACTTGGTAAAGGCAGTGTTGTCTGGGAAGACACTTTAAGAAGAATATCCAAGAACTCTCAACTGAAGGTTGAGGACTGGAGTAGGTTGGTTATAACCGAACCAGTATAAAATTCTTTGTGTTAAGCTTTTCTCCCTTACTCTTTACTTGCATAAATCTTTGAGGAAAACTTTGCCACGATTTTAATTAAGAAGTCTCGTAAAAACTTTATTGATTAAAATCAGAAAGCGTTTAAGAAATTCTAACGTAAAGTCATTTTCTTAAAATTGCTCAGAAAGGAACTTTCTCAGAAAGACTAAGTTCTCAGAAACTTAATCTTCTCAGAAAGTAATTTCCGCTGCAAACTCTTAATTCTACCTTCTGAGTAAAAAACAGCTTTCTAAGTAAAAGTTTTAAGAAGTAATTTTTAAAACTTGCACGATTCAACCCCCCCTTCTCGTGCACACATACACTTTCAATCATATGGCACTACCCCCTAACTTGTCCAACCTTCACAATGTATTTCATGTGTCACAACTTCGAAAATACCAATCTGACCCGAGTCATGTGCTGGAACCAGAAAGTATGCAGTTAAGGAACGACTTGACCTTCGATCTCCCATGTGTAAGGATCGTAGACAAAGGTACTAAGCAGCTCAGGAACAAGATCGTACCTTTGGTAAAGGTTGCCTGGGGCAGTGGAAAGTCAGAGGAGTTCACATGGGAACTGGAAGAAAAGATGAAGATAGACTATCCTGACTTGTTCAAAGGTAATAAATTTGAGGGCAAATTTTTTTTTAGGAGGGTGGAAATGTAACATCCTCAAATTTTAGGGCTTTTATTAATTTGTGGTAATAAGATTAAAATTGATTTATAAAATAATATTAATTGATATAGGTTTCACATATACATAAACGTGTATAGGAATCGTATTCCATATATATGTATGTACGATAGCTAGGCAATTAAGGTATATGCATATATAGAAAACAATTAGGAAACATATAATATTAATTAATATAGAATTTCAAATATATATTATATATAAATATATAAAACACGGACAGTAAGTTAATTCAGGAAAAAACATATTTAATATATGGAAAAATATAATATATTTAATATACTTTATTAGGAAACATATAAAATATGGAAAACGTATCCCATCAGGTTCGATAGGCAATATTGTGGATTTTATATATATATGTACGTTAGTATAAGTAGGTTAGATATATATAGGTAGTCGATATGATATATAAATGTAGGATTATAATAGATATTAATCAACCCTATTACTCCCCTAATTAAATCAAAAACCCTAATTTTTTTTTTAGAGAAAGCCTACCCACCACTTCACTATTTAAAATACTCATAGGAGGAGTCAGTAGGAGAGTTTTTCTAAACACTAAAAAGAGAGGCAAGAGGGATTTTGTCTAGGAGCTTTTGTCTAGGAGCTTTTGTCTACATCTTGAAGCTTTTGAGGTAGGGATTTTTGTGCCTTATTGCTATTCATGTATGATCTTATGTTAATGTATATCCTTAAATTTTATTATGTTATTGTATCATGTTTATTGTATCTCTTCAAGAACAAATGATGAGTTATGTTAAAGAATGAAGTATTATTTTGAGTTAATACATTTATATGTAAGCCATTAAGATAAAACGTAAAACATCTAGTAAATAATTAGTACATGTAAATGTATATATGCACACACGTAGGAAACAATAAAGAAATTGTAACCCATATGATTTATATATATATATATATATAAGCGAAAGGCGCGAATGAGCTTGCAGGCATGAATGGGAGCTTGAAGCTGCGACCATTATATATAGGTTTTTTTACGTAAACGGGTACTTTAAAATAGTTAAATATGTATATAGGTAGTTCCAGAATTAGTTACGTAAATAGGTAATGCATTTATTTGAATAAAAGTCGATTCAAATCGACTTTACTCTGCAAAAATGCAATTTTTTTTGAGCTAAAGTCGATTTGAATCGACTTTAGTGCAAAAAAATTTGCATTTTTGCATGCAAAGTCGATTTGAATCGACTTTGCTGCAAATTTTTTTGCAAATTTTTAAGCAAAGTCGATTCAAATCGACTTTAGAAGGAAAAAACTATAAAAAAGTGGTCTCGGGTGATCATTTTACACAATTCATCATTTTTCTAAATTTCACTCTCTCTCACTAAAATTCTCTCTCACTTTCTCTCAAAAATTCACTCTCTTTCTCTCTCATTTTTTTATTATGGAGACTGAACATATATACCGGATGGACATTGTTAATCACATCGGCGCACGTATTCAAGACCAGGTATTATATTCATTGTTTTATAATAAAAATAATAAATTTTGTCATAGTTACCTTAAATTAAGATGTAGTAAAAAATAGATATAGATTGTTAGGTAGATTAGTTGTGTAGTTAGAATTATTTTAGGTGGTTAGGAATTTTAGTATTACAGTAGATTTATTTATGTATAAACTTTGATTATATATTTTACTTAAGTTACTAAAATGTAATATTAATTAGTTTACTACCATCATCGTGTGACTGTTTAATACAGCTCCACAAAATTTAAACCAATAGTTTTGTAGGTCTTATTAGGAACGCCTATGTCTTATCATATGAATGTTTAATTAAGTAATTTTTGAATGATTTAACTGCATGAATAAATTTTTAATGGTTTGTTATTAATGTTTAAAAATTAAGTCTCGGAATTAATTACTGTTTTTTTTTTGTTCCAGCCTGCTCGTGTTTTAGAGACGAGACGATTCTGTGTCGTACCACCTCCACACCCGTTGATGGTGCCATACTTGGACATTGCGGGGTTTAGCCATGTCCGGATGCCGGTGTGGACGTTAGATCGCGCTTTTATTAGTGCACTGGTCGAGAGGTGGAGGCCTGAGACCAGCACATTCCACTTACCCTATGGTGAGGCCATGATCACCCTACAGGATGTGGCATTCCATCTAGGCCTTCGTGTAGATGGAAAGGTGGTGAGTGGTTGTGCTACTGACTTTGAGAGACACCACTTGGGACGAAGTATTGAAGACTTTTGTCAGGAGCTGCTAGGTGTTGTCCCCCCCCCCCTAGTTGAGCGTAAGGGGTTTGCTGTTACGCTGAGGTGGGTGATGAGTCTTGTTGGCGCATTTGACGCGAAGGCCCATCCCACTGACATAGAGGTACAGCGAGCGACCAGAGCTTGGCTGATGGCCATTTTTGGTGGGTACTTGTTGCCGGATAAGTCCGGCAACAGGGTACATTTGAGGTGGCTCCCACTGCTCGAACACTGGGAGGAAATTGGTAGACATAGATGGGGATCAGCCGTGTTGGCCATACTTTACAGGGAGATGACCCTAGCTGTAAAGTTTGACGTGACTGATATAGGAGGCTGTCATGTCTTATTACAGTCATGGGCATGGTCGCGCTTGCCGACATTATTTGGAGGCGCGATTCGACATGATTTGTGGCCTCTTGTTTCGAGGTAAAGATTTAATTCATGAACCAACTAATAAATTTGACATTATATGCTATTTTATCTAACCTTGGTTTGTGATTATAAATTGTAACAGGTGGGAGAACGTTAGACACATTACTAGGAAGTTGGAGGAGCGACTTCTAAGATTTAGGATAGCACTAGACAACATGGGATTGCACGGGGTAAGGAAGAATAATGGTCATGATATTGAAACTTATATTTCTACTTTTTATATTGAAATTTATTTTTGTTTGTTAATACTTGTCACAATTTATTTGGAGGCCGTACGATGATGATCATGTTAGAGCCCTGACGCCGGAATGGGTGTTTGCTGAGCGAGAGTTGTGGCAGTCTGACACCTGCATCATCTGTTTTGCCACTGTAGAGTGGCACTATGCGGAGAGAGTGGTGCGGCAGTTTGGTGGAGCTCAGCACATACCGTATGCGCCGCTCAACATCGATCGGCTACAGCGTGTCGATATACGCGTCAAGAGGGAGGCATGGTGGCCCAAGGAGCACGAGCGGTGGCATAGAGTATGGGATGAGCGACGACGTAGGAGCATCCGCTTCGAGTTGTTTTACGAGCACCGCCCATCATTCGAGTACTTTAACTGGTACAGTGTGTCTCCGCACCGATTTCTTAGTTTTGATGGGCCGCCGCAGGACCCTGCACCTGTGTTTCTTTTGGATGATGATGTGCCACTCCATGCTCCACCTGGTCCCTCATTGTATCCGAGACCATCGGGAGCCCCTGATACGCGCAACATAAGTACCAAACGTTGTGCATGTACTCGAGCGAGTGCTCGTCAGGTGGGAGTGCCTGATGCAGGGCAGGGGGAAGAGCGCGGGCGCAGGGGACGCGGTCGGGGACGGCGAGGGGGACGGCGGCGCGATGCACAGGAGGAGGCAGAGGTCGACCCACCGAACGAGGCTGACACCGAGCCACAGACTGACGCAGAGACTGAGCCTCAGACTGAGGGAGACACCGACGCAGAGCCACAGCTCCAGCCACCTACTGAGCCGCACCAGCAGTAGGAGGTTACAGGCCCATGGGACCATGTTGTGTCTCAGTTCCATACGCCACCTTTTTATTCCTCCTGGGGCTCATGGGGACAGTACTATGTTCCGCAGGAGGTTACACCGCCGCAGCTTGTTACACCGCCGCAGGAGGTTACAGCGCCGCAACCACAGTACTATGTTCCGCAGCCTCTGGTTCCAGACCCATCGGTCATTTGTTCAGATCTGAGCCCGCAGGCACAGTTTAGGACGGGCCTAGCTGACCAGCAGCCCATTAGCACACCTGGGTTGATGGCGATACTGGACCTGGATGACTTCTCATCGCCCTCGTGGACCCCTAGATCACAGGCTTTGCTGCAATATATTATGTTCGGTCGTGGATCAGGCGAAGGTTCGTCGTCACAAGTGCAGCGCGAGGTCACACCACAGCCTCCAGTTCGCACGGTTGATCATGTCAGTTCACCGGACGATCAGGGGGACTCATCTGATGATCCAGTTGACCCTCCCGATACTGATTCAGAGTCAGATGCAGGGGCGCAGCAGGATAGGGAGCAGAGGCAGAGGCGGCGACCGAGATGCGGCACAGGAGGGTGCATTGGGGGGACTGAGCCACGACGAGGGAGGGGCAGAGGTCGTGGACGCGGAGGTCGTCTTGGTAGATAGACTTAGATTTTGGTTTTGTATAATATAGACATAGATTTTGGTTTTGTATAATATAGACTGAGATTTTGGTTTTGTATAAATACTTTTACATTATATTATTGATTATTTAGTTGATTGTGAACTCTTATCTCCGTACTTGTTATTATCGCGTTAATTGATAAGGCTGCATATGAAAATGACTAAATAAAAAACACATCAAATTAAAATATCATAAATAAAAAACACATCAAATTAAAATATCATAAATAAAAAACACTTAATGTTACACTTAACAGAACACTTAAAAACATAAACATATTTTAAAAACAGTGATTACGAGTTTAAGTCATCAGGGATCAGCTAGATTGGGAATCGGGTGTTCCATGTCTGCGTAATTTAGTTCTTCGTCACGTTCATTGTAAATAGTTACCCCAAACCTTTTATGGCCGTCATAAATCAACCAAATCTCAAAATCATATTCTATCAAGTACTGGTACATAAAGTCTCTCCACCCGTCGGTAAACCATATTTCGTCACCCCTTCTCTCACACTTAAGATCCCAGGTTTTTCCACTTGGTGTTTCCAACTGCACTTTACGCGGCAATCTTCGCCCATGAATATTAACAAATACTGTTGGAAATTTCTGCAACAACGAGTGTGAGCGAATGACAAGGTTCTTGTACAACTTATTATACAAAAAAAAAGTTGAAGGTTAAATTGTAAATAATACGTACCACGTCATTCTTGTTACCATCCTTGATCTTAATGCATGTTTCATGCGTGTCAGGCCACCGAATGCCAACCAAGATTCATATTTGGATCCATATTTGTTTTTGTTATCTGATTTATGCTACGAACCTTAAGATTGCATTCCTTTATATAGCGAAAATTTCAAAGTCGATTCAAATCGACTAATGAACATAAACAGTAGACCAACTAGTTATCATAGTCGATTCAAATAGACTATACAAAGAGAAAAATTCTTATCAAATTCGATTCAAATCGACTTTCAATTTAGTACACGATTCTGACACGAATTGACTACTCACCAATTTAGCAGTAATAAATGATCTTTGCAGGCCGACAATGACATTTCAAAATTACTACACGGTAAAGACATTTCAAAATTACTACAGCCGACAATGAAATCAAATGAGTACACAAGCACATAAAACCAAATCATCAGTAACAAGTAGTAGTAATAAATACACGGGTAAGGCCAGAAACATTAAGATATTCAAATTTACTACATTCAACAATAATATGGACTGAATACACAAGTAGATAAAACCAAATGATCGGTTACAACAACCATAGCATTCAAATACAACAAAAAACATAAAACAAGACTAGCACAAGAAACAAAAATGGAAAACTACAACTCATCATGCAGCGTTGTTGGAGGAGGACGATGAAGCTAAGGCGGGACACTTACGCCTACTATGTCCTGGCTGACGACAGAGCCCACACCTTTTAGGCTGAGAACCTTCCACCTCATCCATCTTATTACGAATCCGGCTCGAAACTGGGCGACCCTCAGCTTTCCTCATATCCGCAGGATTGGCTGCAGCACCGGACCATTGTATGCAGGCCACAAATCTCATTCCGAATAGAAGCAAACTCAGTTCGGTAGACATTGAAAACAGATTCCATTCGGTAGACTTCATGGACAAAGGATCCCCAATCTAAATGAGCATCAACGCACGCCGCAAATGCGTGACGACATGGGTAGTGGAGCTTCTGAAATGCTCCGCAATCACAGACATGCTCGGACAGAGACACCCTGAAGTCCTCTGTGTTGTGTTGTCCACCTCTCCTTTCTCTAAAATCATATACTCGATGGAATCTCGAGTCGCGCGTGTGGCGTGCATATCATGCAACACTCTCCGATGCTTCTCCATTTCGCCCAGCAGGAACTCCGAGAACCTTTGACCCGCACCAAGTTGGGCCTGCGCTGCAGTTCCCTTATTCACAAATAGCGTCATAAGACGGAGGTAGGTTGACCTCACAATAGCTGTAATTGGAAGACTTCGGGTGCCCTTCATTACCGAGTTAACACACTCGGAAAGGTTGGTGGTCATGTGCCCGAATCTACGCCCTTCATCAGCATACTGTGTCCATCTTTCACGGGGTATCCTGTCCACCCATGCAGTAAACCGAGGGTCCAGCGCTGCCAACTGGGAATGCCAATACAAGAATTCATTATGTGTCTTTGCATACCCAGCATTCTTCACGAATCGCTTACCCTCTTTGCTCTTGAAATGGACCATGAAGTTTGAAGCAATGTGTCTGATGCAGTATGCATGATGTGCTGTTGGCGGAGCCCAACCACTTCTTGCGAATTCAAGCACGGTTGTAATTGCCTTGTGCGTGTCAGAAATTACAAGAATGCCCTCTTGTGGAGTGACATGCTGACGGAGATTAGTAAGGAAGAAGTTCCATGATTGTATTTTTGTTCTTGGAGAATAAAAGTGTTGGGAATTAGTTGAGGTTTGGAGAGTGATGCTTTAATTTGATTGTAAATGTATAAGAATTGCATCATGCATATGCATTTACTCTCCTTGGCTTGAGGTTTAGCTTTGCTTACCTTTTGTCATACCACACCCTTACCTAAACCCCACTACAACCTTAATAAAGTCCTCTTGATTTTGTGTATGTATTTGTGATTGTAGTAGAAAGTTAGACATCTTGCAAGCCTATGGTAATACAACCGGTAAGAAATGGATTTTGAGTGTAAATGCTTCATCCCAAACACTTGAGAGATTGTGAGGCTAAACACTTATTCTAAGAAGTCCTATGTACTTGATTAATGATTTTTATAGTGGATTTCAACTTGCATGCCATTGTTTTGTATACGTCTTGCTTGTAAGAAATTTGTGTCATTTGGTGCATCATAACCTTTTATTTTGTTTTCCTCTTAATTTCTTGCAATTAACATGTTTTTAATTTTTGAATAAATAAGTGAATGAACTGGATTTGAGCTGAATTTTTCAATTGCTTACTTGTTGTCCTTCTCTAGTTAGTTGCACTTATGAGTATTGCATGAGGACATGCAATAAGATAGGCGTGGGGGATTTGATAAATGTATATTTTTACCTATTTTTATCCCTTATATTTATCTTGTTGTATCATTTCAATTATTATAAAGTGTGCAACTAGCTAGTTTTGCTCTTAACATCCTAATTGGCTCATTTGATGAAACTTTGCATAATTGTGTCTTTTTGGCACATATTTATGACCAAAGGAAATTAAGGTTGTGATTTGTGCATTTCTTGTTACATATGCGTGTTTATGTGATTATATAATTATGTTGGTGTTATGTGTTTGTTAAGTGTTTATGTGATTGTATGTTATTTATATGTTTGTATTCATAATTATATGAGTGTATATGTGTATTATTATGTAATATGTTGTATGTGTATCTTTATATATTTGTATCATGTGAAAATGCACAATTCACACTGCAATTCTGGTTCTGATGTAAGTACCCTCGCTAGCGGCCACATCCTAGTCGCTAGCGACCATGCACCTGCAGAACGGGGACAATTTCAGCAACCTCGTCCAATCTTGACCACCACTCAACCACGACAGTTTCTACCACTCCAGAACCTTAACCCAAGCGTGTGCGACCAAAACCCAAGTTCCGGACTCAAGAACCACCGCCCGAAGAGCGAGATTGAACAATCTACGCCACTTTCAACCACCATCGGCGGCGGTAATCGGAGCAAACGGCAGAGGCACCACCATCCAGGGTCAAGGTTCACTTCAGAGGCCCGTGACGGAGGTCAGAGAAGTGTCGCGCCACCACCGGACGGCCGCAAGAGCCACCAGCACAGATTCAACCATAGCAGCTCCCGAGACCGTCGCTAGCGGCCAACCTACAGCTGCTAGCGAGTGCACATTGTCAAGGTGGTCGCTAGCGACTAGTGCTTACTCGCTAGCGACCTCGTCGCGCCAAGAACAGTGGACGGAGGCAGCTTTTCTATATTGCCCAACTCCCGATTCATTCATTCATTCATGCTTTCCTTAGTGTAGTTTAGAGAGAGGAACTCTGACTTCTCTCTAGGTTAGGAATAGTAGTAGTAGTAAATAGTGATTGTAATAGTAAAATAGTAATTTAATTTTACCGCACTGTTTTTACCGCTTGTACTATTCATTTACTTTTTGCTGTATAATTAATTTACCACTTTCAATCTATTGTGCTTATTTATTTTCATGCAATGTTAGAGTAGTTAGCTAGTCTCGGTATAGGATAGATTATCGGTTATGGTTCGTTAGTACTTGAGACTTTAGGTAGTATGTGATTCACCTATTGTAGTTTCTCTATATAGCTCTAATTTTATATTGCCTAGTTACTCGTACGGTTTAGTCGAGTGGTTGGCTAGGATAGCTGTGAGCCTGCGTTTAAGTTCTCGGTTTAGAGGATGTCGGTGCTTGTCGAGGCTAGTTGGTTGATTAGGAATTGATTACCTGTTCTAGATGTTCGTTCCTAGTTGATTAGAGAGTGTTAGAGATTGATTGCCAGTTTAGGAATTAGGCATCGTGTAGTGTCACATTAGATCGAGTCGCGAACTGTTTTGTGAGCGAGTCGATTAGGTATATTCACTTGATGAGATTGGAGGTTTATTCAGTCTGATTAGGAGAGTATAGTTACACTACGAGTGTCACACACTAGGAGTTGAGCGTAGTACTAGGGTCGATGATAGGAGAACCGTACCGATCGTCTCATCCAACACCGAGGCGACTTAGTTATTTATATTTCCTACCTACTGTTCACATGCGCTTTTCCAACCCCCTTCTCATACAATCTGCTCACCCAATCACTTGTTCGCGCTTCCTCTGAGAGACCACTCGAGTTAGATTCCACTTACTACGTATTTGGTTGCCGATTTGGTAAACTAAACTCCATTTTCCTTTTCCTTTTCTAAATTGCTTGGGTACCGGAGAAGTAACGACGCTCCGGCTCTCGTCATGGCTTTAATTTCCGTGAAGCATATGCCACCATTTGGTGATGTTGCATCAACACGCAACCCAACCGTTTTCCTGAAGCATCGCAATACACTTCAAAAGGTTTATTAGGATCGGGCACAACCAGTACGAGTGTGGTAGTCAATCTTTCCTTCAATTCCCTAAAACTTCTTTCACACTCCGCTGACCATACAAATGGGGAGTTCTTCCTAGTAAGTTTGGTCAAGGGTAAAGCAAGCTGTGAGAATCCCTTAATGAACCTACGGTAATAACCGGCCAAACCTAAGAAACTCCGTACTTCCATAACCGTAGTAGGTCTCTCCCAGTTTACTACTGCTTCAATCTTACTAGGATCCACATATATTCCTTCCGCCGAAACCACATGACCTAGGAACTTAACTTCTTTCATCCAAAAGTCACACTTACTCAACTTAGCATACAACTTCTTTTCCCTTAACACCTCTAACACGAACCTAAGATGGCTTTCATGCTCCTCCTTCGTTTTGGAATAAATTAAGATGTCATCAATAAAGACAACCACAAAATTATCCAAGAACGGTCGGAAAATCTTATTCATATAGTCCATGAACACTGCCGGGGCATTAGTTAGTCCAAAGGACATAACTGTGAATTCATAATGCCCATAGCGAGTCCGGAAAGTCGTCTTTGGTATATCCTCCCCTCTGACTCTAATCTGATGGTAGCCTGACCTCAAATCTATTTTGGAAAACACTCTAGCCCCTCTCAACTGGTCCATCAAATCATCAATCCTAGGAAAGGGATACTTATTCTTTATGGTCACTTTATTCAACTGTCTATAATCTATACATAACCTCATACTTCCGTCTTTCTTCTTAACAAACAACACCGGTGCTCCCCATGGTGAAGCACTTGGCCTAATAAACCCCTTGTCCAACAACTCTCCCAACTGGGTCTTAAGTTCTCTTAGCTCACTAGGTGACATGCGGTATGGGGCCATAGAGACAGGCCCTGTTCCCAGAACAAGGTCAATACTGAACTCTACCTATCTGGGTGGAGGAAACTCTGGTATGTCATCAGGGAAAACCTCAGGATACTCTCGTACAACTGGTATAGCAGCTAGACTCGGCGTGGCTTATATGTTGTTTGAGGCAAGAAAAACAAGACCTTTATCTGTAACCCCATTTTGTCCCACATCCACAGGATGTACCCACAAACTAAAAGAAACAATAGAGGGCTCAAGTGTAGGTATACTAAAAGAATCAGGAAATATGACAAACTTGGCATGACAATCTAACAAAACCTTATGTGCCGACAACCAGTCCATGCCCAAAATCATTCCTAAACCAGACATAGGTAAACATTTGAGATAAAAAATGAATGACCTATCCCCTAACAAGAATTGACACTTAGTGCAAACAATACTAGTCTTTATGGGTTTAGCTGTGGGTGTAGAAACATGTAGGTCATAGGGTAACTCACACATAGCTAAATGCAACTCCCTAGCATGCTTATGTAATATGAATGAATGAGTGGCTCCGGAATCAAAAAGTACAACTAACTCTTGATTCTTAACCTTACACTTACCCTTAATCAAATCGTCGGACCGAGATGCATCCTCTACATTTACTGTAAAGACCCTTCCCATGTGTTGAGGCCTGAAGGGGGTCGAAGCTGCTGTGATCTGTGGTTGAGAGGATGGACGACAATCCCTTGCAATATGTCCCGATTTACCGCATTTATAACACACATTTTGTCCTGCAAAACAAATCCCTCAGTGTGCCTTATTGCATTGTGAACAGATAGGTGTCTCTGGAACTCTAGGGGCAACAACTAGACGAGGTAGAGGTAGTCCCTGTTGAGGTCGTGCACGATTAGGGCCCCTATACTGTCGGGATGGAAACTGACGAGGTGGGGGATGCTGTCTCTTGAACTGAGGAGCTTGTGGTGCCAAACTCCTCCTAGTAGTCTCTATAGAACTACTCTCCCCCAAGTGGCATGCCTGTTCATGAACTCTACATGCCTCCACCAGCTGTGCATAACTATCAAAGTGAAGATGGTTCATCGTCCTCTGCATTTCTTGTGATAACCCATTCCGATACTTCATACATTTCCATGATTCCATTGGGTTTCCCTGAAACATCTCTTAAAACTTGATAAGATGTTCAAACTGTGCAGTATACTCAGCAATAGTCATTCGCTCTTGGGTCAGATTTAGGAATTCTCGTACCTTAGCTTCCCTCACTGACCGGGGAAAATATTTCTCATAGAAGAGCTCATTAAACCTGTTCCAAGGACTAGGAATCCCTGCAGCCTCCATGCGGGCCTTTTCTCCTCTCCACCAGTCTACAACATCTCTTTTTAACATAAAGGTGGCAAAAGTGGTACGTTGTAAGTCTAAACAATGCACCACGGTGAAAATCTTCTCCATCTTTTCAATCCATTCTACTGCCATTGTTGGATCCCTAGAACCTGTAAAAACTGGGGGATTTACTCCCCAAAATTCCGCAAAACGTGCATTCTCCCATTCTGCCTCCGGCTGTGGTGTGGGAGGCGTCTGACGTCCCATACATTCTGCCAGTTGCTGCACTGCTCTAGCCATCCAGGCCAGAGCCTCATTAGTCATGTTCCTGGTGTCACTGCTACTCCCGGTTGCTCCCGTCGTGCGTCTCTTAGGTGCCATTTGTACCTGTACACAACAACACAATCACTGAGGTGATCAGTCTCAATAATCACATTAGGCGTACACAGCCACTAATGCACCAACTAGACAAGTTATGTTTTACGATATCAACTACACACATAACACTATCGTACTATGCAACAAAAGCATAGATGGCCATAACCCCAAGCCTTAAGGTTCGACCTGCTCTGATACCAAAATGTAACATCCTAATAATTATCTTTTTATGCTTAAGTCATATCGAGTTAATTATTGGCATTTACCATTTCGTTTCAGAACTCATGTTTGAAAATAAGAATACGCGGAAAATAGGGCCCAAAATTTTTATTTTTAGAGGACGCAATTTGAAAATCTTGGCTTGTATGTGACAAGGTATAATTTGATACACCAACCATGCACCTGTGGATTACATACACCCAAAATACCATAATACACAGAAGTGGCCCATTATATACATATATTATCACGTACACAAGGAAATATACATATGAACGTAAAATCCAAAAGAAATATTAGAATAGTAGAGTATTAGAGTTTCTAAGAACACCATAAGCTTGTACAGTCACTTATGATCTTCTTATAAACTCAGCTAAGCGTCAGATAATACATAACGTAACAATACAAAACATCATAGAAACAAGACTCTAAAATCTAAATCTTCCAAGATGTCCGAGTCTTCAATCTTCCTGTAGTTTCAGCCTGCTCACCTAATAGTGGTACATGTATCCCGATCTGAATCTAAAACAAATAGTGGTGGAATTGGGGTGAGCTCCACGGACTCAATAGATGGATCAGTCTGGTTTATTTAGAAATAGGTGATACATGCATAATTAATATTAATGTCATTTTCATAAATGTGTCTCAAATTTCGGAGTGTCTTACCTATATGCGTCTTGACAGTTACATGAATGAATGCGATAGACATGTGATCAACATCAAAGTATAATAAAAGTATAACATAACATATATGATTCAGTGCTTATGTCATGTGTCATGATCTTTTACTATAAATGGCACAACCCTCTTTTCTCTCTACCTCCGCATCACCTGTCCCCTAGGCTATGTGCTCATACCTCTCTAGTTTTTACTAGGAATCTGTGGGGAAAAGGGGTTTGGTTCACTTTCTCTTACAAAATGGTATTGGAGACTGAGGGTGCCAACCTCCCTTGCCAATTCCATTTGTAGGGAAAGTTACTCATAAACTCATTTCTCATTTCACATGACATTTTATCACTGCCTTTATCGTTCAATTTACATATTTAGTACATATCCACATCCCTTTCACATTATTCACATTAGGAACTCAATCATAAACACATAAAAACATTCATTTGCATTCCCTTCCATAGATCCTTAAAAATCCCTTTTTAATTACTTGGTACTGATATATATGTATATACTTACTATACTGACATATAAAAAATATAGCCATGAAGTTAAAATCATCAAAAACGCCAAAACATCAGAAAAATGCAATTCTGCAGAAAATTCTACGACTTGGCCGCTAGCGCGCTCAATGTGGCCGCTAGCGCCCAAGGCTGTACGACAACCCGCTAGCGCCTGTAATGTAGACGCTAGCGCGTATACCCTCGGTAGCGACTGTAACCTGGCCGCTAGCGCGTGCTTCGACCCTGTTCTCAGTACTAGTTCATCATAGTTACCATTTTGATGCATATAATGATTTTAAATCGAACCTTATGCATGAAAAACACAAGAATACATTGTCTAACATAAATCATAAAAGAACGTAATTTAAAAATCTCGGCTTGTACGTGACGAGGTATAATCTGATACACCCACCAATGAACCTACGAGTTACATATAATCAAATTACCATAAAACACATAAGTGGCCCAATACATACATATAGTCTCACATACCTAAGAAAATACATACAATGAAAATCCAAAATAGATATTATAATATTTAAATATTGGAATTTCTAAGAGAACTATAAGCTTGTACAGTCACTTATAATTCCCTTACAAATTCTTTCAAGTTTGTCTATAGTACATAACATAACTACATATCATATATGAAGATAACAAAATCCGTAGAGTCCTAAGCTCCTCGTATATCCAATCTTCCATCTCCATGCAAGTCTGAATTTGCTCTCTTAACGAGGTACCTGTAGCTTGACCTGAATCTAAACAAAGGGTGGTGGAATTGGGGTGAGCTCCACGGACTCAATAGGGGGGTCACTCCGGTTTATTATGAAATAAGTGAAATGTGCAGATACCATATTAGTTATATTTTCGTAAATACATATTTAGTTCCGAAGTGTCTTACCTATATGCTTCTTGTTAATTATATGAATTATTGCAACAATAAATGATCATCATCGTGCTGACATTGGTTACTTAAAAACATATTCGTTAACATGCAACGGTTGCATAATCAACACTATGCATACGGTCACAGGTTTAATATAACTATTCATATAAAAGTTACATAATCAACATCATGCATACGATTATATGTGTCATGTGTTATAACTTTCGTGAATCAATGGCACTACCCTCTCTCTTTCTACCTCCGCATACACCTGGCCCCTAGGCTATGAGCTCATACCTATCTAGTTTTCTACTAGATCTCGGTGGGGAAGAGGGTTTTTATTCACTTTCTTTACAAATCGGTATTGGGGACCAAGGGTGCCAACCTCCCTTGCCAATTCCGTTTGTACAGAAAGCTACTCATAAAACTCATTTTCTGATTCACATGACCTTTCACAGTTTCTTTAATATATCAGCATGCATATTAAACATTATATACTCATTATACCACATATGTCATATACATGTAATCATAAAACATAGATGATCTCATATATCATCTTTTCTCAATTCAACCATTTTAAATAATCAAAATATATTTCTGAAGTATACTTATATACATATATTTATCATACTGTACTATTTCAAAAATCACTTATAGGGTTAAAATCATCATAAAACCAAAACTTCAGAAAACACAATTCTGCAGAGTTTCTGCGATCTGGTTGCTAGCGCGTCCCTTAAGGCCGTTAGCGCCCAAGGCTGTTCAAATTACCCGCTAGCGCCTGTAACATGGCCGCTAGCGCGTGTGCACGGGCTAGCGGATAAGATGTGGCCGCTAGCGCACACCTCGATCCTGCACTCATATCAGCTTCAGAGCAGAATTCATTTTTATGCAAATGATGACATATACACGAACCTGATGCATGAAAACACTTTAATACATAACATAAATCTAAACCCCTACCTCTTGTAGTTTCTCTCTATCCAAGCTAAAAATCACTTCCTCTTCTTGAATTCCTTGCTTAGTTCTCTACCCAAGCTTCCTTAATGATGATTATGATGTTTCTATGATTTCTGATGGTTTCTATTCGGTTAGAATGAAAGGGATTGGTGAGGTGAATCTGATGATGATGTTTATTCTTTGATGTAATGAGTTTAGGTGATATAGAGGTGAGGTTTGAGCGTTGGTAAGTTTTGGGAGCTTGAGAGGGTATGAGGGTATTCTTAAGGGTGAAGTAAGGTTTCAGAAACCTCTTATGGGGTTATAAGGTGGTTCTGAACGGAGGGGCATCTAAGCAATATTAAAAAGATGGAGGGTTTGGCCTAAAATGCAAAATGACAGAAATTCTGTTCTGTCACGATGCTGGTCGCTAGCGAGGAACATGCGGCCGCTAGCGACCAACAGCACCGCATTACCCGCTAGCGCCTTGTCACGGCCGCTAGCGACTGACTTCTGCCGCCTCACCTGCTAGCGACTAGAACTGGTCGCTAGCGAGCAGCTGCTGATACATGACAGCAGCAGCAGTTTCAAGCATCTAAGACTCCAAAATACACCTAACACTGTCTAAACCAGTTTTAACACCCTAGACACCCTTTTTACACCTATATAAACTTACTCATAACCATAAATACCTAAAATCTCTCATGATTGTTTCTCAATTTCCTTCCCTAGGTTCTTAGTCTATTTTATTGTATTTAACTCGTATGCAATGCATCTATCGACATAATACACATAACACATATACATCAAAATACATCTCGATCACATATATATTCCAATTACACCTTGATTAAAGTGATTAGGACTAAATCCCTCTAATTAAGGTATAATTAGAATTTTGGGGTTTTACATTCTCCCCCCCTTAAAAAGAATTTCGCCCCCGAAATTCTGTATCTGTAAAAACAATCAAATACAGATCATATAGGTGTGAAAGCTAACCATTAATTCTATATACTCACCCTAGGTAATATCCTCGGATCGTGTAACGTTCTCCCTATTCATTGTGAAGGTTCTCCCCTGGGGCAGGCTGATGACATTCCCTGGCTATATGTCCCGGATCACCGCATCTAAAACACACCCGCGGACCAGCAAGACAAACTCCCCAGTGCTTCTTATTACATTGTGCACAAGTGGGTTTCTCTGGAGCTCTAGTGGTCATCACTGAATTAGGTGAAGATGACTCCTGATGAGGTTGAGAACTCCTATGAGATCGAGATGGAGACTGTTGTGGTGAAGAGTGTCGTCTCTTGAGTGGAGGAACCTGTGGCATTAGATCCCTTCTAGAAGTCTCTGGCGGGGTATTATTTCCCAAAAGGCACGCTTGTTCATGCACCCTGCATGCCTCTACTAACTGAGCATAGCTATCAAAGCGAAGGTGGTTCATTGTCTTCTGCATCTTCTGTGTTAACCCATTCCGATACTTCATACACTTCCATGATTCCATAGGGTTTCCTTGAAACATCTCTGAGAACTTAATGAGATGCTCAAACTGTGCGGTGTATTCAGCAATAGTCATTCGTCCTTGAGTTAAGTTCAGGAATTCTCGCTCCTTAGCTTCTCTTATAGATCTGGGAAAATATTTTTCATAGAAGAGTTCCTTGAATCTGTTCCAAGGAATAGGAATCCCTGCAGCATCAATTCGGGCTTTTTCTCCTCTTGACCAATTCCATGCATCCTGTTGCAGCATGAATGTAGCAAAAGTAGTTCGTTGTAGATCGAAGCACTGTATCACGGTAAATATCTTCTCCATCTCCTCAATCCAATCCCCTGCCACCATTGGATCAACAGAACCTGTGAACACTGGGGGATTTACACCCCGAAACTCAGCAAATCGGGCATTCCCTCTATTTGTCTCCGGATGTGGTATGGGTGGGGTCTGGTGCCTCATAACTTCCGCTAACTGTTGTACCGCCCTTGCCATTCCTGCCAATGCCTCACTAGTCCCTTGATTGCCATCCGAACTACTCCCAGACGACCTCATCTGACGTCTTTTTGGTGCCATTGTAACTGTACACACCAACACAATCACTGAGGTGATCAGTCTCAACAATCATATTAGGTATATGCAACCACCACAGTACCAAATAGACAAATCATGCCTTACGATAACCCACTACAAGCATGAAACTACCGTACTATGCAACAAAAGCATAGAAGGCCATAACCCCAAGCCTTAAGGTTCGACCTGCTCTGAGACCAAAATGTAACACCCCAATAATTACCTCTTTATGCTTGAGTCACATAGAGTTAATTACCGGAAATTATCATCTTGTTTCAGAGTTCAAGTTTGAAATTAAGGATACGCGGAAAATAGGGCCAATAAATTTCGTAAAAGAACGTAATTTAAAAACCTCGGCTTGTACGTGACGAGGTATAATCTGATACACCCACCAATGAACCTACGAGTTACATATAATCAAATTACCATAAAACACATAAGTGGCCCAATACATACATATAGTCTCACATACCTAAGAAAATACATACAATGAAAATCCAAAATAGATATTATAATATTTAAATATTGGAATTTCTAAGAGAACTATAAGCTTGTACAGTCACTTATAATTCCCTTACAAATTCTTTCAAGTTTGCCTATAGTACATAACATAACTACATATCATATATGAAGATAACAAAATCCGTAGAGTCCTAAGCTCCTCGTATATCCAAGCTTCCATCTCCATGCAAGTCTGAATTTGCTCTCTTAACGAGGTACCTGTAGCTTGACCTGAATCTAAACAAAGGGTGGTGGAATTGGGGTGAGCTCCACGGACTCAATAGGGGGATCACTCCGGTTTATTATGAAATAAGTGAAATGTGCAGAGACCATATTGTTATATTTTCGTAAATACATATTTAGTTCCGGAGTGTCTTACCTATATGCTTCTTGTTAATTACATGAATGCTATG
The DNA here is from genome assembly GCA_013621005.1 of Aeschynomene evenia. NCBI lineage: Eukaryota > Viridiplantae > Streptophyta > Magnoliopsida > Fabales > Fabaceae > Aeschynomene > Aeschynomene evenia. The sequence goes on along the minus strand of RYYW01000029.1, from coordinate 326,463 downwards.
CAACAATAAATAATCATCATCGTGCTGACATTAGTTACTTAAAAACATATTCGTTAACATGCAACGGTTGCATAATCAACACTATGCATACGGTCACAGGTTTAATATAACTATTCATATAAAAGTTACATAATCAACATCATGCATACGATTATATGTGTCATGTGTTATAACTTTCGTCAATCAATGGCACTACCCTCTCTCTTTCTACCTCCGCATACACCTGGCCCCTAGGCTATGAGCTCATACCTATCTAGTTTTCTACTAGATCTCAGTAGGGAAGAGGGTTTTTATTCACTTTCTTTACAAATCGGTATTGGGGACCGAGGGTGCCAACCTCCCTTGCCAATTCCGTTTGTACAGAAAGCTACTCATAAAACTCATTTTCTGATTCACATGACCTTTCACAGTTTCTTTAATATATCAGCATGCATATTAAACATTATATACTCATCATACCACATATGTCATATACATGTAATCATAAAACATAGATGATCTCATATATCATCTTTTCTCAATTCAACCATTTTAAATAATCAAAATATATTTCTGAAATATACTTATATACATATATTTATCATACTGTACTATTTCAAAAATCACTTATAGGGTTAAAATCATCATAAAACCAAAACTTCAGAAAACACAATTCTGCAGAGTTTCTGCGATCTAGTCGCTAGCGCGTCCCTTAAGGCCGCTAGCGCCCAAGGCGGTTCAAAGTACCCGCTAGCGCCTGTAACATGGCCGCTAGCGCGTGTGCACGCGCTAGCGGATAGGATGTGGCCGCTAGCGCACACCTCGATCCTGCACTCATATCAGCTTCAGAGCAGAATTCATTTTTATGCAAATGATGACATATACACGAACCTGATGCATGAAAACACTTTAATACATAACATAAATCTAAACCCCTACCTCTTGTAGTTTCTCTCTATCCAAGCTAAAAATCACTTCCTCTTCTTGAATTCCTTGCTTAGTTCTCTACCCAAGCTTCCTTAATGATGATTATGATGTTTCTATGATTTCTGATGGTTTCTATTCGGTTAGAATGAAAGGGATTGGTGAGGTGAATCTGATGATGATGTTTATTCTTTGATGTAATGAGTTTAGGTGATATAGAGGTGAGGTTTGAGCGTTGGTAAGTTTTGGGAGCTTGAGAGGGTATGAGGGTATTCTTAAGGGTGAAGTAAGGTTTCAGAAACCTCTTATGGGGTTATAAGGTGGTTCTGAACGGAGGGGCATCTAAGCAATATTAAAAAGATGGAGGGTTTGGCCTAAAATGCAAAATGACAGAAATTCTGTTCTGTCACGATGCTGGTCGCTAGCGAGGAACATGCGGCCGCTAGCGACCAACAGCACCGCATTACCCGCTAGCGCCTTGTCACGGCCGCTAGCGACTGACTTCTGCCGCCTCACCTGCTAGCGACTAGAACTGGTCGCTAGCGAGCAGCTGCTGATACATGACAGCAGCAGCAGTTTCAAGCATCTAAGACTCCAAAATACACCTAACACTGTCTAAACCAGTTTTAACACCCTAGACACCCTTTTTACACCTATATAAACTTACTCATAACCATAAATACCTAAAATCTCTCATGATTGTTTCTCAATTTCCTTCCTAGGTTCTTAGTCTATTTTATTGTATTTAACTCGTATGCAATGCATCTATCGACATAATACACATAACACATATACATCAAAATACATCTCGATCACATATATATTCCAATTACACCTTGATTAAAGTGATTAGGACTAAATCCCTCTAATTAAGGTATAATTAGAATTTTGGGGTTTTACATTCTCCCCCCCTTAAAAAGAATTTCGCCCCCGAAATTCTGTATCTGTAAAACAATCAAATACAGATCATATAGGTGTGAAAGCTAACCATTAATTCTATATACTCACCCTAGGTAATATCCTCGGATCGTGTAACGTTCTCCCTATTCATTGTGAAGTTCTCCCTGGTGCTGGGCCTGGGGCAGGCTGATGACATTCCCTGGCTATATGTCCCGGATCACCGCATCTAAAACACACCCGCGGACCAGCAAGACAAACTCCCCAGTGCTTCTTTATTACATTGTGCACAAGTGGGTTTCTCTGGAGCTCTAGTGGTCATCACTGAATTAGGTGAAGATGACTCCTGATGAGGTTGAGAACTCCTATGAGATCGAGATGGAGACTGTTGTGGTGAAGAGTGTCGTCTCTTGAGTGGAGGAACCTGTGGCATTAGATCCTTCTAGAAGTCTCTGGCGGGGTATTATTTCCCAAAAAGGCACGCTTGTTCATGCACCCTGCATGCCTCTACTAACTGAGCATAGCTATCAAAGCGAAGGTGGTTCATTGTCTTCTGCATCTTCTGTGTTAACCCATTCCGATACTTCATACACTTCCATGATTCCATAGGGTTTCCTTGAAACATCTCTGAGAACTTAATGAGATGCTCAAAACTGTGCGGTGTAATTCAGCAATAGTCATTCGTCCTTGAGTTAAGTTCAGGAATTCTCGCTCCTTAGCTTCTCTTATAGATCTGGGAAAATATTTTTTCATAGAAGAGTTCCTTGAATCTGTTCCAAGGAATAGGAATCCTTGCAGCATCAATTCGGGCTTTTTTCTCCTCTTGACCAATTCCATGCATCCTGTTGCAGCATGAATGTAGCAAAAGTAGTTCGTTGTAGATCGAAGCACTGTATCACGGTAAATATCTTCTCCATCTCCTCAATCCAATCCCCACCATTGGATCAACAGAACCTGTGAACACTGGGGGATTTACACCCGAAACTCAGCAAATCGGGCATTCCCTCTATTTGTCTCCGGATGTGGTATGGGTGGGGTCTGGTGCCTCATAACTTCCGCTAACTGTTGTACCGCCCTTGCCATTCCTGCCAATGCCTCACTAGTCCCTTGATTGCCATCCGAACTACTCCCAGACGACCTCATCTGACGTCTTTTTGGTGCCATTGTACTGTACACACCAACACAATCACTGAGGTGATCAGTCTCAACAATCATATTAGGTATATGCAACCACCACAGTACCAAATAGACAAATCATGCCTTACGATAACCCACTACAAGCATGAAACTACCGTACTATGCAACAAAGCATAGAAGGCCATAACCCCAAGCCTTAAGGTTCGACCTGCTCTGAGACCAAAATGTAACACCCCAATAATTACCTCTTTATGCTTAAGTCACATAGAGTTAATTACCGGAAATTATCATCTTGTTTCAGAGTTAAGTTTGAAATTAAGGATACGCGGAAAATAGGGCCAATAAATTTCGTAAAAGAACGTAATTTAAAAATCTCGGCTTGTACGTGACGAGGTATAATCTGATACACCCACCAATGAACCTACGATTACATATAACAAATTACCATAAAACACATAAGTGGCCCAATACATACATATAGTCTCACATACCTAAGAAAATACATACAATGAAAAATCCAAAATAGATATTATATATTTAAATATTGGAATTTCTAAGAGAACTATAAGCTTGTACAGTC